>JAPZEA010000025.1:14972638-14983119 GCA_029783685.1 Heniochus monoceros
GCAGAAGGACCAGGTCTAGATCACGGTCCAGATCGAGAGGGTCTAGAACAAGTTCATCTCACTCCAGATCAGAGAGATCCCGAGGTGACAGAGGGTCGCGCTCTGAAAGGTCGTACTATCATGATTCTGATCGGAGATCACATAGGAGTTCACCACGCAGAGAGAGAAGACGCTCTCGTTCTAGCACTGACAGAACTCGGGACAGTTCTGACTCTGAGGATGACCACAGGAAGACAAGGACAAGGACAAGTGACTCCAGCAGATTGTCTGCTCATTCAAGCTCACATAAAGAGTCAAAATCATCCTCCTACTCAAAATCTGAGAAAGCCTCCAAATCTGCAGATTCTCCTCACTCCTCAGAGTTGGATAAAAGAACACAATCGTCAAAGTCTGAAAGGACTTCAAAGCGACTATCTGACTCTGATTCCCAGCGCAAGTGCTCTCCTGATCAGGACTCCAGTTACCGTAAATCTATCTCCCATCACAAGTCAGAGACCAACAGCAAATCCACTTCTTCCAGTATGTATGCCCATTCTCAGACATATGAAAAACGGCAAAAAAGCAGCTCTAGTGACTCTGAGGCAGATCATAAAGGAATATCACAAGCCTCTGACAAAAGCTCTGGCTCAGATGAGAACTGTAAAAACCCCCAAAGGAAAACCAGTAGGCCAGAATCAAAGCAGACGACCCCTTCTAGATCTTTTGTGAAAACTAGCGGACATGATAGACAATCAAATGACATATTTCACAGTCCTGGCAAAGTACCACCATGTGCAAACACCACAGAATTGTGTTCTCAGAGTGAAAAGGAAAAATCTGATTCCCAAGTAGGTGGAAATGAACACAGCAATCAGGATTTTAAGGAAATGGTCGCATGCACTGATCAGAGTTTGCAAGAATCGGCATCCAAGAGAAAAGAAACTAAATCGGGTCTTGAAGTCGAGAATGAAAACGTCTCCGCTATAACCTCAAATGAAAGCTTAAGGCATGTAAATGCTGCCCTGGAAAACTTGACCAATGTGAAGGATAGCCTTTCTTCTATTAACCAACCACATGTGAACTCAAATGCAGCTGTCTTAAAATCATGCAGTAGTAAAGATATTATTATAATGAGCAGCCAGGACAAGAAAGTTGTTGACTGTTCACCAGGACCAAAGTCCTTAATTGATACAGCAGATCCAGCTGTCACACATGATGTCCAGCAGAACACTAAACCGGAGATTGTTGAGGTGAAAATGGTTTCAGCGGTTGGCAAGCAGGTTGACACAAGTGTGCTACTCAAATCTGATTCATTAGGTCTCGAATCTGAGAATCAGCCAACACTTGAACATCAAAATATGGATACTGTTAAAAAGAGCAGCAGTACTACCAAAAAGTCCCGATGGGATATTGTTGGGCAGGACACCTCAGAGAGTGATAATTCACAGAAGACACTTTGTGTAGAGAGTAAGCCTACTGTTAAAAAAGTGATATCTGTCAAAAAGATTGAGTTTTCTAAAGAAAATAGCCAACAAGACTCTGACATTAAAGATTCTATTCAGCCAGAAGCTGAAACACATTCCAAACTGGTGAAGCAGATTGAGATCCCTAAGCAAGAGGTCAGCTCAGACTGCACATCCGTGACCGATACATACAAAGACCAAAGTGAGCCTTCACAGGAAAGCACCAGCGTTGACCACTGTGACTTAAAACTGAGCGTTTCTCAGAAAACAAACACAGATGAGCCTTTGCACATAAATGATACTTCACAGGACAGCAAAGCTGCAAAGATGCAGACTTGGAATGGCGATGATCGTGAAGAAAAATCCAAGGACAGTGCACACAAGAGCAAATTGAATAAAAGAACCGCACTAAATCAGGAAGCATTAGGAGGGCAAAGTGAGGCCAGTGATAGTGACAACTCGGAGTATGACTCTGATTGCGGTGAGGCTATAAAGCGATTGCACTCTGTGGTTGTGGTGCCAAAGAATTCTTCCCTAACAATGGATACACAGGACACGGGAGCTTCACTATGCACTCTGATGAATAGATCAGAAGTGCAGAATGCTAATTTAGCAGCCGATGTCAATATCAGTGAAGTACCAAAACAAAGGCAGGGGAGTCCTTCCACTGCATTTGTTGAGACCAGTGGTCCATGTGCTGGTGTGAACGATTCATCCAACAACAGTATGTTGTGTCAATCCCAGAGTAATATGATTGACAGCACTAGTCACTCGGAGGGCTCCGGCTCCATCAGTGCCCAGCCTTACATGGCCGGTCATATCGGTGCCCATGGAAGTGCCACAGACCTTGCCCACAGCCTTGATAATTCCAGACAGTGTGAGCAAGGACACAAACAGCATAACGTAAGCAGCAGAGGCGAAAGGATGTACTCACATTACCAACATGATGGTTTCTCCAGTGCTGACAATATCAGTGAAAACCATGCATTCAGCCTGGGTTGGGATTTTTCACAACCAGAACAGCCCAGTAGTACATACCAGCAGCCTGATAGCAGTCATGGGCCACCGTTAACGAACACTAAACTGGCAGGAACCTCTCCCAAGGAACAGGAGCATAAGCAAAGTAATGCCTCGTGGAACCACCAATCTCCTAACATGCAGACTAGCAGAAAAACCTACCTCCATGTGCATGAACATTATCAGGATCCTGCAGGTGAAATCCATCCTGACTCCCTAACTAATGACCACGACGACTACAGTGGGGATAAACCATCTAATCTTTGTAAAACAGCTGTTGAGTGCACTGGTCATAACACTCCTGGGTCATCAAGCTTTGTACAAGGTCATGAAATAAGCAGCAACAGCAGGGGCTCTGCTGTGCCTGACCCCCCTAGAGAAGACAATTTCAGACCCCACAGAGGCCGGGGCCCTCCGAAGAAAAGGCGCCCTGAGATTGAGTCAGATTCAGACAATGAGGCAGAAGCTGGGCCTGCAGGCAAGAGGGACCGTCTAGGAGATACTGATGTCTCTAAGGAAAGTCACGTCAAAGCTGAGGTGCTCCGGCCGTCACTCACTCTGCAGGACTTTCAAGATGCCAATAAATGGAAGGAGTCGTCCAAGTCGAAGAAGATGCCCCCTTACTTTGACTTGATAGAGGAGAACCTCTACCTGACCGAGAGGTAAGGTGTCGTCCAGCCTGCTTAACAATACGAATTATTTAGTTTATACAAAGAATAACCTCATAATAAAACATTCTAAGTACTTTCAAGCTTTAGCTTTGAATATTTTATGTTTTTTGCAGAAAGAAGAGCAAATCTCATCGAGATATCAAGAGAATGCAGTGTGAGTGCCCAGTGCTGTCCAGAGAGGAGCGTGCAAAGGGAGTATTAGCATGTGGGGAAGACTGTTTAAACCGGCTGCTGATGATAGAGTGGTAAGTTATAGTCAAATACTGTTCTTATACTGTTTATCTCCTTTTTGACACCCTGACAAATTATAATTGAGGCTTTAACAATAGGAAATCTAGTAACATGATGTACCTAATCAGAGCTGGACAAGAGTCAGTATATATCATGCTGTCGAAACTCAACAACACAGTTAAGCCTGTAAAAAAATATGGTGTTTTGCCATCAAAAATGTTTAGGAGCCTGTTGGAATACGTATGTTTACTAAAAAATATGATCTATCTTTTTTTTTTTTTTAAAGCTCCTCACGGTGCATGAATGGAGTCTACTGTTCTAATCGACGCTTTCAGATGAAACAACATGCAGACTTTGATGTTATCCTCACAGAAGACAAGGGCTGGGGACTACGGGCAGCTAAAGACTTGGCTCCGTAAGCCTCTTAAAAGCTTTCAGTGCAACATTTTTGGATGTTTTTCAAGCTTTTAACTTGAAAGGATTTACAAACTAGATTGTTATTGTGTGGCTACCTACTTTATGTGATTACATTAGGCTAAAGGCGATGATAAAGATAAAGGTGTTCATGTTGTTTTCACCTTTATATGTTAAAAAGGTGATTGCATCCCAAAACTGTGTGCCATTTCAACAGGTTGACACCTAAGCTTCTGCAATTAGAATAAATCAATGTTAAGGCTAAGACGAGGTTTTTAAGACATCTCAGTGTATTTTCTCATAGCATAGACATTGGTGAAAAAGCAATATGTCATTGGAATTTAACCTTTGTTTGGTAATTAATTACTGCTCTTAAATGTTATGGCTGGAAAAAGCGACAGGATGATCGTCAAACTCGTTTTTATTGCTACCTCAGGAACACCTTTGTATTGGAATACTGCGGGGAGGTATTGGACCACAAGGAGTTCAAAACAAGGGTGAAAGAATATGCTCGCAATAAGAACATCCACTACTACTTCATGTCTCTAAAGAATAACGAGGTGAGCGATGATGTGACACATTGCAATTTATGTTAATATTTCAACCGCAATCTGGTTTGATGAGTTGGATAAAGTGGCTGGCAGAAATACTTGACATTGCATTATGTCTCTTCAGATCATTGATGCAACGCTGAATGGCAATTGTTCGCGGTTTATGAACCATAGCTGCGAGCCCAACTGTGAGACTCAAAAGGTAAAATGGCAAAAGAAAGCTACTCTTTCAGGTTAACTTATTGAAAGCTGAATTCCCTGATATTGATTTTTATCCCATTCCAGTGGACTGTCAATGGCCAGCTAAGAGTTGGGTTCTTCACCACCAAGGCTGTCACTGCAGGAACTGAACTGACGTTTGACTACCAGTTCCAGAGATACGGGTACTGTTTCTATACAGTTATTATTTTTCACCACACTTGTATTTTGTGCTGTTTATTAAAATGTTTTTGTTTGAGGCAACATAAAAATAGATACATGCACATAGATATGTTCATAAAGAGTGGTTATTTAACCTTCAAATTGATGATGTAGCTGTGGTGATTTGTTTTGCCTTTTTCTACAGCAAAGAAGCACAGAAATGTTTCTGTGGAGCACCCAGCTGCAGAGGCTTCCTGGGTGGGGAGACCAGAGTTAGTGTTCGGGCAGCTGGAGGGAGGATGAAGAAAGACCGCAGTCGAAAGAGTGCTCTCACCACGGTCAGTTCTTTCAGTCGTGTTTGAAAGTGTGTCTTATTGGTTTTACACCTGGCTGGCAGTAACATTAATGTGGTTACACTTCCACATGGCAGTCACACAGCCACAATAAATGAATGAATTAGCTTAAATTAACAATAACTTTGATCTTAATTGGCATGCTCCAATTGTTAATTGTTGTTTTAGCCATTGTGATGTTAGCTCTTTTGCATGTAACAGGCTAACATGTCTATGCCAATTTTACCAAAGACAATTGTGGCATTTTCGATGATGACATCACGTTGTCCTTCCTCAGGTTGATGAGGAGCTGGAGGCGTTACTGGAGAATGGAGAAGGCCTGTATGATGAGAAACAGGTGGTGTCTCTCTGCAGACTCATGGTCCGAGTGGAAACCATGGAGCAGAAACTCATCTGCCTCAAACTCATACAGGTATGACCTGAGCAGTGGATGCTTTGTTTATATTGTTGACATTTGCTTTTATCATTTGCAGTATGTAACATCATTCGATTGTGTTGCGCAGGATACTCAAAATCCATCATGCCTGAAGCAGTTCCTGGACCATCATGGATTGTCTTTGCTGTGGATCTTCATGGTGGAGCTCTCTGAAGCTAAAGGCAACAGTGCTAATAACATCAAGCTGCAGTTAGAGGTGACACAATCATTCATAACGTTGTCAAATTCCACCGAAGTAGCTGGAGCCTGTACAGTCATGTATGCTGCCATTTGCCGTTTAATCACTGGTATTCCATCTTTCTGTTGACAGATCATGAAGACCTTGGCTGTGCTACCTATCTCGACTAAAAACATGTTGGAGGAGAGCAGAGTCCTGACCTTCATTCAGCGATGGGCCCAGACAAAAACTCTCCCTCAGCCTGTTGAAATGGACGGCTACTCCAGTGAGAACACCTCCCGAGCTCAAACCCCGCTCAACACTCCTGATGGTTCCTCCACCAAACTGGGACCAGAATTGGATGGCGACGCATCCAAACCTGTCGTGTACCGCCGCCTTAAAATCATCAGTGAAAACAGTCTGGACAGTGCGCTCTCTGACGCTAGCAAAGCATCTGATGGGAAGGAGGAAGAGGAGGAGGATGAGGAGGAGGAAGAAGAGGAAGCTTCACAAGCAGGGCTTCCCGATGGCAAACAGTCAAAGGCAGACCCAGTGTGTGAAGCAGAAGAACCAACGAAAGGAACGACGGAAGAGTCGGGGAGCGAGGAGAAACAGGAAGACACTGAGATGAATTCAAGCAGCAAACAGCAGCTTCAAACTGAGGAGGTAAAAGAAAAAATGGAGTTTGAGCTGGAGCAGGACATTGAGATGAAAGAGGACACGAGTGAGGTTCAGATGGATGAACTTGAGGAGCCAAAAGAGTGTAGTGAAGACCAGGAGAGTAGGGAGGAGCAGACCAGTCAGACAGTGACAGAAAAGGCTGAACATGAAGGAAACCAGCTCACCGGTAAAGTTCTCGAGCTGGAGAGTCAATCCATCCAAACAGATGTTGCTGAGCTTCCACCTGAGCAGCCTGCAGAGAATGTGGAAGCCCAGGCAGAGACGCAAGAGGCTGAGAAACCTCCTGCTGGCAGCGAGGCGCAACCTGGTTCATCTACCACTGATGCTGCTCCGAGCTCTGAGAACCCAGAGGCCAGTATGCCCTCTGAGGTCATAGCGACCCCTGTGGACCCATCAGTTATAGGAACTCCTTCTCAGGATGAAGAGGAAGGTGTCTCAGATGTGGAGAGTGAGAGGAGTCAGGAGCCCCAACTCAGTGCTGTGGACATTAGTGGCATGGCTGCCAGGCTTCTAGAAAGCTGGAAGGATCTGAAGGTAAGCTCAAATAGTCCCTTTTAGAAGCAGACATTGTCAAACGTGCACAGAAATGTACATTTGTAAATAATGTTTGCATGCTGTTGTTTTCTTAACTTTGAAGTTGTGCTTGTCCTTTCAGGAGGTGTACAGAATACCAAAAAAGAGTCAGGTGGAAAAGGAAGCAAATGGTAAATTTAGTCCAATGCTGATTTTTGGTATAGAATTTTTCCCGTATGAGTTTGACTAATTAGATTTCCTCACAGATCGCAGCCGAGACCGAGACGCAGCTTTGACACCACGCACCACGTCTGGTAGCCGAGAACGTGAAAGGGAGCGAGACAAGGAGAGGGAACGCGACAGAGACCGAGATTACGACAGAGACAGGGATCGAGACTGGGAGAGGGAGAGGGACAGAGACAGAGATCGTGACCGGGAACGTGATCGAATCTCTGACAAAACTCCACGCAGCACCGAGAGACGGAGGAGACGCTCCACTTCACCGCCCTCATCCTATGAGAGGAGCAGCAGACGCACAGAGGAACGGTGAGCAACCTCTTGTGTCCACATTGTTGAGAGTGTCCTCCAAGCATAGTGTAATGTATGTATAGCTGTATATCATGGTGAAGTTTTAGCCTTCAGCTGTGGTCTTGTTCTTTGGATTTTTAAGGTTTGACCCATCTAACAGCAGCAAGACTCCAAGGGGAGGTGGTGGCAAGGAGCGCAACAAGCTGTCCACAGAGGAGCGCAGAAAGCTGTTTGAGCAGGAGGTCGCTCAGCGGGAAGCCCAGAAACAACAACAGCTTCAACAGCAGCAGCAGCAGCAGCTTCAGACTATGTCTTATGACCCTGCTCTGGCCTATGCCTCCAGTCCTGGTTTCATCACCTACCCTCCTGGATATCCCATCCAAACCTTTGTGGATCCCTCCAACCCCAATGCAGGCAAAGTCCTGCTACCTACTCCTTCGGTTGAGCCCACTCGGACCTATGAACAGACACCCCCCCAGCGTCTTATCTCGGAGCTTGGGCTGACCTCTCCATCCTCCACTTCCCAGGCCACTCCAGTCTCTAATCTCTCTCAGCACATCAACACCACCAACCTCACCACTGGAAACCCTCAGCAGTATGCGCAGCCAACCGTAGCACCCCAGGACGCAGGCGTAGCTGTCCTCTCTGTACCAGCCCAGACGGCCCCTCAGGTACAGGGCCAGCAGAGCTACACCACTCTCTGGGATCCCACTACTCAGCAGGCAGTGACTGTGCAGACACAGCCTGCACAGCAGTATGCCACAGCCCCAGCGCAGGCGCAGACACAGACGGCCATCTATTACCAGGGCCAGCCATGCCAAACCATCTACAGCATCCCCACCGCCTACCCTCAAGCCAACACTCCCGTTATACAGGTAGGGTGGCTCATTGCCTGGGTCTGGATATCCTTTGGTGATTTTTCAGCCCCGGAGGTTGCCTCAAATTGTCTAATGTGATTGCACTTTGTGTTTCTGAAGGCGTACACTGAACCCACAGCCAGCTACCTACATGGCCAGCCCGTGTATCCTGGTCATCAGCAGGGAGTGGTTGTGCAGCAGGCAGGCACAGTCACCACCATTGTCACATCCCAAACTGTCCAACAGGTAACGCATACACACTCTATCAAGTTTCTAAAGCATGTGGAGTACAGAAAAATCTGGACCTAATAAATAGCGATGCTTTAAAGCTCCCATAAAATGGTGTCTTCACTTGAAACAGGCTGATCAGGCAAGACAAAACACATGGATATGTAACTCATAACTGGATGGGAAGGATGCAACAATTTATCGAGAAGTTCGAGTCTCCACTTTTGAGGATCTTTGAGACTTTCAGAAATCTGTATTACGTTGCATGTGATTTTGAGGTAACTATTTGACCACAAGTGGGTAGTATACATCTAAACTCTGCAACTCGTCAGAGCTACAGCATGTTGTTGCAAGACCTGTCTCAAATAAGGACAAAATGCCTTTTAGGATGTGACTAAAGTTAAAACAAATAAAGGAAAAGGCTCATTTGTAAATAAGACTCTAAATGTAATCATGTGTGATTATAACTACGGTTGTCATCAAAAATGTGGCTTAAGTGAAAAAAATCCAAACAAAATTCACGGTACTTCAAAGCGAAGATACACAGATTTGCTGCTAATACTGACTTTCTTTTCATTCTCATCTTCAGGAAATGATTGTACCCAACAATGTGATAGACCTGCCTCCTCCATCTCCCACCAAACCCAAAACTATTGTCCTACCTCCCAACTGGAAAGTGGCCCGGGACCATGAAGGCAAGATCTACTACTACCACATAGTCACAAGGTTGGTATTGCTGTGTGTCTGTGAAGTGCGCCTCTAGAAACCAAATGCATGTGTTCCTATCTGACATTACTTTTCTCTGCATTAGACAAACACAGTGGGACCCTCCAACCTGGGAAGGAAGTAGTGACAACACTAGTGTGGACCATGAATCAGAGATGGACCTGGGAACACCCACCTATGATGAGAATCCTTCCAAGGTGAGCTTTTTGCAGTAATTGTTTTCATAAGTGTGTTATGAAATGTAAAATATGTGTAATAGTTGCAATGAGGAATGAGGAAGTATCCTCTTCGCTTTTTCGTTTGGGTCCCAGAAAGTTTGTGTCTGGATGCGAAACATTATTACAGTGTTTGTTCCTTGAGGTAATTGAAGATGCTGTACTAGTGATTGCTTTCAGCTGTGTCTCAAGGGGGAAAAAAAAAAAAGAGAAGTGCGCAACACCATATTCATTGAGAGTTAAGACCTCGCCGATGACTCCTCCTCGTAAATGGCTTCATCAGAATCTACATGGAGACAAAGATTTGAAGAGAGGATCCACTCACCCCACCCCCCGCTCAGCTGTTTGTCCCCTAGCCTCAAGGCCGTGAGGGGAGGGGCGGCTCAGCTCATCTCTTCTTCCTCTGCCTCGTTTGTTTTCCCTCTCTTCATTTTTATCCTGACTTTGAGGATAATAGAAACCATCTGGTTGACCCAACATTCATTTGTTTGCGGTTTCTTGTACTAAAGTCCAACTTAGCACGTGTCCATTTTGTCTCTTTTAAAAAGATGTAACAGAGTTGGAAAGAGCAAAAAGGATCAAAAATTGAGATGGCAAGAACCTTGTTTTTCATGCAGCATTTCCCGCCAAGAACAGCTACAAGGTCATGGACCATTTCCCAGCATGTGTTTAGACAGTGGTGGTGTCCACGTCCAGCACTTGAAACTATGGCACATGCTCTGCACTTGCAAAGCGTCCGATTTCACTGTTTCTGGATTCCTGGCCCTGGCACCGTGTGTGCGTGTGAATCTTTTGTGCTTGCTTTTGATCCTCACCACTTTGTTGTGGGTATAGGCACTCAGCTGTTGCCTGTTTGCCTTTACTGTTGAAGGCTGGGGCCGGAGAGGCAACATCCTGGCAGGATATCCCTGCTTTGTGTCAAGTGGCTGGTGAGCAGGTGCTGTTTGATGCCCCACTGACCTTGATAGCTACTGTTTTGCAGCCAGTTGCCATGTTTGATTGAGATGATGCACAGGTGGGGCATCAGTTGTGATTTCAATTGTAGAACTACTAACTACTCTGCTGGTTAATGTCAGTATGACATGTTAATGCCGTCTTCCA
>JAPZEA010000025.1:15087442-15100379 GCA_029783685.1 Heniochus monoceros
CACCCCCACCCCCACCCCCACTCTGCTCAAGACTGACCTCCATCTACAGTACACCGTCTGCCTGCTTTCTGCTAGTAGTTCCTACTTCTCTGGGCCTTAAACCTCCATCGTTGCCCTAAAACTATTAAAACACAGCAGTGAACCAGTGAGTTTTGATGATTGATTAATTTTTCAAACAAAACATTTGATGGTTCAGCTGCTCTGTTGGTTAGACCAAACAAAAAACATGATGATCTCATCTCGCCCTCAAGGAAACAGTGACAGACATTTTTTAGCTGTTTTTCTGATCTCTTATAGGCCAAACGATGGATCAATTCATTGAGAAAATAATCAGCAGATTAGCTATAATTAAAATAATCCTTATTTGCAGCCCTAATGAACCTTGGTGTTGCACTGGCTTAAGAATGAAAATGGACATTGTAGTTCTTTTTTAGTTAATCCCTCAGTCACTGTCCTAGTGGGGTTCACGGAGGTTTAAGACGTGTACTGTGTAATCTCAACATCCATGTTCAACTCCAGGCATTCCCCATCTCTCGCTCTCCCTCTATCTGTGTTTCCTCTCTGCATCTTCACTTTAAACTAATGAGGGCAAAAAATATAACAGGTAAATACTCTCTCATGCACTAAGTGTCTTACTCCGCAGCTGAAAACAGTCCACAGCAAATGCCCTATTTACTTGTGCTTGAGTAATGTTTGCTAAAAACTACAGTGCCCTGCTGCTTTAGAACATTACTTAGCACAAAATGAAACAACATAATTGTGAACCTTTTTGCAGAGCTACATCTTCCATAGAAGCCAATGGGTGTGTGGCTGTGTGCCACAGATAGCATGGGGAAGTTGGAAAACAGTGAGTAATGGACAAACACATTGTTGGTTTTGGTCAATAATACACAAATATGGAAGCTGCATTAACAACCCTTCGACATGGCCTCAGCATTGTTTCAGGATTGTACACCTGGTACCACTAAATGCAACTTCAACCATTTCCCAGTTTGGCCAGAGTCCCCCCCACCCTCACTCTCCCCCCCAAAGACACAAGGAGAGAGGGCATGACATCAGCGTGCTGCAGCCGGGTCTGAGGTCACCACCATGCTGTCTCTGTCAGTCCTCACCTCCCTAAACCCTTTAACTGCTTTGTGAGTCAAAGATCTTGGCAAGCATTGTGCAGTAGAAAAACAAGATGTTTGAAATTAGCTGCAGTGGTTATTGTTGGCAGCAGCAGCAAGCCAAATAGAGGTATAAGGCAGTGTAAAGAAAGCCCGGGGGTCCTCATACAACCCCACATTTGAGAGGAATATGCGATGCCAGAGACAGCAGTATCCCTGACAAGGCTCAGATGGAGGGAGGCCTGTTGAGCCAGCAGCAAATTAGCTCTGATTAGAGTCCAGATGAAGATTTTTAGCAGCCAGACTGTCTTCCATAATGTCTCACTTAATTAATTAAGATAGCTCATTTTAAAATCTCTGTAATTTCATCTAAATAATTTCTCATCCAGCAGTTGAAAAATGAAAACACAGTGAAGCACACAATCGCAGCTATTCCCTAATGTTAAGGTCAGAGTGAATAAATAATTCTCCCTTTGGTTTCCTGTAGTAAAGACAATGCTGTCATAGCACAACACTTCATTTTGCCCAAAAGCATTCCCGTTATTTTGTAAACCTGACCTGAATGTGAGTCATCACAAACTAAATAGGGTAATTTACACTCTGAGGTTAATTGTTTGTGACAGAACCCAAAGGCTCTTGGACTAGTGCAATGAAACCAAGAACAGTGAAATCTGGGACAAACTCAGTGACTGTGTCTTCTTCTCATGCATACCTAATTCAACCTATGGGGAGAATGCGGCTCTGAAACCACTCAATGAGAAGGAATAACCAAATTACCTTCTTTAGGTGTTCTGCCTTTGAATGATCGATATAATGCATTAATAACTTCTTTTCTACTGGTACAACCAGCATCCAAACCAGATCGAATCCAATTCTGGACATTAATTTTCTATCAAGCAGTCAATGCAACACATAGTTACATCATATCCATTTAAATCGCTTCATATTACTCTCACTCATCCTTCAGAACTCAATTAACAGAGAATCAGGAAGACAATAAAAGAGGGAATACTGCTTTTTTTCATGCATAATTATGTAACTACCTTGATGTAACCCAACTGCTTGGCACGAAGGCTGCAGCCACAGGCCAAACGCACTGTCAATCATTCTTTCTAACCAATAATGGTGCTTATTGGAGATCACTCCACGCTGACTCTCATCGAGCCCACGTTTAAAAGATAAACAGAGGAGGAAAAGCTCATGTTTATGTTACAGGACGTGGCTGCAGCTGCTTGCCCAACCACTGAGTCTGAGTCCAACATGTTACATAAACTTGCAAAATGCCAGATTCACACAGAGTCCACGTGATCCGTTTGTTATTGTCAGCCCCTCATGCGTGTCTGCCATTGCAGAACATGGCAATATAGATTTAAAAAAAAAAAGATAAATAAACCTTTCAAATGTCATGCTTTCACACGTCTTCACAACTTAAAAGACATGATATATTTCAATGGCAGCGTAAAAGAAGCATGCAGTGACATGAAAACAAAACAAAAGAACACCCCCTCACAGGAATCAGCTGTTACCTGCCATCGAATTCTTCATATCTCAGATTGTCAAAACATGCAGGTTTACCATGAGCCAAAACAACTCGCTTCTACTAATAAACTAATAAGTCCGTTTTAATCACCTGGTGTCGCAATCCTCCACCTTCCCGTCAAATTCACAAAATCATAATTGCGTTGTGGCGGAGTCTTGAGGTGTCTTTCCTCCCCGCTGCCTGAGCTCGAGTCCGTTCGACGACTCGCCCCCCCCGCCCGAGATGCTGAAGAGAAACCAGCCCGCTGATTGGCTGCAGCCGTGCGCGACGAGCTTGTTTTCCTCCTGCCTCGTCGTTGCGGACTGTGATGGTGCTCAGTTGAGCGCTGATAAACAGGCAGTATGAGCCCCGAGCATCTTCTTGGTGCTTTTTGAGAGGCGGAGGTGGAGGATGTAAACAAAGGGCGTGCATGGCTTTAAATAGAGGATCACAGCGTCATTAATAAGCAACCAGCGAGAAGCCCCGCTGTCTGTGTGTGAGAGAGAGATCATGAGCCATATAGGAAGGAAATGCATCTCAGAGGGCAATGATC
Organism: Heniochus monoceros; assembly: GCA_029783685.1. Taxonomy (NCBI): domain Eukaryota; kingdom Metazoa; phylum Chordata; class Actinopteri; order Chaetodontiformes; family Chaetodontidae; genus Heniochus; species Heniochus monoceros. Next base: position 15,090,621 of record JAPZEA010000025.1, read on the forward strand.
ACATGCAGGAGGATTAAAAAAAATATCTGATCATTGCTCTTATCCGAGCACAGGATGTCTTAATGTCCTGGTGTCCAGAGGGTACTGACTCTGGGGACTTTTTTATCATGATGAGAAATTCTTTATTGTCAAAACAAATAAAAACATTTTTTTTACATCCTCTCAAGAGGGATGCTTTTCCTCCCAAGGCTGCCCTCTGAAACTTCCTCATCTGATGTCCAGTGCAGTAATGTGTTACACAACCAGGAGCAGCTTAATGGCTGGACAGGGATGGACATTATGTAACCTCCAGTCTTGCTGATGATTCAAATGATAAAGCAGCAATGATGAAGCTCTCAGATGTGCAATTCAAAGACCGGGGCAAGGGGTGAAAACATGCATGCCTGTGAGCAAAAGAAAGGGCTCAGAATGATGGCAGAGTTCATCAGGATGAAAGCAGCCCGGACTTGGCGACATATTAGTCCATCTCAAGCTGCTTCAATTGCGCCACCGTGTGGTTAAAAGCAGCCTTTACTGTAAAATTGAGCAAAAACAGTGAAACCATGAAACCCCACACTGTACATACAAGGAACAAAATAAAATAACCTCATCTTAACTCGAAAATGTCTATCAGACTGAAAGGATGGTTGTTGAGGTCTATCACAGTTCCTGTCCAAGTCAACCTTGTATTAGAAATGGCTTTTACTTTTACTGCTGGTGTCTGATCATTAGGTTCAGTTTCATGAAGCATCAGTCTTCTCTCTGAGCCTCAGCTGACTCAGGCTTCCAGCATTTGTTTCTCAGAAATTTCCGCTCTCATTAAAAATAAGAAATAGGAGACCAAAGAAATGTATATTTACAAGCAACTTGTGCAGTTGAGTTATTACAAGATGGATTAATGCTTATTTTGTTAACTTCACAGTTTGAGGCTTCCAGCTTTTTGTGTTGCTCCCAAGCATCCATTCTTTCAGACAAAGAAAACAATAATTTAAAAAAGTAACTATTTACACACAGGATTGAGAAGGAACGACACATTTCTTTGGACTATTGGCACAAAAACACACCACACTTACATGTGGCCCGTGCCCCACTTTACATTATTATAAAGTATTTGATAACTGAACATAACTATATATCACAATTTGTAGAACAACATTCACCCATTTATTAATGGTCACATCACAGACAGTCCACTCTGAACAAAAGACAACTTCCTGTCCTTGCCCTCGAGTGGTGAAAATATGTGACAGCTGACAAGAAATACAAAAATACAAGACAACACTTGAACTGGCAGCTATAATCAATATAATCGAAGCGTAAATGTATAAAAAAAATGTTCTTGAAATTCATACAAATGTTACTGGCTGTAAAAAGACAAATAACAATGTGTCAATGAAAAGTTTCACATTTGACAGAATAGAAAAAAAATGAAAACATATATCCTACCTCATCATTGAATTTCAGCAGCAGCTCAGTTCTCTCCACAACACCCCCAATAATCAGGTCATGATCCAGGACCATCAGAGCATCCTGCTCAGAGTCAGGGAGCATACAAGCCTCCAGCTGCTGCAGAGGTAAACCACTGCAGAGCTTAACCCAGATTCATGTACGGGTAGAGAGGCTCCTTTAACAAACCGAATGACTGACACACCAAGTAGAAATGATGAGTAAGTTTTGTGCACCATCTCCGCCTCGTAGTCCTGTTTGAAATCTTGATCTTTTGAATCTATCGCTCTGTCCGGTGACACTTGTCGTATTGCCCTCTAATTTGCTCACGCATTGCTCTGTTTTTAAATTGCTTGGTTATGTGTGTTCCAAACATCATTTTCTTTCAGATCATCTTCAGTAGCACAATTAACTCTACCTCCATTTTTTTTTTATCCCATTCCTGTTGGCCTACCAAAAGTGTGAACCTAATGATCTTTTGCCATTCCTCTGCAGACACAACCATATGATTAACATCCATTTCAGTTGCTTAAAAGTATATTTTCAGGTCACAATTACTTCCCAAATGTTGCATCTTGCACTGATTGATCTGTCGCCCAACGGGAGTCTCAGCTTTAGACAAAGCTGTTGCTGATGAATGAGTGTTCATATGTTGCTGGTAAATCCAACCGATTCATCTTAGAATACAGACAGAAACTATGGAAACGTCTGGGAGCTGGAGGTGGCTGTCTATAGTGCCACTGTGTGGTCAAGTATGCTGAAGAAGAAGAAAAATAATGAACCAAACATAAAAACGTAACTTTATAGTCTTTACTATCAAATTGAGTTAAAACGGTCACTGGACAGTGAAATCAACACTTAATAAAACAGCAACAGAAAGCTGAAGTGCTGTCCCCTTTTCAAGGAAGTATCTGCTCCACTACGTTCGACTAGAGAAGGTATTTTACCACACAATATTTTCTCTTTGGTCATCAGGTAAAATGACAAGATGCAAAAAGGTTACAATCAGTAAAGCACTCGATGCCCATTTGGCTAAGAATATGAACAGTGAACTCCACACATTTGACTTAGGCTAGTGGAACAGAGGCTAACCTTGAAATGTGACTGAACTTTGGCTCTCTATACATGTCAGCAAGATAAAACAATGCTTTAAATAATTCAACTGTCATCATAAAAACACATACTGTAGATAAAAAGAAATAAAACCCAAGTACAGGTCATAGTTATGTATAAAATTGTTGTAAAGTCCAAGAGGTCCGCTGTCCTTGTCAACAATGATCCTTGGTTGTGTGGCTCAGTTTCGTGAAGCATATCTTCAGAATAAATAGTTCCTCAGAGCAGCACATCCTGATGCACTGCCATGCAGACACTTTCTACTGCTAAGTATCATCTGGAGTCATAACTGAGCTGCCCAGAGGGTCCTGCACTCCAGGAACGCTGTCCACAGACTTCACGCTGGCGCTCTGAGCCTCTTCATCAGCGTCAGGCTTCCAGCTTTTGATGTCGCTCATACATATTTCCCCTTTCAGACACAGGAAATAAGAAGACATAAGTATTATTTATAAACTGCACAGACAAATATTCTTTAGTAATCCGAACTAATAAACATAACTGACAAAAGTCCCAGTCAGTCACGGATTTGTACGCACACTGTATTTCCAATTAATTTACACAGAGTTTTACAGACACCCCTGTACACTGTGATACAGTCCAAAAACATTCCTGTTACAAATAACTTTGGCTGTAGTTTGCTGTGTTTGTTTGTATTATATTGTATGGCATTTCTAATATTTTTGCACCTCCTTTGTAAATACAAAGATGGAGAAGCAGAAAGGTGAACAATACTGATTAAGTGCAGTCAAATACTTACTCGCTGTCTTCTCTGTTGGATTTTCTGTGCCGTAATGGAAACTATTCTCCTTTTCTGCTGATTTCTTAAAGTTTTCCAACTAGGCCAGAACAGATTTTTAATGAGGTATTACCCATTTGATGCATGTGAAATCGGTCATAGAAGAGATATACAGCCCGTCAACATGCTTACCTCGGTGCATATGGACTCTGAAAGTCGGCTTGTTAGTAAGCCTTTATCGTCAAATTTGCAGGTACTGCAGGAAAACCAATTAAAACCACTGAATGAAAACCATTGTCCATCTCTCCAAAATTAGATTTAATCAGTGTCTAACAAGAAGTGATTGGTTTACCTTGAAGTCTGTGATAAAGCTGGCTCACAGTCAACTGAGCTCTCCTGAGTCTTTTAAAAGGAAAAAAACAAATGCTTTACACACATGACAGTATAAACAAGTGATTGACAGTGAGAGGTAACAGTTCTCACCTGTGGGGCCCTCTTATCGATTTTCCCATCATGTGGATTTCCTGCCTCTGTGTCTCGGTTTCTGGCTTCTTTCTGGCGCTGCATCTTTACGTAATCGTATGTGCTTATGCCTTTATAAACTGCAAGAGGACAACACACACCAGAGGAAAATGGTGAAGATTGCTGACTGGATGAGGAGAATAGAGCCCTCTTAAATATCTGTCTTGAAGACTGCGACTCACAGAGGTAAAAGTGGAAGCCCAGCAGATGGCCGAGCAGCAGCAGGCAGGTGATGCTCAGCAGGACTGTAACAAAGGCTAATATAAGGAGACCAGCTGAACTCGTCTTCATTGGTGCTAATGGTAAAAACACCAGCCAGGTACCATTCCCCAGCACATCTACAGAAACAACAACACACATTAATGATACAATTAAAAAAGAGTCTGAAAGTAATTTCTGTGCCTTCTATTGTCAGATAAAGATAGCTCAATATTCTGGTGACTCACTGTTGAACTGTGGGGCGGTCCGTAGGGTGTTTGGATCCATGTAATGCTGAATAAATATGAACAAGATGACAGCAATGAGCAGGAAGACACCTAGTGTAGCAGAGGACAGCGCCACAAAGAAGCACCTGAAGACAACACAAAAAAGCTGGATGTTAATTTATGAAGCCTTCCACATTATATTTGAACACCAACCATGATACTGGAAGTACACTAGTTCACCCAAAATGTTGTCTACTTACCAGTAGTTTCTGCCACCCACGCAGGTGTTCAGCCATTTGCAATGGTGATCAAAATCTTCCACACACTTGTTGCAAACACCACAGTGTTTTACTTTGGGGCCACTGCACGAAGAACAATTATGTTAACATCGTTAAACTTTTAAAAAAGAAAAATCGCATTAGAGACTACTGCTTTGGATACATACACCTTGACATCACACAGATAACAGCGTAGGTCCTGGATGACGTGCGGCTGCTTTGTCCGGTCAAAAAGTGGCATTGGACTGGAATAGCTCTGTTTGGCCCTCACGCTAGCATCTGCTGGGTCTATAGTCACAGCAGCGATGTGGGTAAAAAAGTGTACAATAAATGCTACGGCCGTCAGCTGTGCAAAACAAGAGTCAAGGAAAATAGCAATATATACTGGAAAAATGCATGATAAAGTGCAGAATAGTGAGTGGCACAAGTATACATGAGGGAGAAACTGCAAACTGTTGGACACAAGTGGATCTTTTGTGTGAGAAATAGAGTCAGCTCTGAAGAAATCAACTGTTCTTAAGGCTGAGCGAAGCTTCAGTTAAATAAACCAGCGTTGACATCATGTAGCATTCACCATGCGACAAAAACACCACTGATTATGTCTTTTGGGCTTAATAGAGACCACACAAACAGAGGCAGAGTCACGTCTGGTGTGACTGGAGCCCATACAGACGGCCCACACAACAAAATGCTTGTCTTGTCCAGCAGCACAAACAAAACCGTAGAAGAGACTAATGTTTGCTCCATATTCAAATCTGAAAGCTTCACACTTAGCGGTCAGCTGAAATGACAGCAAGGTTTCAGCTGTGCGTTAAGGATACAGCATAGGCCACATGGTTCCACGGCGGAGGCAGAAGAGGGATGTAGATGCCGAAGCTGACTATGGCGAGGTAGCTGTACAGCAGCCAGGCGACCACTTGGAAAGCCTGAGGGGGCCATGACCATCCGTTCATCATGGGGGGCTTGGAGGGCACCAGCTCATTTCTGCTGCTGCCACGCGCCGGAGCTGTGCGTCTCAGCCTCTGACTGAAGCAGTTCATCTAGACAGCGCAAGAGAGGGAGACACACACTCAGTCGAGGTGCCTTCAAAACATCCATCCGCACATTACACACACTATCAGCAGGTCTGGCTCCTGAGTGTGGCCGCATTTGCTGGGGAAATGAGTTAGGAAAATGAGCTGAGCTTCAAGATAGTGACTGTTCACCCATTATGGACCTACACTTAGCTTCAGCTTGGTGTACCACATACACTGGCAACTAGATCAGCAGCCTTAGGTTAACCTCACTGGTATAAATGGGGTGGACAAAATATCAGGAACAAGGAATATAATTCAACAGTAGTAGGGCTGCACAAACGATTATTTTCATTCTTGATTAATCTGTCTTTTCTTTTATTAATTGATCAATTAGTTTATGTTGATCAGTATTTCCCCAAGCCCCAAGATGACATCCTCAAATGTCCACAATCCAAAGATATTCAAGAAAGAAAACAAACCAAGAACTCGAGTGATTAATCAATTCAATCAAGTCAAAAAGGCTGTTGATTAATTTAACAACCGATAGATTAATTGACTAATTGTTGCAGCGACACTGAAGTGCCAACTACAGCCTCCAAAATGACCATAACGTTGAATGTACACATTTCTAAAGGGAAACGAGTGCTGAATATTATAACCCTGATGAAAGCAGGATTTATTGCTAAGATGTTGCATTAAACTGCATTAACTTCAGTGACTTAATAACGTTAAACTGGCAGCGGTGTGTATTGTGGGACAGAGGCAGTGAGAAAGGCACCACTGCATCTACATAACAAGGAGGATATTATCTGTCACATAGCCGACAGAAAACAGCCGATCCAGAGTCAGAAAGTAACAAATCGTTCTTTGCAAAAAGGCTTTGAAATCACATGTTTCGCTCTTGGCCGTTCACGACTAACACAACACTAGAGCTGTGCTAAAAGTTCCCCCAAATTAGCTAAAAACCTGCAAACAAGCAACAATTTGTGGGCTTCCTAACAAAAAACAAAACAGAAAAAAACGATTAATAATGTTTTTTCTTCTTTTGTTAGACTCTAGTTTCCAAGTAAAAGAGATAATAAGTTAAACGTCTGGCTGTTTGTCTTCCTGGAAACTGTTGCCTCCCTTTTGCTTACCAACTAACGCTACTAGCTAACCTTGATTTAATCTGCTTTAGCTCACCCCGCATTTTGCGTTTAATTCAGACCGCCCTCTCGGGTATTTGAATATTTTACGGCTTATAATAAACAATTAAAACATGCCAGCAATACCCTGTAGGATAATATGTCTGTTTAAAGTTTTAATCCAGGAAGAATTACTTACTTTAGTAGGGGGGAGACAGCCACCATAGAAATAAAACGGCTCCTATTCAAAGACGGACGCAGATTTCCAGCGCTTGATATCCCATGATTAGTTTGTCAGCCGGGTAAGTGCTTTAAAAAGTCAAATTCACATGATGAGCAAACAAAAGCAGCCAGGACAGCGCAAAACAACTAAAAAACACCCGTAATTATGGATAAAGGGCCCCACCGTTGTTGAATTTGTGTCAGCGAAGGGCACGAGTGAGAAGTTTAGAGAATCAATTCACTCAGCAGGTCGTCGCAGCGCCATGGAAACTGCCCCACTGCGCATGCGCACTTGCAGCTCTCTTCAAGATAACCAGCTCTCTATAGTGGCCATTCACCGACTGATCACGCATGTATCCTGCCTCGCAGACTCGCAGTCTTTGCGCTTCTTTATCATACTTTCAGGCACTGGAGAATTAAAGCTCCCCCATAACAGCCAACGCTTTTTTGTCCCCCATGAGAGCAAGAGGGAACTGCGAGCAAGAGATACGCACGCGACACTTCTGCTTTCAAAAATAAAGCTGTTCTCCCATCTGGTTTCTCATGCAACACTATGATGAATGTAAATGTATACTGCGTGCATATTGCTTTATTTTGGCTTTTCTATTGTGTCTCCACACACTGACACATCCTACAATATCAAACATTGCTGAATTAAAGCCTGCGTGTGGAAATGTACTGCTGCAGAAACCTCAGGACTCAGCTGTGCATCTTCACTGCAGCCAGACGATCTTTCAACATCCTTTCCTGTAAATGCACTAAATTTGGATGAGTATTGCAGGTCGACAGTTCCTACTTTTACAGTTGGTCCCACCACATGTGTTGCTGCTGATCAGTTTTTGCATTGCAAGCATTTGCTTATAGAACCACTCACATTTACAAATACAGATGCAAGCATTTATTTTCCAAGTGTTGCACTCATACAAAACGATACGATTATGCTACAAACATTCTGTACAATCATATTCAATATTAAAAACAGGTCTGAGGCTCCTACTGTCTCCACAGTGTTTTAACAGTCCAAGGCTGAGTACCCCTGTGCTGTTAACACTATCTTAACAAAACGGCAGTGTGTGTGGTAAGCTGTTGGCTGTGCCCTCTGGCTCCGGAGACTGCAGGAACTCGTAAGGATCATGAGCCATTTCAGACTGGTCCCCCACGCCCAGGTGTGATGGGCTCCCTGTGGATAAAAGAAAATATGGTTCTTATGTTGTTGCATGGGTGTTACTATTCTGTGAATATAGCAGATATTTACTAACGACAATAACATGATGTTCAATCAAACAAAAACTGTAAATTGTAACTAAAAAGCATGAGCAGTGCTCCACTCTGAGCACCTAATCTTGTAATCTTACTCCCTTACTCCTAAAGCAGATACCTAAGTGGTGCTGGTCCCTCTCTGAGGCATTAGAGAGGGAGGACAGGTTGGATGAGGGTCTGTAGCCGACTCTGTCCACCTGAGCCTCCTGAAACTCCTGCAGGAGTTTGTCTGCATCATCAAAGTGCTGCTGGCCCTCCTCGTTCCCTGGCTCTTTTTTCACTGTTTTATCTGTTGGAAAGAGAGAGAAGGTAAGATCATTGAAGGAAATTAAAGGAATGAACTAAAGAAAATAATGCACACCCTTTCTAGTGAGGTCCTGGCTTTCAAGTACATATAAACTAGCTTGCAACTACACACACTGCTGTGTGTTGCAAAATATAGTAAAAACCCTCCCTGAGAGTATTAATTGCATTGAGGCTATAATGGCCTTCGGTACTGTGACTTCTCACACCTTATCTCATGTTGTGCTTACTGCGGCTACAAGCATAATCACATTAACATAATACGATCTTAGCGTTTACATGGACTCCATTTGACACATCTTACTACCTTAACTGGGTTATGACTGGATTACTGGTGTACATGTAAGTGCAGCCACTTAAGAGTGTCAATGGGGATAATCACCTAATGAGTTCAGCATGGATATATCCAGAGACATATCAGGATAGTTCTTCATTGACATGAAGTCCAGGACCGAGCCACTCTCTCCCAGGCCAGTGCCATCTGCCATCTGAACAAAAATACACAGCTTCAATCAAACAGTCGAAAGACTATTTAAATGTACCTTCATTTTTAACAGCAACTACAGCATACCTGAATGTCACAAATGCTGGATTTGGTTTCATCAGGTTTCAGCACAATGTTTCTTTTCTGAAATATAAAATAAGCATCATTCACAGAACAGGCCTTCACTGCAGAAACCAGACTGTGATAGGATTGGTCAAGACAACCTCGAAGACTGAGAGGATGATATATTAATAACAAGTCAGATACCTGTCGGATTTGACTGACAGCTTTAAGGTGATCGCCTGCCGTCATCTTGTCCAGAAGCCTGTCAACCCAATGCTTTGTGACGCTTCCACAGCCCTTGACGAACTCCTGTATACTGAGGGTGAAAGTGAACAAAATCACAAGCTGAAAACGGGGGGGGGTGGATGGGGCGCATTTTGTTTTGTCACTCATTTCAAATCAAAGTCTGAACTTGACAGCAAAGTCCCCCTACCTGAGAGCACATTGCACCCCTGTCTCATCTCCATAGGCTGAATAGAGCGTGTCCACCTCATCAGACAGCAGGTCAGGAAAGACGGAGTTCTTCTGAAGGGTCTGAATGTTGTAGGCACTGCTGAGAAATGTCACTACACAGAACAAGAAAAAAGCATAATCCATTTTGTCATAGACCTGATGGCAATTAGTAATTGTTGTCAACAAAAGTGCACTTCATGGCAAACCTTTGTGTCTCCTGTCATCTTTGAAACCCAAAGTCGTTAATCCAGGGAGAAGCTTATTTGACAAGGAACTCAAATCCACTTTATGAGTCTCCTCTTCTGCAAAAATGATTAATTATATACTATATTACA
>JAPZEA010000025.1:15188491-15200720 GCA_029783685.1 Heniochus monoceros
ATTAATCCGAAATGAAAAGAATAATTAGTTACAGTTCTATTCAAAATAGTACAGAATTACCTGACCTGGCTTTGCTTATCTTTACAACCCACAATGACAAACACCATATATAACTTCAGATACTACAGGATCTTTTCTACATGTCTGTAGAAAAGATCTGCATGCTGTAGCAAAGAAAGAGAAAGATAAGATAAATGTTCAAAAACATCAGCATGTTTTTAAGCTGAAGTTCCTAGCTTGACTAACTTTCTGTATTGAGCTGAATCATATTGACCATGAATGGGTTTGATACTGGATCCATGTTTGATTTTCAGTGGTATGGACTCAGAAAAGATCAGTCATTCATATCTTGTGAACACCAATGATATAATATAGTTCAAAAGCAAATGACAGTACAAAATAATTCTACAATGTTACAGTTCGAATCTTTTGAAAGATATTTGGGGGTACTCTGTTATCAAACTATAGTGTGATTATAGCACTATAAAAAAGTAAAAGTGGAGAAAAGTTAAATTTCAAGACAACAAATTTCTTAACTTAATTTCTTCTATTCTTTTGATTTTTTGTCACTTCTTATTGTTTTACTCAGATCTGTACATTTGATGAACTAGGCATTCCTGATTACACTTCAATTGCAATTATGTTTATTTTGAGTAATTATTTGAGTAAAAGAGTGTCATTTCTTATCACTCATGAGCTCCATCATCTAAAGTAGTTGTGTTGCTGTCTGTGTTGCTAGCCACAGAAGATCAGTACTGAAAGATGTGACACCTGATTTAAATGAGTAAAGGAGTGCCGGCGCTAAAGTGAATGCCAAACTTCATCAGGATTTGCATTGCTTTAATTTTGATCAGCGTTAAGGCCATGTGACTCAACTGAGACACATAACAGCTTTAATTGTGTAAGTGTCAACTTGTAGAAATGTAAACAAATATAATGCTGAGAAGTATGCTGACAGTGTTTCTCAACGTTTCTACATTTCATTAGCTCATCGATTTTTAAGTTACATGACCAAACTGATGATTTTAAGTTCTGAAATAGCTGTGAATGTAAGCTGTAAATTGAAATGCCTTGAAATAAGCATATCTAAAAATAGCAAGTTTATGACAAAAGTTGATTTATTATAACTGATTGCAAGATCTTACAGTGTGGTACTGTTGTATTTCATACATTGTGAATGGCTGTCAACACAAACTGAAAATTAAAACAACAGGACTGTCATATTGGATTGCACTTAATTGCAATTGAGTTCCATTCAACAAAAAGATTCTATTCAGTTAAATAAATACACATTCCACAGATACAAAACATGTCAATATTTATTAAAAAGCAACTCAATTTAACTAAAGAATCATGACAAGGAAAGTTTCAATGACAAAATGACAAAAAATAAACATGCAAATTAAGCAGATTTTATCGTGTCTTTCCATGATTCATTAATTCAAATGAGAGACTTTGAAAACCACCTAATCTGACACAGCAATTACCATGTGGAACACATCACATACACATGCACATTCATAGCCACAAATCCGTCATCACTAGCGTGGTACGAAGACTGTCTTTGTCTGCAGTCACAGAGCTATACTTTACAAAAACACAAAGTATAAAACATAGGGATGTTTAAGACACAGTAAGTACACACACACACACACACACACACACACACGTGTATACGCACACACACACACACACACGCACACACACACACGTATCCTTTTTTTTTTTTTTTTTACTTTTGTTCTAAATGGTCAGTCTTTCATTAAAATGGAAACAAAATAATGTGGTGAAAAAATGGTTGTAGCAGCAAACTGGAATAACATTACAGCATGGAACAAAACATATTAAGTGGCATTTAAACATAATAGGTATTTTAAAAAATGCAAGTTGGAATCAATAGCATTATACAGTCACTGGCTCTGGTTTTAATTTGACACAAAGGGCTGTACTGTAAAAATCAAAACATGTGTATCAAATGAAGAAACACACCACGCAGAAAGTTTATCTCAGCATAGCATATTTTCATCACCAAATTTAATCACTGTTGTATTAATGAAGTATTACTGTCAAACAGTAACTCATTTTCATCAAAACATAGTCTGTAGTGGTCCATTCCTTGAAGATTATACAAATAGCGATGAGAAAAAAGTCTTCAGTTTAAGCAGAAGTCACATAAGTGGTGCTAGGCTGTGGCTAACCTTTGACTTTCTAACACAGTTATCAATATTTTGTACTGATGATTCAACCATAGTTTCATATCGATCCCAGCTGTAAAACTTTACTTATAGTTTTCTGCTATTGCTAACCCACATTTATCGAGTCCACAGCTGTTGACACAGTTCTCCTCATCTACATGCAGCTCAGCACAGCAATTAAACTCACATCTAAAATGCATTAATGCAGCCAAAACACTTGATACACGTCTGAGGATCAGGACTCTGTCACAAGAACAATTACATTACTTTCTTACTCATTACATAATGAACTTAAAATCACTAACAACAGGTAACATTGCAATATATATTGTCTTTGACCTATAGTTTATTTATTCATTTATCATAAACCAAGATTCCATTACAACATGAATGCTGCTGCCTCACAGTTTATATCACAGAAATGAAGAAGAAATGCTGCAGTATGTTTCAATAGGCTTTTTTCCCCCATCTTTGTATAGAATACTTCCAAGTGTACAAAATGAAACTTAAGTAATTCCATCAATGCAATACAAATATTTATACATATATGCATAGGAGAGCTAAAGATATAGAAATACAGCAGTGTTAGTCAGTGTCAGTGTGAATATAATGAGAAAACAGACATTGCTTCACGTGATGCTTCAGAGGAAAGGACGTTTTAATTCTCGTCCTCAAATTTCCTCGTTCACTCTCTCCTTGTGTGGTTTCATTGCATCTCTCCATGCATCCCCGGTGGGCGGGACAAAGACGCAAGGAAAAGATGCAAGTGAGGGAAACGTGGATGCAACTGAAGAGAATTGAGATGTACCCTGAGCCTCTCTGGGAGGCTCTTTTTATACCCAATCATGTTGCTCACCTGTTGCCAGTTAACCTAATTAACTGTGAGATGTTCCATCAGCTGTTTTCTTTCAGCATTTCATAACTCTTCCCGTCTTTTGTTGCCACTGACCCAACATTTTTTGAAACGCGGTGCTGACGTCAAATTCTAAATGAGGATATCATTTTCAGAAAACAATGAAATTTCTCAGTCTCAACATTTGATATGTTGTCTTTGTGCTATTTTCATTTAAATATAGGTTTCAAATCATCACAGTCTGTTTCTATGCACGTTTTACACAGCATCCCGACTTTTTTGGAGACAGGTTTGTGTCAGGTCATATTTGCTTCAGGGCTTTTGCATTACACTTAAACACACAGTAAGACATTGTGCAGGTGCTTCTGTTTTTCTTGTATAGTTGATGTAATATGAAATGGTTTCATTATAGTTGTTCCTGAGCATGGTTTGTTTTTGGATTTACAAATAACACTGAAGTTAGTAGCCAGAATGATTTTTCACTGTGTTGTCAGATGAAGGATTTACAGATTTGTAGGTGTTTGCAGATTCATATATTTAATGTGGTGCGCAAGACCAAGTCCAGAATTAAGCATCACTGGCTTTTCATAATCAATATGTATCACAAACCCTTAACAGTATATTTATTGATCATGAAAAGCCAGTGATGCTTAACAACTTGCAGCAGAACATTACCACAAAAAGTGGCTTTGAATCAAAGTTGTGATACAAAATATCAACAGCTGCTCCCACTAGTCTAATTCTCATATACTTAACTTTCTTAAGTCTTTGATGACACAAAACATTGGATCTACTAGAGTACATACACGTGCATATGCAGATGCTGAGATGCTCGCAAATCCATATTCTCCGTAGCGAATATGTACAACAAAGTTTTTTTTTTCCCCAGAGCAATTCAATAAAGATTTTAAATTGGGTTTCTTACCACGTTTGGCTTGAGCAATGCTTCACCCTTCAGACATGAGCTTCGCTTCCCTGCAAATAGTTTGAAAGATGAAGTCATTTCACACGTTAACTTCCTCACTCTGCCAGTGGTCTCTGCGACATCATGTTCAACCCTGAGCGCCTCATGGCCATAACATGTATGTCATGGTTACAGTGTCCCTCACTCAACAAAAACACTTTTCTTTAAATCCATGAACACAAATAAGTTAAGATATTAAATGTATTTTATTTATTGTATTTATTTATATTAAAATATTAGGTTTTAACTGTTTTAAATGTTTGCCAAAGTCTGCGCACAAACACTTTGCGGTTGTGTGTATTTTGGGGTGTGTGTGTGTTTATGTGTGTGTGTGTGTGTGTGTCTGTGAGAGAAAGAGAGAGAGAGAGAGAAAGAAAGAAAGAGAGAGAGAGAAAGAGAGAGAGAGAGAGAGAGAGACAAAGACAATTGGTGTTCTGGGTCATTTCCTTTTCATACATATTTGGCAGAGCAGGAAATTTCAGATCTGAAACAAGATACAAGAGGAAAAAAGGTATTTACTGAAAACCTCAATGACAGATCGCCACAGTGATATGAACTACTTTAAAATCCTTTACTTTGAACTTGTTCACAGGAGGATGAAGAAGACATTTGTAAGTGATGAATCAGTGATCATCACCATTCCCCTTGGCAGTCTAACGGACGCTCGAGACGGTCAGCTGATGCCGGAGAAATTTCACTGTGTGTACAAGGATTCCTACAAAGTCTTTGTTGTTAATGGAAAACCTAAACCTCTCGGAGTAAGTTGAACAGTTTCTTACGCAGGTAGAGTCATTGTGATCACAGACTCTTTCACAGCTTTCTGCTTATATTTGCTCTTTTTCTTTTTTCCCATCAGGCAGCTCAAGCCGTTGCTGGTGTGTTCATTCTCATTCTGGGTCTGATTTTTACTCAGACAGAATACATCCCAAAACTCTTCATCAGGATCTACACTCTACCCAGTGTTGTGGTAAATACGGTTGCAAAAGAAACAAATGTTTAAGTCACTTGTTACTCAGTGAAAAATCTGAATAAAAAATACCGGAAAATCCTTCATGCATTTCTGCTGTTATCTTATTGTATCTTCTATTCTTTTGATACTCTGCAATATTGAGTATTGCATTTCTGTGTATAATCATTCATATGATTTATCAATATCTTAGTTTGTGATCTCTGGTATGCTGTCGTATGCAGCTGGAAAATCTCCAAACATGTACCTGGTAAGATTAAAATGTGTTTTTAAATGTTTTTGTTCACAAGAGAAAAAACCGCAAAAGTGAAAATGATTCTTTCTTGTGGTGAACATTTCACAGCACAGGGAAAAAAGTGAATTATTCATGTACAAAAGATGAATTAACCCTTTCATTCTGGCTGTAGTATTATATTTCTAATGTTTCTAATAGGATTTTTTGGGGGGGACCAGGTTTTTTTGCCCAAACTTTTTAAAAATCCTTTACTTTTTTTTAACCCAAGTGATAGGATTCATTTCAGTTAGATTGAGATTTTGATTTAGTAACAGAACCCAAACTTTTATCTCCAAATGCAAAATGTGGCATTCTTTTGTGGAACAT
Source organism: Heniochus monoceros (assembly GCA_029783685.1). Taxonomy (NCBI): domain Eukaryota; kingdom Metazoa; phylum Chordata; class Actinopteri; order Chaetodontiformes; family Chaetodontidae; genus Heniochus; species Heniochus monoceros. Next base: position 15,194,072 of record JAPZEA010000025.1, read on the forward strand.
ATGTGAATTGGAGAGTGCCTTCAAAATCATGGATTCAAAGTGTATGCAATAAAATGGAGGGATTTGCAGAAGTAGTTACATTATATAACATTGTATTTGAAGTTAATATCTTACTCAATGTCAGCAGAAGTCTGAAAAAAATTCAAAGGACTTCCAGACAAACGTGAAGTTTTAATTATGTTTGTTGTCCAATTATATTTTGATTTATAATTTTGTTTTTCTGTTATTTTTCTTTGTAAACTGATAAGTGCATGACTGATTGCAGCTAACAAACGTATTTTTAGATTATTGAAATGATGATGAAGATGAGGTGAATATGCAAAATTGGATTCAAATTATTTTGAATATAATGTGTAACTAATATTTTAAAAGTTCTCTGATCCTGTTTTGTGAGCAAATGAATTAGTATTAGAATGTTTTTTTTCTTTTGGTTTCTAATGATTTACAGTGATGCCTGCATAATAACTGCCCTTTTTACCCTCCAGGCAAAGCTGTCATTCTCTCTGAACATCATCAGCTTCTGCTGGTCGGTTGTGGCAGTTTGTATCTGCGTGTTCAGTTTTTCACTGGGTTTACACAATGTGAAGGTAAAGGAAAACAGCATTCATCCTTTGTTAAGTTAACTTTGTGGCTTTCTGAAATATAAAGAAAATGTAATCATAATATATACATTTCCACCACTGCCTCAACTGTTTTCATAGCTCTATGAAGGAATCAAGGGACTGATTATGATTCTGCTGGTTGCTGAAAAGTTAATAGCCCTATTCTTGATGCACTGGTTGAGTAAGGCTGTATGCAGACAACATTTCAACACGTTGGTATGTCATTTTCTTTAAACACACGACAACTGCAGATAGAGGGATACGATTATTTGTAAGTTATACTGGTCATTCTTTTTTTCTGCAGCCCATCATACTGCTGAAACAGGCGGACTGAATTTAGAGGCATGATGGAGTTCAACAAACCTACCGCCAACCACCATGTATACATCTACCTGTTTATATTGCATCGTTTGATCATTTTATAACAGCATTGGTGTTTATGCACTCCACAATTGCCTTTGTTTCTACTCTGGGACAATTAGATCATTTTTAAAACTTCTTGTATCTTTTTCACCAGTGGCATCACACAAACAATCCTTTTTAATAAAGATCATCTTCGCAAATAGATGGCGAATATGCACGTGATGTTTAGTGCTTCTTGGCTGCCGTGCTGCATGTTGATACTGTAGACCACTGCTCTGTATTTCATTGATTTTAGACTCATTATTAACACCCAGCTGTCAGATAATGTGCCTCATTTTGACAGTTCTTATTCTGATTAAAATATAAAGTTTGGAACAGATGACTAAATTTTGACTTAATTTCATTGCTTTTTTTTATCCATAAGGCATTTTGCTTTTTTATATTTGCAAGTGATTTTTTTTTTATGTAACTAATTTTTTTTTTTAATCATTGTTTATTTTTACTCTGTTCTTTGTGACTTAAATTTTAACTGTTTTGGTTAAATAAAGGTGAATATTTTGTTTGTTTATGCTTCATTTGTCTTCTTGTGGACCTACAATACACTCCTCTTCTTTGGACAATGATAAATGAGAGCTAACAATAATTAACTGTTTTTAAGACTACCAATGTATGCAAATGATCCCCCAAATAGTAAACATATAATTGGTATCAGTTAGGGAAAAAAAGCACACTTATTGTTGTGTTGCATTTCCTACAAATGACAAATGAAATGTTCTTTGTAACATACAATAATTGAGAGGGAACATAACAGTGCAGTCCCGAAGAGAACAAGTCGCTTTTTACATTGTGTGTTACAGTCAAAAAATAAAATCTTGCCGTGCAAAAAGTTTTCAGGTAATTTTGTAAATCCAAACGTGCTCTGACAGGGACCCCTGCTGGGAGCTGACAGTGCTTTTGGTTTCAGTGACATGTGATGCCATGAGCGACCGCAAAGGGGCGATGAACACACACCAAATTAAGTCAAGTAAATTTACTTTTCGGTGAAGGATGTATTTTAGGAAGCGCATTCATTTGACACTCAAATAACTGTACTGTTGTACTATGTTCAACTTCCCATGAACCTGCAGGTTTACTTACTTTTTTTTTTTTTTACATATCGATTTAAGAGGACACAGTTTAAGATAATTCATTTGGTAGATACAGGAGTCAGCCTCTGTTCATATGTCATGCTTTAAAGTCCTTGCATGGAGGTCACGCTAAAAACAATCATAGCAGCACATGATGAAGGAGAGCATGAAGGAGAGCATGGGTACTCTTCCGCTTTGGGACACTCCCTAAAGTCATGCACACCAATCAAAATCAGAAGTGGACAATTTCCCTAAAACTGTCTTCACCTCTTTTTAACCCTCTGTTGCTCATTCTGTCGCTCATGCCTTGTAAGCTGCTAGCTTGCTATGTGACATTTTACATTTATTTTAACTTTTCCATGTTACAGTGTGCGGTGGTCGTTGCAGCTGCTGGCCGCAGTGGCTCAGTTCTCTCATGCCATTGTGAGGAGCTGCCGCTGCTCTCCTGACTGCGGCCATCTATGGCGTCCGTGTACAGCGGATCTCATACCTTGAGCAAGGATGATGTGAATTACAGAATGCATTTCCGAATGATAAACGAGCAGCAGGTTGAGGATATCACCATAGAGTTTTTCTACAGGCCACACACGATAACGCTGCTGACATGCACGGTGCTCAGCTTGATGTATTTCGCGTTCACAAGGTAAGTGGTTCACAGCTAGCGATAGCTCGCGGGGTTAGCTTAGTTAGCTAGCGCTCGGCTAACAGGAGCAGTGATGCTGTGAGAGACCGCCAGGTACGCAGGGAGGTTAGCTAGCTTTTAGCTACTCTTTTATGCAGATTCTAACTGAAAGGAGCTTTACATCCGCACAGACACTGGACTGACTTCCTGAGTGATGGCTGCCTGCATTTTGTTGTCATTATTCATGTACCTAAGATAATAAAAAGAAGTGTTACATGACGTTAGTCCAGTGATGAACAGTTTCCTGCGCTCACATTAGCTACAACAGTGTAACTAGCTAAGAAACGAGTCATAACGGTACATTAAAAGTGATTTTCTGCTGTAAAAACCACTATTTGCTCTACAAATATAATATGACGCAATCCCTAATGTCATTACAGCGTTTTTGAACCCTGGAGATATGTGAGACATGTTCACATCACTACAGTTTTTGAGGGGATATAAAGCAAAATCTACTTATAAAATGGGCTGTTTAACATGTACCACAGTCTCACTGGTGATTTGAACTGTTCGCCGGGAAATGTCTGTTTACCCTGCCTGCAGAGATGATGGAAATCCTGACAGTAATCTCTGGGTGGGGCTCATCCTGGTCATCTCCTTCTTCCTTGTCATCAGTGTTTTGGCATTTCCTAACGGTGAGCAAGAAAAAGGCCCTGAAGTTATTGCTTTGTTCTGCATTGTAAGTCAAGTGTGTTTGCATAGCCCCCAGTTAGCCTGAAGGTGATTCACAAATAGATATATGTTAGCACAGTAAATAATAACATGGCACTCTTAGCTAGAACCAGGAAGAATCTCGAGAAGGACGTCCTTAAGAGAGGAATAAATAGAAAATAGACTGTATCAACAACAGTGCATTGAGTTGTAAGTGTGAAACATCAATATAAAGAAAAACTGGCTTTGGCATAATGAGAAATCTGTGTCCATGCCATCACTTGTTGTAGATTATATCTTTGACATAGTATCTTCATGTGCCTCACTGTAGGTCCATTCACCCGACCACATCCAGCAATATGGCGAATAGTTTTCGGTGAGTATTGGTGAAAAATTCCAAGGGTTTTTGTCCACCTTTCGACTTCCCTTCTAAACGTCATTTCTTTCTGCTGTTAAGGTCTGAGTGTCCTCTACTTCCTGTTCCTGGTTTTCATCATCTTCCTCAACTGGCAGCAGGTGAAGCAGCTGATGTACTGGTTGGACCCAAACCTGCGTTATGCCAAGAGAGAGGCAGACATAATGGTGGGTGACTTAGGCTGACACAGAAAATCATTTTCAGGTTGATTTACATCCACCAGTTGTGTTGACTGCCGGGGATTATCAGTCATTGTAATGAGGCTATCTGCGCCGCTCTCTGCAGGAGTATGCCGTGAACTGCCATGTCATCACCTGGGAGAGGATCCTGAGCCATTTTGACATTTTTGCATTCAGCCATTTCTGGGGCTTGGGTATGAAGGCCCTGCTCATTAGAAGCTATGGCCTTTGCTGGACCATCAGTATTACCTGGGAGCTTACTGAGGTAAGGAAGCATGCGCCAGATGAGGTTATCACACAGCATCCTGTAGCATCCCGATGCTTATCACTTTCTCTCTGTCTGCCTAATCTCCTGCCGCCACAGCTCTTCTTCATGCATCTGCTGCCTAACTTTGCCGAGTGCTGGTGGGACCAGGTGATACTGGACATTCTGCTGTGTAATGGTGGAGGCATCTGGCTTGGCATGACTGTCTGCCGCTTTTTGGAGATGAGGACCTACCACTGGGCCAGTATCAAGTATGGAAATAGACTACAACTGTGCTACAATTTTATCCTGTGGCAAAAGGAACAGACCAATTTTCTAAGCCATTTGTCGCTTGTGGAAAGGGAAGTGCGGTGTATATTGTAAGCCTGGTGCATGCCTGTCATGGCAACAACCCTGATTCAGTAATAATATATCTAATATAGTGGCAGTAAGACGTTATTACTCTTTGATTTAAACTGAAAAGTGAAATCTAGCCTGAAAGAGGATATCACATGCTAAAGAATTTCTATATAGTTCTTTTTTTGCTTTATTATTTACATTCAAGAAGTTTTTTTATTGTGAGTCCAACTTGACTTTATTCATTTTTGTAAATGTTTTCTAATAATCCACTGATTACCTTCATCCATGTTATATGAATGTGTGACTTCTTTGTGATATTTAAGAAATAAGGGAAGGCAGAATAGGTACAGCAATAAGTGAGTAAGATATTCCACTCAAGCAAAGCATTTTAGATGCATAAATTGCTGGTTTGACATATGATCTCCCAAGTTCATCAAGGAGGAGTGGACTTGAATGATTAATGCGATGGCATTGCTTTCATCTGGCTTTGTCTACAGCACAACCATAACACTTATTGTAAGTCTATCTGCAGGTCTTTGTTATCCTTCTCCTGTGCTTCCCATCCAGGGACATCCACACCACCACAGGGAAGATCAAACGAGCCGTGTTACAGTTCACCCCTGCGAGCTGGACCTACGTACGCTGGCTCGACCCGAAGTCTTCCCTGCAGCGAGTGATGGGCGTCTATCTGTTCATGATCATCTGGCAGGTGGGTCAGTGAGAAATCCTCTCTCGCCATCTCATGGTGACTAAGTGCTGACTAGTCAGGGATCATCCCGTGCGCTCAGCGTGCTAAGTCCAGGCTAATCTGATTGCCTCCTCCGTTGTTGAAATCTAAAACCTGTCTCACATGGATCCATATAATGCATGTGTGTTCTGCTGTCCACACATTAACAGCTAATCCCATAAGAGTGAAAGACAGACTGGATTACTTAGGAGCAATTTATGGTAATGAGAAAACCATGGATGGAGAACTTGAGTGAGCTCCGTTGCTCTCCACTGAAGAGTCAACTATGGCTGCCAGATTTCTAGCCACTGGCTGCTATGGCAATGAAAGCTGTGCAGTGATGAAACAGCATTGTCCTCCACTCGGGCAACTCCCAACTCTCTTGAGGCTTTAAATAGTAATTACCAGTCTTTGAGAATTAGTTGAGGGGATGTGGGACAGCTCAGCTCTGCTCAGCGTGGTGACAGTTTAGCTGCTCTTCACTGGCCTCAACCACACAGGCTCCAGGCCAAATGAGTGAATAACATGGCAGCAGGCCTCCCTCTCATTATCTTCCAGTGCGGATGAGAGGGAATTGGACAAAGTGTCCCCCAAAATGAACTGCTAGTACTGTTGCCAATTTGTTAATCCAAGCGTGACATGCATTGTAAGAGAATCTTTGTTTGTTAGTGTTCTGACCTCAACCCAAAGTGGTCGCAGTAAGAGTTACATTTTTTAAAAACAATATATACTGTACATGGCTGCATTATAAAAAAATACAAAATGGAAAAGAAAAATACAGAATTTTTCTCTGGAAATTACTTAGATCAAATCAAGAACAGCCCAGATTTCATCACTTAAAATTAAAGCAAGCACAATCGGTCGCCCTGTCGGCATATTTTAACTGCAGCCTGCCGTGCTTGACCTTTTCAGTCCATCTGCCTGTAATAAAGCAATAATTGACAACCCAGCTGCCAGTAGACCTCACTCAAAGCAGACATTTTGAATTTTCGGACACAGCTGTAACTAGTAACATTAACAATGGCTGCATTCCTTGTAGGTGGGCCTGTTCCTGCTTTTCTGTAGTCTCACTGGCATGGCTTACTGGCACGTGTTAATGGAACTGAGCTGTCATTAAATGTTATTGTTGTATTGTTGTGGAATGCTCCAAAAATACCTGTTTGGAACATTCCACAGGTAAACAGGTTGATTGGTAATAGTAATAGTATCATGATTGGGTATAAAAGGGGCATCCTCGAAAGGCTCAGTCGTTCACAAGCAAGGATGGAGCGAGGTTCACCACTTTGTCAACACATGATT
>JAPZEA010000025.1:15242512-15253982 GCA_029783685.1 Heniochus monoceros
CAGAATAATATAGTATTGGATTATATATTGATGCATTAATGTGTTTATTACTCTGATGTTGCAGCAGGTAAATGTGGAACTGATTTTGTTTACTTTATATATTAATATATATTTCCCTCCTTATCTTACCTGTAATAATATCATGATTTATTAGTTCATTATTTTTTAATCTGTGACTAAAGGTCTTAAATTAATGTAGTGGAGTAGAAAGTACAATATTTCCCTCTTAATTGTAGTGGAGTAGAAGTATAAAGTTGCAGAAAACGGAAATAGTTGAAGTACAAATACCTCGAAATAGTAGGTAAATGTAGTACTCTGAGTAAATGTGCTTAGTTACTTTCCACCATTGGCAGAGAGTGTGTCTGATTATCATGTTTTGTTTGTTATAGCTTTGTCAAAATGCCTGAGCTAAATGCTGCTGTCATAAATGTCCCTTTGATAATAACAATCGCAGTTTTTTTGTGTTTTTCAAGGGCTTGTAGATGATTTAAAGTGAGTCTTTTAGCTGCAACTTTAACCTTTTTATACTTTCCAATATAACCTGTGCATTATTGTCTAGGACCACTGTGATCATGTGGACAGCACCAACTGCAGTCTCCAGGAGGGCTCGCTTTGCACCACACCCATCAAAAGCAAGGAGAATCCAGGTAAATACAGAAACGGCAAATGTGTGGTGACTCTCATTTGTGTGAGAAACAGCGTTTGTGTTGCTACGTCAGAACCACCGAATGTTCCCGCACAGGTTTGGTTCCGGAGAGCCCCACGTTTTTCAACTCCAGCCCCTTCAAAGTCCTCTCCCCTCAGCCGCCCAAGTTCCTCAAGTCCCTGCTGCCCGTCAAGGAGGAGAACAAGGCGAAGAAAGCCCTGGAGGCCCGGCCACTGCTGGGACAAGAGGTGAGGAGGAGGAAGGAGTTACATTCACTCTTTCTCAAGAGGGGAGTGGTCATCTCTTTTTTGCCATGTTGTTCCCTTTCAAACCCACTTATCCTCGTTTTGTCAGTCCTCTGTCAAACGCCATTTTTACATGTTACCGTATCACTTATCATATCAATTTACATCTCCACAACACAGCACACATATTGACATCGACAAAAGTTACTAATTAACCAAAGCTGCCTGACGATTTCTTGAAAATGGCTTTTCTGACTGGACCAAAAAGAGAAAAAAAAAAAAAAACATGATGGCACCATCCACCGTGTGGCTGTGTCACTGTACCAAAGTGAAAGAGCATGACTCACAGGAGCATGACGGATAGCCGTAACACTCAATTAGACGAAAAGCTATGCTATAAAGTCTCATGACTGATTTCGTTTGTGATAACTGGATTTTTCAGAAAGCTCGTGGCTGTTACAACCATTTAAACTAACCTTGCATATTTGTTTTCATCTGTGCTTGAAGTGGGCTAAAAGAGGTGTGGGTACTTTACAAATCAGCCCCAGCAGCACAATGGTTCTGAGTGTATGACTGCCGTGGTACATAAACAGATGGACTCTGGATAAAAATGGTCTTTTGCATCATATTAAAAGACAGAAATAGTTTAGATGTTGGCTGTAATAGTGTGTGAATATGAGAAAACCCATATTCAGAAGAGACATTCATATATGTACGTCTGTGTGTATAACATATAGACCTACAGCTCGAGTGTTGGTGCAATAAAAAGTACCGTTACTCATACTCAGGGCACTTCAAGCACAGTTTTTTGTGAAATATTCAACTGCATGGCACTAACTGTGTAACTGGCCTGCCCAGCTCCATGCATGCTGTGTGTGTGTGTGTGTGTGTGAAGTGTTTGCTGTTGTTCTGACCCATCCGCAGAGCATGCGCTCATGTGTGGACAGCCCTGCACTGCTCCCCCCTCCCTGCCCCTGGCGCCGGCCCAGGGCAGGCAGCGAGGGCCACTGCAAGCCTTCCACCTCCACCTCCACCACCACCACCTCCACTCCCACCAGCAGTCAGCTCAGCCACACACTGCCACACACTGCTGTAAGTGCATCACACACACGCCACTCTGAGGGTTACCGTGAGAGTTTCACACACATACACTCCGTGTCGCACCGCTCTTAGTGCACACACCGCCACAGCTTGCTTTAAGGATTACACATGAGCCTCTTCTCAACCAGCCTCTGTGCTGATGCCAGTAGGCTTTCTATGAACTGACAGGATTTCCATGGAGGTTCAAAACTTTTCTAACAAATTTTGAGTTCCCAAGCAAAAAAAAACATACTTTGTCTACAAGTTCCAACAGTAGGTAAGTAAAAAATGCAAAGTTATAGCACGGAGAAACCTAAGACCATTACAGGAATCACAGCGTCTTTTGCAAAATAGAAATAGAGACAAATGAACAATTTCAGACATCATCCAAGCGCCCACATTATTCATGCACTATGTTCATGTTCCATCATCACATTTTACCACATTCTTACATCGTCTTCTTTCACTTTACAAATAGTGTTTATGTAGGATGATGCTCCAAACAGGCTAACGCTGACATCATGTCTGGTGGGATGCCTCCTTTGCTGCTGTTGTTTTTATCAGCAGGACTCGGAGGATGAGGAGGGGGACATGGCCCTGAATCTCGATCGGGGCCCTCAGGACCACAGCAGCTTCCAGCCTTACATCCCAGAGGACTTTGCAAACTTTGAGATCTACAACGCCACTCTGGAGAGCCAGGAGGGGTTTCTGTCCTCCCGCTCTGACTTGAAAGGAGGCCGGTGTGGAGGCGGCAGTGGAGAGAGGGAGGTGCCTCGAAGCCCCACGGCCAGCAGTTGCACCAGCGGTTACTTTTCACACAGTGCCTCCAACGCTACGCTGTCTGACATGCCTTTCAGTGCCAGCGAGAGCTCTGACCACCTCAGCTGCACCTCCAGAGACCCCCAGGACCCCCTCGGCTGTCCTGCAGGAAGAGGCTGCACCCAAACCAAAAGTGTTCCTGCAGGGAGTGACGCCCAGCAGCCTCCTCTCTCGGCAGCCGGGGTTCAGGATCTGCTCAGCCACCACGCCTCATCATCGCCTGTCAGTATCCCTAATTGCACAGAGGAGCAGCAAACATTCCCTCTGCCTCACAACTGTGTTCTCAGTGCCAGCCAGGAGTTCACTGACTTTAAAGGGGCTGACGACAGTGTTGGAGAGGGTGATTTAGCACATTTTACAGAGGGGTGGGAGCAGGAGGCTGTGGAGTTCTCTACAAAGCAGAAATCAGATAATGTAGAAAAAAGTGGCAATCAACACTCGTCTGATGTCTCTGATGTTATCAACACATCTGTTCCTAAAAACGCTTCAACTGCTATATGCAAATATCCAAATAATAGAGGCTCTGTGAGTGCAACTGCGGCCCCTAACACAACTGTGGTTTGCACTCCAGTCAGAGGCCAAGTATCTGTGCCTGACAAAGTCCCAGCTCCATCTCCAGCATCAGCATCCCCGCTCACACCTTCATCTACAGCCCCACCCTCTGCCCTGGCTCCGCGAGCAGGAGGAGAACCCCCAATCCAGGAGCCAGCCCAGGGAGATCTGCCCCACAGGAGTCCCTGTCCCAGCCCGAACCCCAGCAGTGCCGAGCCCTCGGGCGAGTCCAGCGGGGATGAGAGCACCCCCGTGGCTCAGCTTCCCGACTGGATGGCCCCCGGGGAGCAGGTGTGGGTGGGGAAGAGGAGAGGAACGGTCCACTACGTCGGAGGGGTGGAGTTTGCTAAGGGGATCTGGATCGGTGTGAAGCTTGACATGGCAGTGGGTGAGTCCCTTTAAAGATTTTGCCTAAAAAGCTCTGCTGTTTGATATATGTAGACAGCAAGTGGCATGCTTTTTCTCTTGTGTATTAAAGGCCCAGAAGAAGTGACACAGTATAATGACTGATCTTCCTCTAGGTAAGCACAATGGGACTGTCCAGGGCAGAGTGTACTTTCGCTGCCCCCCAGGCCACGGTGTGTTTGTGAGCCGTCTCGTCTCACCAGAGGACCACCCTCCATGGACACAGAACCCCAGACTCTGATCAGATAGGACCCAAAGAAGGACCGGCTTTCTGAGGAACGACAGGGACCGGAGGGTGGTCCGCAGATCCGGCGCCTGCGGGTGAACCCCAGGCCGACTTGTCCGCTCAAGTCTCTGAGCTGATGTACTCTGCAGGCGTTTCCTGAAGCATATCTGACCTGTGCATTTAATGAAGGTATATCCTACTTACTGTCCACTGAAATTTCGCTATGCACATATCTGAGTTTTCTACGTGGTGATATTTTTGATAGAGAACTTTTAACTGGGAGTCCTTGTGGAAATATTACCCCCACACATTTTCTTACATTGGTTTCTGAGGCTCATAGTGGATTGATCTGGGATATGAAGATTAAGAATGTACTACTGTTAATAAACATTGATATTTACATCAATATGATAATGTCAGGGGTAACCAAAGAACTACGGTTCCATATCTGCTGTTATTTTTCTAATGTATGTGGAGGCAAACATGATATATCTGTGTCCAAGTAAAGCTTAGTGCCATATTTCTAGGAGTGATGCCACATACCCTGAACAGAGGACAAATCTGCAAAACCTGAGTAGCTTTCAGTGTTTGACTGCAGATAACGTGTTAAATTATCCTGTTGAAGTACTGTAACACTGTGGAGGAAATGATCCCCATCCAGCATGAGACTTTTGCTGTTTGAATGCTTGCACTGGAAAGGATTCTTGGAGAGTTCGCCGACTGTCTTCCATATTGGACTGATGAAATATTTTCGAACTGAAGTGACTGAGAAAGCGAGCGTCATCACTTTAATGTGGGGAACAAAGCAGCTAGGCTTTGTCCAAGGCCTGGATATACTGATGCCTTAATGTCCTGTTTCCGTAAAGGCAGGCACATAGACCCCAGACTACTCGATGAACTGCAGAACAAGTTCGCGGAGTTTTAAACTAACTAACTAACTGTATGGACCTGAAACCTGTGTATGTATATCACGATGCCCAGAGGCATTCAAAATGCCATCCAGCCTCGCTGACTGACTGATAGAATACCTTTTTAACTGCATTTTATATGTTAACTGACTGCTATATAGCACAACATGTTAAATGGTACTCAATAATGCTTTTTTTCACGTGGAGGATTGGATGAATGGGTGATGGACAGTATCAGGTCCCAGAAGATGGTGCAAAAGTAGTGTAGCTATGGAGAAGAGTTGTCCTATGAGCTTATATTTTTTATGGAAGTGGTGAACTGTGGAACTGACTAGAAATAGTTATATATCCAAGCTGTAATTTCAAGTAAATGAAACAAACCCAAGACCTTACTTTAAAGAAGAGAACAAAGCTGCTCTCCCTCACAAGGAGTTGTAAATAGAAATGTATTTGAACATAGTATTTACGCTATTATAATGTACAGAATTGTATTTATAACGTATCTCAAACTGTTTTAATTGGTACAAAATGTTCTAGAATAGAACATTTACAATCAGCGTGCTGTGTCGACTCTTCATTTCACTCATTTAAGCTTGAATGTTTGTGTGTGTTTTATGAGTATGGCCTAATATTTTAGTACGGCAGACACTTAGTATGCACTGCATTCATTCTTGTGTGCTTGAGAATGAGATCAAAATATATTTGTGAAGGATTTTTGGCCAGCGGTCCTCACAAAGTGCTATTCTAACAAAGTGAATTTGAAATTCAGATTTAGTCGACATTAAAGAAGACCTTAATTTCCTTTAACAGCAACCAAAGAAATAATATAATTCTATAATTTAACCATGAGAGATATTGTCTCACTGATAAACATGTTTCCAGCATTCAAGTTACTCGTTCTAAATGCAATAATATGTTGTTTGTTTTAAATGCAGTTTCTTTTCAAATCTACCCTAATCTTAACTCTTGCTCAGCGCTTGTGTTCTGGAGCACAGCAGTTCCCGTCCTTTGCTGTGGATCCATGTATCCTAGACGTCATTTTAATGTCCATGATGTGACACGGCACATCCACACTATGCTCCTATTTTCTAAAACAGAAAATAAACTTTGCCCTAATGGGACCTTATTGATAATAAGTCCATATCTAAAGTTGACAGAGGGAGGGAATAGATCTGCAGTGGATTTTGCTGTTACTGAAAGTCAATTATGTGCTCAAACAGACTGGGCCCATCCTTAAAGGATGTTATAAAGGGTTTTACAAGAAAGCGTCCAACGTGGGCTGTGTTGCTTTAGCCAGTCACTGCACACAACATCAACATCACGGTGGAGCGTGATTCCACACTACATCTCTGAGATGAGATGTCAGCAGTGATGCCTGCTCCACTTTCTGGCTTCTCAGTGTGGGCCAAAAATGTCTCCTGTCACTGGCAGATTAACGGTCCCCTGTAACTCATCCCATCTGTGACTGAAGTACAGGTAAACAACACAAACATGTAAATAAGCCCCCCGTAGTGCACGGCTACACTGACTGCCCCCTGTTTGAGACGTGCCACTGGACTGAAGGCCTGTTATTGTTTCAAATCTCTGACCCACTGTCAGCTCTGCCAAACGGTGTAGTTTTGCAAATGCTGCGAAAATGCAAAGTCCTTTGCAGGTGTCTCGTAATCATGCTGGTTCCCAAGAGGTCTCATTTGAGTTCATTTAACTTCATTCTAGCGCCCCCATGGGGTCACCCGGTGTATTTTTTTAAACCGTGTGTTATATTACAAAAATGAATATTCATGTGTCAGCAATGGATGGACACAACTTGATCCATAGCAACATCAAGGCTACAGATACTGCTGTAAACATACAATGTAATACTTCATTAACTGGCTGCTATGAGGTTGTTAATGTTAATGTTTTTTTTTAATGAGGTTTGCAAATCAGTCAAGAAAAAATGAACTATAAAGCAATATCATACAGGAGGTTATTGAACTAATGAGAGACTTGCAGCACTGTACCTCTGAGGACACTGAGCTTCTGTCTTTGGTTTTGTTTTCTGTATTCGGTTGTTATCTGTATTTGGTTGTTTTCTGTATTTGGTTGTTTTCTGTGTTTGGTTGTGTTTTCTGTATTTGGTTGTTTTCTGTATTTGGTTGTTTTCTGTATTTGATTGTGTTTTCTGTATTTGGTTGTTTTCTGTATTTGGTTTTGTTTTCTGTATTTGGTTGTTTTCTGTGTTTGGTTGTGTTTTCTGTATTTGGTTGTTTTCTGTATTCGGTTGTTATCTGTATTTGATTGTGTTTTCTGTATTTATTATGATAAGGCGGCTATTATTATCGTGCTAGCCTCTTTTAGCTAACGTTAGCTAATGCTGGCAATCCGGCGGTGACTGCTAACTAGCATTAGCCAGCTAGCCAGCCCTGCTCCACTTCAACAGCGCTTGTTTGGTCATATAGTTTTCTATCAGATTCAGCTCGTTTTCAGAGGAAACCGTCATGTAGGTTTGTATGTCTTAAGTGGAATTTCCGCTACAGGAAGTTGAAAGTGCTGCGCAAAACCTCCTGGGAGCTACAGATACCCATTCATATGCCGTTAACTAGCAGGAAGCATCCATTTTCTGGTGGTCCAGCTACAGAAAAATCATGGCGTCCGACACACCGCACTGGCCCACAATGCATTGCTGCTGGACAGTCGGCGCACAGGAGGCTGCTGTCAGAGTGCCTTTCACGTGATTAACGACTTAGTGTTATATGTGGTGTACAAACACAGCTGGATGTAACTTACAGCCAACATTTTACTGCAGAAATATACAAAATAGTTTCCACGGACAACTGAGTTAATCGCTGGTTCACTGCAGTTTCACTAACACTGATTTCAACATCGTGATTTGTAATGTAAAGTTAAAATAGCCAGTTTACTTACCTCCTTATTGCCATATACTATACTCTTTTGCGCATTTTTTAAACTTCTGCTTGTAATGTTCTGTACCAAGTGTTTTGGTTTCATTTCCAGTGGTGGAGGAAGGATCCAGATGCTTTTCTTAATAAAGTAAAGGTACCACACTGTAAAACTAGTCTTTTGCAAGTAGAAGTTCAGTAGTCACTGTATTACTTAAGTAAAACAAGTCTTACACACAGAGAGATATAGTATGCTGTAATACTAGCAACATTTAAGCAGCATTTCAACATGTACCCTTTGATGGTTTAATCAATTATAATGCAATATATTTAATAAGCAATCCTATATCTTTAAAGTAAAATCTTAAAACCCCTGCACTTTTCACACTTTTCACTTGCACTGCCTTATTAGACCTTTTCTCAGTAAAGTGTGGGTGTGCACTGCTCTTGATTGACATCTACCTCATCCTTCTGTTGGTTTTGTTGTTCTGTATCTGTCAGAGCGGGACAACTTAGCATTTTATAGTTCTTATCAGGACATAGAGTTGGGTGAAGGTGAGCAGATGTTTAATTTGCTCTGTGTTCTTTCTCCATCATGACAGTTGTGTTTTTTATTGCAATACATTTTTTAAGCTACGATGCACCCCAGGCTTAGAATAATTTACAAGTCATATTTCTCTCTTTTATGCCCCAGGATAATTATTGTGCATGCTGTAAATTTATTATGTGTATTTTCGTGAGACTATGTGTTAACTACTCTGTGCTGTCATTTTGGAGAGGAAACAATGTATCTCAAAAGACTTCCTGGTTAAATGAAGTTTAAATACATACCAAAAATAAATACTTAACAATAGAGCAACTGCTGAACTGTCTGAACATCAAGGTGTCTCCCAGTTTTCACCCATTATATAAAAAGTGTTGATTACAGGTCATATCAGCTCGAGACCGAGTTTCTCAGCCCTTAAAAAAAATACAATAATTACCATTATTAGGGCTCACCAATAAAAGACAAAGGCTTAATGTGTTTGGATCATATTTTTTATTGAAAATGTACATCAATGGAATCAAACTAAAGTAAGATATTGAATAATTTGTAGTGTGGGAGAGTTTTTGACGACATGAGGTGATGACTGATACTAGAAAAATGTATGGCATTTTCTGACACCAAAATGTTACTTTACACTCACGTCCAAAGATCATAGGTAATAAACAACAAGTCTCCACTTCAATACACAAAATATATCCTTATAAATTATATAAATGCATGAGTATCTTTTTTAATACTCCTATCTGGGATTCAGTTCAACTCAACCTCATACTAGTATTTGGCAAAAAGGGAGCTGAAATCATAGGACAGAGCAAATTTACATTAATAATGTGCACCATTTGAAGAAAACAGCGATGAAGTTGAAATAGATTGCAAAACTGAGTTATTAGGGGACAAAATCAAGCAGGTCAAAAGGTCAAAGATCACAGCGGTAATGAAATAAAAAGATGCATGCAAAATATAGAATAGGCTGGTGAATATTAAAGCACAACGTGTAATAATAAAAGGCCATTACATGTGACCTCCATGGTATTCAACAGTGACATGTAAACATGGGCACCATCAAATGAAGTGCTAAGTATAAAATATTGCTTTGGCTTTTGCATGATTATGACTCTAATTGAATTTTGCTATTTTGTTTTGATGCTCGGAGAAGCTGGAAGCAGCAGATTTTCATTTCAAGCTGAACCAGACTGAAGAAAACAACACGACTACTCGTTCTACTGTAATTCATGACACATTACACATAGTGCATTAAGTACTGCTGTTCTTCATGAGTTAATTTTTAATCAGCAAGCCTTGATGTTTCAGAAGCGTTTCATTCTTTTTCACTTTGTACTGAGAATCTTATTGAAAAGATGAGTGCATAGTGCAGGTCACTGCTATTTTGTTTCAAGTAAAGATCAAATAATGATTTCACCTATGAGTCTGGCAAATGTGTGAACCCTAACTGACGACTTCTATTAATGATGAGAGTCTCACTATATACATTAAGACATAATAGCAGATTTAAACTGTGCCCGGTCCCCAACCTGCCTGGGTTTAGAGCTTCATTAGGTGGTCAGAAATACAATGTGAGTCCACATAAGGCCATGTTCAACAAAAGGAGATGCGATGGGGAGAATAAAAAAGGTTCATACAGCGAGAAAAACAGGAAGAGGTAAAGGGTGCTTAGTTCTTGCTGAAGCTGCAATCCCCTCTTCAGGTGGTCAAGACAGATTAAAAGAAGCTAAAGAGACAAAGAGAAAGAAAGCCGGCAGTTAGAGAGGTGGCAAAGCAGAAACGCTCACAAAAACATGAGTCAAGCTTGAGATTCAGCAGTGCATCCAACACCAGGGAGAAAACGGGTTTAGACTCAATTATCATAAAGAGAAAATCAGGTGTAAAATCCCTGTGATCAGAGTCGTTCAAACAATACAACAAGCACCAAATCATGATTATATTGTGCTCACTGATGATGGTGCATGAGTTTTAAACAGTAAATGAGTGAATGGAGTGTTGTAATTCCACACGATTGTCTTGAGAATGTGAATATTATCCAAATATGACAACACAGTAAATTAACAAGTGAGAATGTAATCTCCATCACAACTGAAGTGGGAAAGGTGTTAGTCACAGCAAAAAAACAAAAACAAAAAAACAGTACAAGTATAAACATAAGCAGAGGCAATAAAGCAAGAATTAGGTGGCAGGCGGTGAGGTTACAGCTGCAGTGAAACACAGATAAACATTAATATTATAGCAAAGCAGGTAATGATTAAGAAACCCTGAAGGATGGGGTCCACAAAGCCTCTGGTCACATTTGAGGTACTCAGTACCCACAAAGGCTGGTCCCTTAGCAAAGCTTGAGTGCTGAGGACCTACTCAGTGCAGAGCCAGGGGTTGCTGCAAAGGAAAGTGAAACCACACAGACCAGTGAGCTGAGGATTGGGAAGAGGGAATGGCTCTTCTCTTGATGTAGTTTGAGCCTAGTATCATGTGGAATCAAATAGTTTATATGCAGCAATGTCTTCAATCCAAGACAATTTTCACTTTCTTAAGACAATGGTGAAAAGTGGTGACAAAAATGAGGAATAACTGAGGTCAACCGATGCCCTGTGATTGAACACAAAGAAATAAACAAACCTGAGTAATTTAAATAGATGGGACCAAGGTGCAAGAGGATTTTTTGGACTTTGAGATGTTAACCAAAGCTGTGAGAAAACTTCACAGTGCTCTAGAAATACAGATGTGAGTGAAGGGGTCCCCATCATACGAAAACTTATCTGCATCAACATTCATTCACCATCCTGCAACAGTATTATTTTTCCCAGTTAACAACAATCAACTAACATGCTTCATCATGCAAGTCGAGAAAACAAACTTTCCCATTTGAGGTTATTAAACTTTCATCAAATGCCAATTTACAGAAATATTGGTGATACACAATGATTATGGCCACAGTTGTAATATTTGGTGAAAAATTGGCCTTTATTTTCTTTTGATATATATTTCTTTTATGCGTAACACTGATACAAACAAACACTGGTCCCTGCAGGACAATGGACATCATGATGATTGACTTTTGAATGTGCCTTCATAATAAGTAAAATAAAAAGAAAGTTACAATTGCACTGACAACATTAATACATATTAAAAAAAAAAAAAAAAAAAAAATTTT
>JAPZEA010000025.1:15254082-15267297 GCA_029783685.1 Heniochus monoceros
TGGCTCGAAACCTCTCTCAGGCAATCCATGGTGCTTGATTTGATGCTGGACTTCTTTGTAATAAACCTTTTTATATGTAAGCAAGACGGTGTCAGCGGAGTTTCCTTCATCATCTTCACATCATGGCTATTTAATAAACAACACAAACAAATACATCCAACGTATATTTTCATTATCTTGACTCTGAAGATGCTCACGATCCTGAACTGAATTTGATCTCCCCACTTCAGCTTTCACCAGCCAGCCAATCAGCTGTTGCTTGCAACTTTTCCAAGCCGCTGTTTGCCTCGGGGCTCGGCCCACTCAGTGCGTGGGCTTCACATGACAGAGCTGATCAGCTGTCAATCATGCTATATGGAGGATTGTCCCCTGGCTGCTGCCATCAGATTTGTAATCCTTAGTGATAATGGCTAATCCAATTTAGCAAATCCCTGCTGTCAAAAACTCAGCTATACAGTGGTTCATACAATATGGAAACACAAATATAGAATACACATAGGATATCACGCTGTGTGAAAAACTCTCTAACACACACTCATATAGCACAGAGCTAATACCATCAAAGGCCACTCTGCTGTCTCTCTTCATGTGCCAGGCAGGCTGGAATATACTGAACCACCTCCTATAGGACATGATGGGAGCAAAGAGTGAAGAAGAAGAGGATGTTTCACACCAGGACATGTCATAATTGTTGGGATTATAAAATAAAGATGGTCTGAACAGCAGGGAGACGCTTCCATATTTCTAATGAGGGCTAAATTACCTTGAGGGTCGACTGGGAGGCGTATCTGCCTTGTCAAGGTAGCGCGGAGGCAAGATTACATGGCAGCAGAGCCTGAGGCGAAACCTCAGAAGAAGACAAAGGACGGGTGATAAAGAGAGGAGGACATGTTGGAAAAAGAGTTGAAATTTAATTAGGAATATGTCTGTGTGTGTGTTGCAGTGATGTAGGGGATACTGTCCAATGAGTGTAACATGGACAACACTGGGATGCGCCCCAAGTCCAGTTGCGTGAGTAGAGAATGTAAAAAAGAAAGAAAAGGTTTCTCTCCCTGTCTACTTTAGAGGACTCTCCTACCAAATAATGAAAGCTGCTCTACAGCACTATCTCCATTTCCCTCTCCATCCCTCGCTTCCTCTTCCATCCCTCTTTTCTCCTCTGTGGATCATGGCAGGCTAATCTCAATCTGTTTCACTGTGATATCACACAACAGCTCCATAGCTGCAGCGGTGCCAGCCTACTGGGCGCGCCTGCCCCAGCGCCAGCTCTCGCTGTCTGCCAGCCGGCACCGGCTCGCAGCTCTGGCGCTCCACGCACTCCACGGTTTAGCGGGGTTTTCCGTCGGCTGCATCCAAACGCTCAGCTCTGCAGCTGTGAGAGCCTGTCCCAGCCACTGCGCTGCTTGTTATATCCTTTGTCATTTTCTACACATTTAGCTTTCTTTGAAGTGCATGTTACACTGTGGTGTCACGCTTCTCTTCCTAATGACAGTAAGAGCATTTAAGAGAACAAGAAGACGCTTCTAAGCAGGCCTCTAGCACCACCGTCAGTTTTCCAAAAGATTAAATGTGATCAAGCATCGGTAATGAAGACGCAGTCAGAAATTGATTTGGTCTGATGGGTTAGATTTAAAGTTGCTATGTCTTAAAAATTCCATCAGTTTTAGTGATGGTGTCACGTTGAGCAGCTCAAGTTAATGTATCGCCAGTGAACCAGCTCTTGAAGGGAGCTCCTCTGTGAACAATTGCTTAAACCTTTTTAATTAGATGTTACAGCGTGTTTATCGGTGTGTGTGTGTGTGTGTGTGTGTGTGTGTGTGTGTATGTGTGTGTGTTTTCTCTGTCTGCTACTGGAAGTGTGAGCACAGTCGGTGAAACTGTGCCTCTGTTGGATTTCCCACATGTGCACACCTCAATTTCCTTCTGTTCTATTGCCCCATTTTATTACTGTTGACCACTGCAGGCTGTTAATTACACCACCAGTGGAGAGTACAGCTTTTCAATGCCAGTTAGAACCAGATCACATCATTGTGATAAGCTCATTAGATGAAAACCAGTTTCACTACTTCACCAAACTCTTAATATTTCCAAAATTTAAATTAACTGACCCTCAGTCACAGAGTGCATGTGTCTGAGAACGCTAGCCATTTAAAACAGACATTCATATTGTTCTGTTTGACCACTTTTTGGGGCCTGAGGATGTAAAATGATTCAAGCAAAAATTAAAGATTAGAAAATGTCTGAAAAATAATCATCTTCAACCCTCTGTTAGAAAGTCCATGCTATTATGTCTTTGATTAACATCTACAGTCCTCAGATTTTCAGTATGAACCCTCAGATTTATCATGTGACCCCATGGGGGGGTTCCAACCCTCAGGATTGGAACCAGTGATCTCAGAGAATGAGCGTGTCAGAAATCATGTTCTATTGCATGTTATCCTGTTGTTATCTTCAGTGTCTCGTAAAGTGGAAATTGCTGGGGTCGGTGTCAGGGAAAGATAGAAAGGATAATACCCCTGGGCTGAACTGCCAGACTGGCTGGTAAAAGACTCAGTGGACAAATGAACGAGAAACAGCCTCTTTCCTCACATAAAAGTGCTTCTGGGCTGCCCTTGAGAAAGTCACTGTACACTAATTTGAAGGTCTGCCACTTAACACAACCTGCTGTCAATTGTAGAGAGTATCTTGTACTATAAAAAGTGCTTTATACTGTCCTCAAAATCTGAGGACTGTAGAAGTTGATCAAAGTGTAAAAAAAATCACCTTTCTGATTGAAGTTTGAAAGCATTTATCAGGCATGGAGGGTCTAACAAACAATACCACCAAGCTGCATTACAGGGAATGTAGCATCCAGCATGACCCGTACTAGAGTTTAAAAGTCAGGATATCTTGACCTTTTCTGCATCATTTATGGCCATGCTAGCAGCACGGCTCAAGGAATGTCTGTCCACCACTTTAGTTTCGACTGAAATGTCTCAACTATTGAATGCACTGCCATGAAAGCTGGTACACACAATTGTGTCTGCCTCAGGACAAATTGTGATCCCTTCACTTTTCCTCTGGTCCCATCATCAGGTCCAAATTTTAATTTCCAACTACCTGCAAAACTAATGACATTCCCCTCAACATCAGCCTTTTGTGTTTAGTGCCAGTAAGCAAATGTTAGCAAGCTTGCACGTTAAACTGAGATGGTAAGCATGGTAACGATACCTGCTAACCTTCAGCATTGCCATTGTGAGCATGTTGCCATGTTGCCACGCTAGCTTTAACATTTCGCTGTACTAGTCGTGTTAAACTGTGTCTCACGGGTCCCCCGAGCTCTTGGAACCGCAATATTGAATTGCCAGAGTATCCCTTTGATAACATTAAGTCCATTTTATTAATGCTACAAGTTTGTTTTTATATAGTTTGGACCATTTTACCTCTCTCTAATTGTATATAATCACATGAGGTGAGAAACACAAGCAATAAATGACACAGGTTTCATACTAACCACCAACTTATCCAAACTTATTTGGAAAAAAAAAATGCAAACAGTGAAAATTATGACACAAACTGACCATTGTAAACGTCCATCATAGTTTATCGACCAACTTTCTGGTTAAACTTTGACCTAATGCACTGTCCTGTGCAATGAGGTATTATTGCAAACATACCTGCATCTCATTTTTGGTTGTCATTTACTCTAAATAAACAGTTTGCTTGATTCTTGCCTGATGGACTTGTCACAGTTTTCCCTGATGTCAGCATTTAGTTTTGGTGAGTAATTACTAAGAGAAGAGTAATACAAATGATGGCCAAAGCTTTAGAAATCAAACCCAAGTTGTAATAAAGCAGAATTATCCTTTAACTGAAGCTTTGTCAACCACTAAAGACAATTATTGCCCTGAGAATCAGCACCCAGATTTACCTTCTGGAGAATGTATTCTCTCACTGAGTGAGACTGTCCTAATTTCCCCCTGAATTTCATCTGTCCTGCATCCGTCTCCCCAGCTGTCTGTTCATGAAAACAGCATCTTTGGATATTGATAGCATCACAGCGCTGTGCATCCCCCTCCTAATCACCCAGGAGAAAAAGCACACACTGCTGGTGATGCCATGATGTAAGATGCCATCAAGCTTTGAATAAAAATGAAGAAATGACGCTCATCTGTGAGGACGGTGCGCTGAAAATGGTGTGAAGAAGCAAAAAGTTTTGCCCGCTGTATACTGCGTGCCCCACTTCCTCCACAACTCTCAGAGGAAGTGAGGAAACTTCTAATGAACAGAACGCAGGCTGTGGAGCTTGTGGAGGCCGCAGAGCTGAGTCCTGTGCTGCAGAGAGATTGTCCGCTTTGCTCGACTGGGTGTTGTATCTCCGCAAGACAACGGGTCAGTTCTCTCCCTCTCGCTCTGTCTTCCTCAGTCCGCCGTGGCTCTTTAAGTATTTAGAGCTGCTCGCCTTTTCTTCCTCTCCTCTGTCAGTTTGAGTGGGTCTAATGCTCCGTCCCTTGTCAGCTTCTCTTCCTTGTCTTTCTGTTTTTTTTTATCTCATCCTTTCATTTCCTCTCATGTCTCCTTCCCTTCATCAGCACATTTCTGTCTCTGGACATAATGTCAGCGTCTCCTCTTGTCTCCTTGCTTCTCTTTACCTTTTTGTATTTATTTCAAATCTGTGTTGCTTCCCTGTTATCCCGTGCTGTCACGTCCTGTCCTGCCCTGTCTCTTCAATTAAACTTCATAGAACTCTTCCTGTTTTTAACCTCTGCTTATAAGTCCAGACTTCTTGTCTGTGTGTGTTTGCACACACATGAATATTCACAGTTGTGTCTGCAAAAGAGATTCATACAGAGGGTGATGGCCTGCATGTGTGACGCTGTGTGTGTGTGTGCGTGTGTGCAGGAGAGTGACTGGTACACAGATGGAGCAACTGCTGCTCAGCTCAACACTATTGGACATACAGTATACTCAGCAGCAGGAGCACACACACACACACACACACACGCACACACACACACAGCACTGCAGATGAGAGGAAAGGGCTGTTTCTTGATCCGTGTATTGTTTCAGAGATTGCCAAAGAGCCTTCTGAACAGAGTCACTTTCATTTTGCTATAAAGAGAGGGGTTTTGGGGGAATAGCAGCTTGTAGGATCCTGCCTTAATTGGCTTAATTCTTTAGGTATATCAGCCCCTTTGTTCTTAAGTGTGTGTTCTTACATGAGAGAGGGTCCACAGAGGGAGCAAGGATATAAAGTGCTGCATTTTAGAGTATTTTTACATGTTGCCCTACAAAGAGCAGTGACTACTGAAACATTAGAAATCAAGGTGCTCAGTTTTGAGGGGACAATAGGGGACCTCGCGCCTCTGGGGCGTATATAGGCAATTTATAAATACAAAAAAGCGATTACTTTTATTTTTTTCTTTCACAAAGAAAATAATATGAAATATTACGTTTTTCCGAGCACTCCCTGAACGCAACACACGCGTCGCGGTTGACACGTCATTGTATCATGGCGTCTTTTTACAAAGCGGAAGTAGGTGCGGAGTTTTGCGCTTTCCAAGAGAAATGGACGTTTTTTTTTATTTTTGTTTTTTGTTGTCGAAGTAAAAGGCAAGCCAGTGTGTCTAAGTTAGTTTGTGTACAGTGAAGAAGAAGGCTAAACTCGAGCGTCATTACAGCTACAAACATGCTAAACTAGATGAGCTACGAGGACAAATGCGTTTGGCTAAAGCTAGCTGTCTTCAGTGGAGTTTGGGAGCCCAACAAGCAGCTTTCAAAAGACCACATTCTGACAGAGACAAGACAGGAGAGTTCTGTGGTGAGTGAGCTAAAAGCCAAGAAGCTAAAACCTCATTCAGAGGGAGAATTTGTGAAGTTGTGCCTTGTTGCTGCTGTGGAGCTGCTAGCAGCAGACCAAGTAAAACTGTTCCAGAGTGTCTGTTTGTTTGGAATAATTCACAGAGATGAAGGAAAACCTGACATGGAAACTCAGTGATAGCAAGTGTGTGTGTGATTTGGCCTTGATGGCGGACATTAAGTAGCTCTCAGAGCTGAACCCCAAGCTCCAGCAGCTTCCTGGCTCTCTGCTTTCAAATGTGAAATCATTTGAAGTGAAATTAAAGCTGTGGCGAGTGCGACTGGCAAGAGGAAACACTGCACTTTACTGCTCTGCAAGAACAAAAGCTGCTGTGACATCTGAATATGTTGCTAAGTGTGAAAACCCCTTCAGGCGCTTCGTGAGAGGTTTAAGGACATGAAAAATAAGTCATTGAGCTGCAAAACAATGACTTACAACTGAGAGCATCTCCTTTCAAAACTGACTCATGCAAATGCTCAGTTCTGCTCAAGACTGACTGACCCAAACCTGGAGATGAAGCTGTGAGTATCATCATCATCACTACCATCGGACGCCAAAGAGAAGCAGTTCCAGTCAATACAGAGGTTAGTGTGCTGTATTTTTTTTTATTTGATCACTATTAGGCCTAAACTAGGATGCAGTATTTCCTACCAGAATGTGGGGGCTTTGAAACAGCATTTGGACTTTGGTGGTGGGAATAAAATGCAGGGGAAATATTTGCAGTAAATGAACCGTTAACTGGATGTTTTTTTTTAACTTATACGTTTAATATTGTTGGCACCTGGTCATAATTTTCCAGGATGTGGGGGGTTTATGTGAGTTGCTACAGCCCTAATAGTGTTGCAAAACTTTTATGTTGAGATGAGTTTTCATAAGAAGATTTTACACTTAAATTTGCACTAACTAACAACTCTTTCTCTGTTATTGGCATCATCTTCATGAGGAAGAGGAGTCTCCTCTGCACTCGTTCTGCACAGCGCGTCCCGGCCACTGTTGTAGCAGCTGTGCCACAGTCGGCAGCCCGAGCCCCGGTGTGGTGGTCTGGATCTGGGTGGAGTTAAGTGTCTGTGTCACACACTGACAACTGGGCGAACTAACAGGTGTCCTCCTCCCGCTGCCTCAGATCCACATCACCGGGGGCCTGCACGTCCGCGCCGCAGACTCTCTCCTTCAACTCATCTGAACGCGTTTCTCCACTCTATCTGACCTCCAAACTCCCTGGAAAGCTCTTCATTTTATACACATATATGTCCAAATGATGCACGCGGCACAGAAAGACACCACGTTCACCAAGATCTTTGTGGGAGGTCTTCCTTATCACACGACAGACTCGAGTCTCAGGAAGTATTTCGAGGTGTTTGGGGACATCGAGGAGGCTGTTGTCATCACTGATCGGCAGACGGGGAAATCCAGAGGTTATGGATTTGTAAGTAGCAACCTGTGAGCACTTCTCAGTTGCCATTTTAAAAGTTGCTTGCACACGTGCACAGTCGAGGGATAAGGTAGTGTTTGCTGTTCTGTGCGACAGCCAGGGCAGAAATAGGTCATTTGTAGCTGTGACTGTGACAATCAAGGCCTGGAACCACTGGATGAGCCTTTAAATATGACCAGTATATTCTATTAAAAACAAATAATCCTTGATTCTTGGTTTCCACTTGATCGCCATGACCAAACTGTACAGTAAGAAATATCCATGAGCTCAATGGAAAATGTGCTGTTTCCCTCAGGTGACCATGGCAGACCGGGCCTCGGCCGATCGAGCCTGCAAGGACCCCAACCCCATAATAGATGGCAGGAAAGCCAACGTGAACCTGGCCTACCTGGGGGCCAAGCCCAGGGTCATACAGCCAGGTGAGGGACTGGACCACAGCTTTGACGTGGATCATCAAGGTGGCCCAAATGCCTTCACACACTCACACGCAGTTCCAATTCTCTGCCATGTGGCTAATGCACTTCTGTTTGATGAAAGTCACTAGAAATCAAAGATAGAAAAGAGAACAAGCAAGGAAAACTTTAACAAGTGTCTGTTTTTATTCTAGGGTTTGCATTTGGCGTGCCTCAGATCCATCCGGCATTCATCCAACGACCTTATGGGTATGTGAAGCTGCAGAATTTCCCATTTTTTCTTGAACAAAAATCTGCTATTGTCTTTCATGATCTCACTTAATGTGTTTTCTGTTGTTGTAAACATTTATCATTGCCTCCACCTGTTCAATCCTGAATGAGGACATGTGAGTGTTGATGTGTGCTCCTCTGCTTGGCGTTGACTGTGAAGGAAGTGAACGTTTGTCCCCAGACACTGACAGGACTTGACTTCATGTTGTCTATCTCTCTCTGATCTGACAGGGTCGGTAACGGTTAAAATAGCTGATGAAGGGACATGATGATTTGAGGAATAGCTGAGTCTGCATTGGGCAGAGCACTAAAGTGTTACCTGTATACTCTGACATACACAAACGAACTGAAATGGTGACTAGATGCATGGAAGTCTCTTTTTTTTGTTTTTTTTTTTTCCAGTTTTCCATAGTACATAGATTTGTGTGTGCCTTGTTTTCAGTATGATGTGGTGTTCAGCTTAACTGTGTGCTTATTTCTACTTGCAGTGGGGGAGGTGGGGGGTGCAGGAGGTTTTTGTGCAGACTTTGTGAGTTTTGATAGGGAGCTGTAACTCTGTAATGGGGTGTTGGTGATTTTTTTTTGTTTCCTTTTAATGATTGATTTGTGCTTTAGCCTGTGGTTCATTTTTTTTCTCTGTTTCTAGTTAACATCACGTTGATCATGTTTTGTTGTCAAAGGGGGGCTGATGATCACTCACAGTGTGTTGATTTCAAAATTGATCCCCTGCAACAAAACAAAACACTGGCTTGCATGTGGGAGTTCTTTTTATGTTTCCTTACCCATGATGCTGTGTTTTTATTTTTATTTTATTTTATTAACCCATTGCTTTCACTTGTAGCGTACATCTACAGGTACACAATACTGAGAGTATTTTTCTCATCACTCCTGTCATTTAACGATAAAATTAAAATTCACAGGGGGAACGAAAGGAAACACAAAATAGTGTTATCACCACAGAGGAATCTGTTTAATTATCCCCATGTTGGTACTTTATTAGCAAACTACAGTTTCATTAAGTAATTTAAATAAAAAAGTCAAGGGTCCAAATTAAAGCTGGATCACTGTCTGTTTAAAACAATTATTTTTAGATGCTAACTTAGTATAGATGTGATGATGGATTCATTATTTAGCTTTGCAATAAACCAAAAATGCCAGTCTTATTTAAAATATACTGTATATAGACTCAAATGTTCACAGCACTATAGGTTGGAGACAGAGATCTTAGCTGGTCTCTTAGGCAGCAGCTGCCGGCTACAGTGATCTCCACGGCCTCTCAAATTCAGATGGAAAATGGGAGTCACTCAGCAGCGCTGTTAATTATGTATGGCACAGACAGGGCCGCTTGGCTGTGGGCAACAGGTGGACCGAGCCATGTGCCCGTGAAGCCTTTTGGTTATGTGCTGGGGATTACCCATGTGTCCTGGTGATTTACAAAGCACCTTTATTTAGCTCTCCGCCTGCAGGGCCACAAAATGTTCAATCCATCTCTTTCAATAGAGAGTCAGCTGTGCCCTTTGAGTGCTTGAACTGTTCATATTAAAACAAGGTCATATCACAAAGGAAGGATACCAGCATGCTGGTTCCCATCTCGTCAAGCTGGAAATTATACATTAGATTTGTCACGGTCAATACAAGAATTATGACATTTTCTGTGGTTGTTGTGCAACTACAGTATAAAACAGTTAGCTCTTGTTTGGATCATTCCACTTTGTAGCAAGGGGAACACTTTGATCGACACGGACACCTCCAGTCTCATAATAAAGAACTAAATTCAGGAAAGTCGCTGAGACAGTGGAGTGGCGTAGGCAGCCATTACAGTTGATGAGTGCCCTGCCATGTGTTACTGAAGGAGAAGATCAGCTCGTCCTTTGGAGATGACAAGGGGAGCAAAAATAGCACGCTTCCAGCCTCCCTTGTCAGTCAAGTTGGCGTGTGTCTGTTTGTGTGGGGGCTGTGTGTCTGTAAGAGGAGGAGGGGGCACTTATGGACAGATATAACAGTTTCACACCTGCTCCTCAATATATTTACCGAGGGTGACTTTAACGCAAGTTTAAAGTGGGGCCAAATTTACCCAGATACCCAGGCTTGTATTTATACACTTATACCCTGGTGTATATTCAATGGAGAGCTCCGGCTCTTACGCAATATTTTTGTTTAAAATAGTCCATTTATTTTTCAAACAAATAAACATAACAGGGCCTCTGCAGGACCCAATACAACCAATCACCCACTTGATAAGATACCGTATGGTTAATTCACTGCATTGCAATTTATAGCATTTATTAGCTGCTCCATTTTAAAGAAATCAAAAGCCTCTTTTTTGCCCTATTTGTTTGTGTGTAAGGACCTATTAACATGTGTGGGCATGCCTGTATTTGTGGTGTTGGTGTGACAGTATGTGGACAGAATAACGTCCACGTCTTCTTGTGATATGTTGTGGTGTTGTGCGATAAGCTCGCATTTTGTCACACACCGTTTTCAGTGAAACACTGGGTGCAGAGCTGGGCTGTGTCTTCTTTTAATGCCTTACTGTGTTTCAGATTCAGGTGCTTTTTGAAATTAAAAGCTGCGCTTGTGTTTCTTTGTGGTTTTGCTGCTTTCTTAACTTTTCATTTCTAGGTAGGGTTTTTCAGTTGTTAATGAATGGATTTGCTGTGTTCTGAGGACTGGATTGACGTATTGTGGCGCCTGCTTTTCAGTTTTCCAGAATTTATTTTCAGCGTTGGAAACATGACTGACTGTGGCTCTGATTTGACCCTGCGTGTCTTTTTGTCCTACAGAGTCCCTGCCCACTATGTCTACCCTCAGGCCTTTGTCCAACCCAGCGTGGTGATCCCTCATGTACAACCTTCTACTGCTACAGCAACAGCTGCTGCTGCCACTTCCCCGTACCTTGACTATACTGGAGCAGCCTATGCCCAGTACTCTGCGGCTGCTGCCACTGCTGCCGCCGCCGCCGCCGCTGCTTATGAGCAGTACCCATACGCAGCCTCACCAGCACCAACAAGCTACATGACTACAGCAGGGTACGGATACACTGTCCAACAGCCACTTGCCACTGCTGCCACCCCAGGAGCTGCCGCTGCTGCTGCCGCCTTCAGCCAGTACCAACCTCAGCAGCTCCAGACAGATCGCATGCAGTGAAACCATGAAAACTACATGAAAGGAGGGAAAGCAGGGGAGGGCACCTCCTGTCGTGAAGAGGGGGAAGACCGTAGGGGCTGAATGATGGTCGCCACTCCCAGGTTTTAAGTTAGCAGTCCTTCTACCAAATAGCCTGATGAAAATCACCAAAAATGTGGAGACAAATGAGGAATTACTGTATATTTTATTCAAGTTAGATCAGCATTTTGTCACTATTGAATATATATATGAATATTTAATATTTATTCAGCAGAGAAGTATTTAATGTTAATTGAACTAGACTCACTGGACCTCATGTCAACCCTTGCTGAATTTTGTATATATACTGCAGTGGAATTTGTATAAAATTTCTAAGTGCATTCATGTCTTATGATCAGGTTTCTTCCCCACTTTTCTGAAAACAAACCAAAACACTTGCATACATATGAGAACGGTGTGTTATGTTATCATGCAGTTTTCAGTATTTCATAGTTTTGGACCAGTATTTTGTTTGGTAAAGCTATGCAGACATTGATAGAGAAATTGGTGTTTTGTTAGGATTATTCTCTTTTTTTAAAATAACTGTTTGGAGTGAGATAGATTAGACACCCTCAACTAGTCGCCTTTAAATTGTATTTTCTTCATGGTACGTAAGACAAAATGCTGAGGTTACAGCTGAAGCTCGTAAAAACACTCACTGTTCTTCCCTTTTCAAACTGCACCTCAAGTAAGTTCAGCAAAAGGGAAGAAACTTTGTTGAATGTGAATCTTTCATTTTGACAAAATGTTTCATAATGTGCCTTTTAAATTATGCTATTTATGTATTTATTATGGAGCCTTACAGTAAAAAACCCTTTACTTGTTGTGTTCGTGTGTTAAGCCCACTGCAGAACATGTCCACATGTGCTGCTGCATAATGATCAAAAGCATATGATGGATGTTCAAACTTTGCTTAACAAAGCAATACACTGTGTATAAAGAACAAAATATGAGTGGAAAGGTAGCAATAGGTCAAAGCATTTTCTGTTTCCTGTAGATGTAGTGTTGTTGTCCAAAATAGATTCTTAATTCTTTCATGTCGCTTTTTATACTTGACCTGTTTGATAAAGGACAGTGTGAGAACTGTTTACTTTTAAAAATTGTTTTACATTTGATGTCATTAGACATGAAATGTTTTCAAATGCAAGGCCATCACCTGTTTCACCTTGCATCTGTAATGCATGAATAAAAATAATGCAAATGTTTAATAAGTGAAATAAAAGGAGGAAATTTACCTTTTTTCTGTGTAATGTGATCAATTTGTTTGATGTAATCATGTCACATGATGGTCATTGTAGATCTAAACAACTGCCAAAAAGACTGAACTGCCTTTCATGAGTATGATTTGGTGTATTATTCATCCCACTACAATGTGAACCAGAGCTATTTATCGATCGTCATATAATCTGTTTGACTTTTACTAACATCTCTCAGAAGGAAACAGTTTAATTCCATAACCAGTTTCAAACAGAAACCCTAGAGGCAAGAAATGCATCCTGCGTCTCGGGAGACCTGTGTCACCAACTAATAATGGATTACATGTTTTTGGAAAATGATCTACTCTTGAGACACTGCTGGAGATTTTGACACTTGCCTCTGTTTACATTATAAATCAACGAAGATGTTTGTGTAACATGAATCTGGCCCGCTCTGATTCCAAAATAGTAAGTAGGTGAAGTTGCTCTTCTCAAAAGAGGCTGTTTGCCAGGTTTCCTCTTGCAGACCAAATTAAATAAATCAAAACCATTCACACAACGTAACTTCTTAAGACATTATTTACAACGTTTCTACATAAATCCTGGAGAAATTTTCATCTCAAATGATCAAGTGTGATACTGCGATAACCTGGCTCCTGAAGTCAATTCCCTGTTATGTTCACCTGTTAATAATCCTTCACTAAAGTCCCAACCTCTGATGTATCTATACGGCTGTGAGGAAACTTGTGATGTGATCTGGGGTACAACAGGAGCAGCTAGGCAGCTGCAGGGTCTGGGAAATCCTAACTGTATTTGATCCAGTGCAGTACAAACTGGATTAAGCAACCTTGGTTGGCCTCAGGTTTTCCCATCCCGCAGCCTTCTGACTCCTCCTGGTGG
>JAPZEA010000025.1:15412866-15423206 GCA_029783685.1 Heniochus monoceros
ATATCTGCTTATTCTGAATTTGATGCAGCAACACGTTTCAAACAAGTTGGGACAGGAGCAACAAAAGACTGGGGAAGCTGTGGAATGCTCCAAAAACTCCTGTTTGGAACATTCCACAGGTAAACAGGTTCATCGTTCACAAACAAGCGTGGAGCGAGTTTCACCACTTTGTGAACACATGATTGTATGAGGGACGTTACTACATGGGCTCAGGAACACTTTGTAAAACTGTTGTCAGTAAACCCAGTTTGTTTGGAAGTGATTGCATTCTGTGTTTACGCTTCACACGGCGTCCCAGCTTTTTGTAATCGGGGTTGTATTATCAGGCTTCATACTGTAACATTATTCTGGATGCACAAACGTGTAAGCAGCGTTTTAATATTGCGGTAGGTTGATGTGGAACAGATTGAATAACCTTCATATTTTTAAATCCATTTTTTTGTGTGTGCAAAGTAGAAATCTGCAAAGTACTCTAAGCAAATACTCCAGCTGTCAGATAAATGTAATGGAGTAAAAAGTACAATAGTTCACTCTGAAATGTGGTAAACCATAAAGAAGCAGAAAATGGAAATATCCAAGTAAAGCACGAGGAGTGTCTACAAAATTGCACTAAAGCATAATGCTATTTACATTCCACCACTATAGGCTGTTCAGCATGTCTGGACCCAGTGTAAGCGCCCTGTCTTAGAGGAGCATTTACCACAATGATGTAAACCGAGAAGACATAATCGATTATTCATTGTTTTCTTTGTGTCTGCAGTTGTTTTCCTACCACAGTTAAAATGAGGTATTGCAAAGCCTACCATTATTTAAATAACCCCCCAGCTGCATGTATTGCATGTGCACAGACCCGCAGGTGGCTTGAACAAGCCACTAAAATTACACCAGCGTGTCAAGAGGGATTTTATTTACGTTAAGTGCGTTATTTCCCCTGTAGCCGTGAGGCAAGAGGCCAAACCTGCACCGGAACTTAATGTCCCCTCTATGCATTGTATTTTCTCGATTAGTGTGGCGGAAATTTGTGGCAGCAACATGGGATTATATTTCTCAACTGAGCACTACAAAGCAAAACCCGATCCGCTGCTATTACGTAACAGCCGGTGACATAACTCTCTCCAGCCCGGGACGGTCAGGGCGCAAAGAGAGCGCAGGGAGCAGGAGGAGGAGGGGGCACCGGGGCGCACGGCTTGTGAGCGGCCGGCCGGTCCAGCTGCACTCTCTCCTCTCTGCTGCTGCCTCGGGGGGAGTTAAATTATTTCAAAACAACCACACAAGAGGAGGTGTGCTGTTGACCGAGGGAGCGCTGACAGAGAGGGTAAAGAAGATGACCGGGTTGTGGAAGCCGCTGTAAGGACAGTGAGGAGGCGCGATGGCAGTGCATGTTTTCAAATGCCTGCGCCGGCCCGGGCGCTAGAACAAGCAACAGGTAGTATGAGAGCTCCAGTTTTGCCTTCTGAGTCAAATGGCGGCAGGTGGAGTTCAAAAAGCGTCTGACATAGCAAGGCGTCTGTGGTTTGTGTGTGTGTGTGTGTGAGAGAGAGAGGTGAGTGTATGAGTGTGTAAGGCCACCTAGTGTTTTGACAGGAGAGTTATGGAATATGAGGAGCCCGACGTGCCCCCAGCTGACACCCCCATCAAAAGAGGTAAGAGGATCCACCACTGAGGTTTCATTCTGCACATTGCATTTAGACTGCTGCAGCATGTGTGGGCTGCTTCAACTCTAATCCTCTGCAAGTAGCATGAAAGGTTGCTGAATAGTTTTAGCTCATTTTTGTTTTGTAATTATATTCTAAAGCATTATTTTACACCCTCTCTCTCTTTCACCCAAAGCAAGCCTTGCTCTTGATCTCCCAGCATGCCATTCTGTACCCATTCCCGCCCTGTTCTGCTCACCTGTCCTGCGCCACTGGACTCTGTGTCTCTCTGTTGTCTGTCTTTCCTGCCACTGTGTTCACTATTGTCTTCTTTCCCTCCATTCTCACCCATCTTTACCCCAGTAACCCTCCTCATCCCTCTCACTGGGGTGTGGTTAAGGTGCTGTGAGAGGGTAAGAATGGCAGTAAGCCGGAGTAATCCTTGGGGATTAGTGCTTATTTTTGCTTCTGTTTTTGGTCAATGCTTTTCTATTCAGAGCTCTCCCCGGCTAAAATCAAACTGTTGGCAGTGGCTAGAGATAAGCCACCTGGCTGCTCTGCCACAGAAACCCACTGTACACCTTTCCCACTGCTCTCATTGCATGGCGGCACAGTTTGCTAGAGTTCACCTGCACTGCTGCATCAAGGGCGACATATGAACAACGCTGTCGCTCATGGCTCACAGTTTAAAGGAGTGCAGAGTGAAGAACAACTGTTCACCCTTTACTCAAGTAAATGTAGCAGGATCACAGCTGACTAATGCTCCATCATAAGTCAAAGTAGATGGACAGTTCACCAAATTGAGAAATGTACTTACATTCTCCCGCTGTTTCTTTATATTAAGCGATGTCTTCTGACATTAATAGAGATATTTAGCAGTACATGAAGTATTTTTGTGTCAGGTATTTAGACATGTATGCAAATGTGCTTCAAAGTGTCTTTTTTATATTGTCAAGTGGTAGAGATTTGAAAAAAATTAATTGAAATGTAATCATCTGCTCAGTTGTACTGTAAACGTGGGAGGATTAGAGCTGAAAAATGCTACATTCAAAGTCAAAGTCATGGGTTCGTCAACGCCAGTGATACTGAGCCACGCACACAGTTTAGATTCTGCCACTGAGACTTCTGCCTCTTCTCAAAACACTGACATTTTTCTTCAAATAAAATACCTCAACAGTGCTGTGTCTTTTCATAAACAATTTCCTGAGAACTATTTTCCATCCAAAAGACGTAGCGACCACTGTCTACAGCAAGGTTTACTAGAAAGTAATGTAGGTAAAATTACTTGTTTTCTGCCCCTGTCTTTTATATTAAATGACGTCTTTTATAGTGTGATTTAATAGTACTATATGATCATTAGAAAGCATGTATGTCTACGAATACTGTTTTCAGAGTCTTTTTTTATAATGTCATCTGGTTGTGGTTCGAAAAGTCTAATGTAATGAAGAGAGAAACATACACGCTTAGAGTAAATGTAAAGAAAATCCTTTAATCATGTTTTTCTGGCTTTTTAACTCACTTAAGTGCACTTAGAAAAACTCAAGGTATACTCAGTTGAGGAAATATGTCTAAAATGATGCATAAGGCAGCTTCAGCTAGACCAACATGATACACAGTATGAAGCCGGAACAGAGTGGAAAAATGCAATTTTAACAACCTTAAAGATACTTAAAGGTGGGGTGAGTCATTCTGGAGAAAGATTGTTGATATCTGCAGAAACTGGAATTCAGCGAATATCTCCTTGCGTTCTGCTAGCTATCTTTTCAGTGCATGCGTCGAAAAACAGCTCGCTTTTTGTATCCTCTGTAAACAGGAAACAAACAAAGTGGCTCGGACTCTGTTCCAGCAAATCAGCAGCAGGTGCTGTTCGTGCTGGTGCACAGGACAAGGGGAGGGTAGATGGGGGGAGCGAGAGCGACGCTAAATCTGGCATGCTAACGTGTAATTGCAAAGAAGGAGACATGGCAATATCAACAATCTTTCTCCATAATGACTCAAACTGCCTTTAAGGAGAAACAGATGTTAAGGGGTTAAAGGTTTTTGTAGAAAAAACAACAATGTGAGCTTACTTGCCAGGTCCTGGAACTGCTGTGATGGTGTTTTAATCTGGTTGAAGTGGAGTTTCAGTGTGGTTGTACACCTTTTCATACTGCTGAGATGGCTCATCTGAAGGTGTCGAGTGTCTTGGTTTTAGTGGCTGTTGTGGGTGTCTTCTCATTTTTCTCGAGAGCTGGGTTTCGTGTCTGGTACTGCTCCACATTGCTTTTCCTCCTGAATGTGGGGTAAAACTCAGCTCCTGTTCATTATTGGATACAGACTTTCAGTGGTGTCCCTCAGGGGTCTATTATGGGGCCGATCCTCTTCTGTATAGACTACACATGTTATCCTGCAGTCACTTGCGAACATAATATCAGTGGTTGTTGTCACAATGTTGACACCCATCTCTTTGTACACCAAAAGTGATACCAAGCATTTGACCTCTTCATCTGCAACATACTACAAATAAGTTTAAATTTATTTTTATGGGACAAAAATACTTTCAGTTCTGAAATTCACAACCATTTAGGCCTTTTTGCTGATGCAAAGTCAGTTGTTAGTTGCTGTGCTCAATTTCTGATCTCTTCATGATCTATGAACCCAACATCCTCAGAGACCTACTGCATATTAGCAAAAAAGACTGAAGGCTAATTGCACTTTTTGGTCAATAACCTGAATTTCTACATATGTATTTTTGTTTCACGTATTCAGTATATGTTCATTTTTTGTTGTCATTATTGCATATTTTTTGTTATTTTGTAAATTACTTACTTACATTTATGTTGTGATTTACTGTCTTATTTATTGACTACCTATCCTGACCATCCCAGACTTGTTAGAAAACCTTAGTAGCTTATCTGGCTTTGATACAGTATTTACATTTCATATCTGTACTGTGTTGTATGTGTCACGGTTTATACTCAGGCAAATTTGTCGGCCTACTCTCCGGCTTCAGTGGTCTTCGGTGCAGTTATGTAACACAGCAACTGTCGCTTCAGCAGTCAGCTTAGATGTCAGAGTGCCGAGGCGTTAGTGAGATTTTGACTGATGAGTGGTGTTGGTGTTTGTGTCTCTGTAATCACCACGGTCATGTACAGTGAGTGTGTGTGTACATGGCGGTGGGTTTATGGCCCGGCTGGCAGGTGCGTCGTGCTAAATGTGTACGTTAGTTAGTACGGAAGCCGATGTTGGTGATTGCATGAGATTCTTTTTCCACCGCCAACCACCAACCACAACCGTTGACTCCATTCCGCTCAGAGATCACTTTTAATAAGTTAACATCATTAATAACACATTTCAGAGATGATAGCGGCTTAGCCCGAAATTCAGTGTGCTGCAGGTGACTTTAAATCATTTAACCTGGCTCATTTCTGTTGTGTGACTTACCAAAGAAAAAAAACAACCATATCTTGGTAATAATCTTTATATATTTTAGGGAAAATGCTGATGTGCATTTCTGACTAATGAAAAGAAGGACAGTCTTCACAGTTAAAGCACTGCTTAGGCAATTGTTTTACATATTGACTAAGCTCAACAACCCTCAGGTTCCTGGAAACATTTGAAACCCATCAAAGAATTTAAACTTGCATTGCTCTCCATTTGGCAATGCGACCTTATATTTAGTTCCCAAAAGTTCCTTTTAAACTCTGCATCTTTTTCATTTTATTTAGCAATCACCGTTGCTCAGTTAGTGTTGAAATTTCTTTACAATTTCCGTGTGTGCGTGCACTGCTCTGCTTTCATTCCATGCTTTCTGCTTATGAAGCAAAACTGATTTGATGATGGGAGGAAAACAGTGGAAACCACAGAGGGCCTGATCTGGCACCAGACAAAGGCCGGCTAGCTCTACGTCTTCCATTGATACTTATCTACCCTGCCTTCAAACCTCTCTGTCTCACGCACACACACATACAGATGCATACAACTCCAGAAATAAACCCCTTGGTTCAGACCGTCCACGCATTTACCCACACTCACTGCAACTTAGACTTTCACACAATTGTGGTCAAACAGGTAGACAAAAAAGAGGACCTATTGCTTCACAGGCACAGACACCCACCTTCCTCTGCTTTTATCTACTGTGTGTGTGTATGGGAGCCGAAGACTCACACAAGCACAGCTTAGATACACACGGGTGTAAATAGGAATCTTCCAATTTAATCTCTCTTGCTATCAGTAAGGCTTCTTATGTCTTGCGCCTTTGTGCATTGGAAAAATACCTAATAAGTACTGCGTTCTGCAAACCCTGTTCCAAACTGCCATTGCGTTAGCCACCGTCTGAAGCCTGGCCTGGTTAGTTTCTGTCACACTTCATGCTCCTCTGGGGTAACATGCTCAGTTGCATATTTACTAGGTTTTGATGTTACATGTGATTAATGGTTTACACTACTGTAAGCATGATGTTTCACTGCAAAGCTAACCCTGCAACAGTGCAGGTTTCAGTGGTGGAGGAAGTACTCAGATTGTTTAGGTAACAGCAGCGATATGAAGTTATAAGTAAAGGTATGGAATTTAAAGTTTTTCTTAATCAGCAGAAGTACTAGCAACAAGACGTATATGAGGTATCAAAAATAAAC
Source organism: Heniochus monoceros (assembly GCA_029783685.1). Classification (NCBI taxonomy): domain Eukaryota; kingdom Metazoa; phylum Chordata; class Actinopteri; order Chaetodontiformes; family Chaetodontidae; genus Heniochus; species Heniochus monoceros. The sequence goes on from JAPZEA010000025.1 coordinate 15,419,114, forward strand.
TTTGTAAAATGGTCACAAAATTGAATCTATAGGATTTGTGTACATGGACACAAATTTCCCATTTTTTCATAAAACTTGGTACAACTTTCAAACTAATGTATTTCTGTTGGAAGTATCTAATAATAAACATGCATCATCTGGTTAGACCTTCAAAATAAAGCTTGCTGACAAACTTTTCAGGTGAAATGTTTAGTCACCAAACCTGCTTGGTTAGGTTAAGGAAAAGATTATGGATTGGGTTAAAATATCTACTTCCTTAAAAACAATCAAAGATGACTCCTGGGAATCGAACCCCCGTGTCCTGTGTTAAACTCCAGCGTTTGATCCATCCATCCACCCACACCACCTCCCTCTGCAGACTCTTTAAATTACATTTGTCCAGATCACTTTGAAAGTCCTGCTCAGTGTCACGAAAAAAATGGAACATTCCATAAACACAAATCTAATAGATGAAATTTCATTACTGTTTCACGAACTGCCCTGATACTGGGCTGGAATAAAAGTACTGCCCTCTGTCACTGCCATATTATTGGACATGTATTAATATGTATGCAGTACTTTCATGTCGTAGTTGGTGGTGTTGCGATTGATTATACTGCTTTATGCTGTGACTCCAGCTGTCTGACAAATATAGTGCAGTAAAAAGTACATCTCCCTGTGAAATGAAAAGTATGAAATGTAAAAAAACTCTGTCAGACTCATGTTTAAAATGAGATCTGACCCTCGTTAAAAAGTACAGCGTGTTGGTTGGGCCTGGGTTCAGTGTGCAGTTCAGACAGGACACCCTGAGCTGAAGTCTAATGTGTAAAGCTCATGAGTACACCACATGGTTACAGTCCTGTTTCTAAAATACTCCATCATACGCTCATATGTGATACAGCATGTAGTTAAACTAAGTGTTGTGTAGTGTTGATTCACTAACTCCATTTTTCTCCCTCAGGAGGAGCCGTGTCCAAGAAGACTCACTTGAGTAAGTTCTCTATGCTCTGATGCTGTATCTGAGTGTTAGCATGTGTGAGTGTCTGTGTGTGGTAATGATGTTGCTTGTGTTTGTGCTAGATATTTGTGCATGCATTGTGGTTAACTTCATAGTTAGTGAACATACAACATTGCACCTGTACAGCAAGTGACACGCAAACACACACACACACACACACACACACACACACACACACACACACACAGTGGTGTCACTGGAGTTGCGCTATTAGCAACATGGTGTGTGTGCTGTGTGTTGCACCTGTGCTGCCCCCTCTCTCTCACACACACACACACCGCATACACACAGTGATGAAAATACCAACTACTCTGGCTTTGGCACTTTGGCATCTGAGTGCGGATGACAGCGATAACATCTCGTCTTTTTTTAAACTTTTTGGTTTAACACTTTGTGCCACAGCTTTAGCACACCTGGGTGTGTTATCAAGTGTGGAGACGCCGCGTGTAACTCGCCGCCGACCTTCGTGTTAGGTGGTGCGATGATAAAACAAGCATAAATAATAATGATTTTGCTGATTGATACTTGTGAGTGAGTGCACATGTATGTAGAACCAGATGGGAGGGATCATTTAGGATTTCGTGTCGGGGGTGAGCAGGAAGGACGGGGGGCTTATCAGTCAGGTGCTATAGATGGAGGGATGATAGAGGGACAAAAGGTACCAAAGTATTTTTACTCATGTTCTGTACATAAGCATAATTTTGAGCCACTTGTACTTGAGTATTTCCACTTTCTTCTATTTTCTACTTCCACTCCACTACATTTTACTACATTTATCTGACAGATAAAGTTACTAGTTCCTTGTAAGATCAAGATTTTCCATACAATTACAATACAGTTTAGGACTTTAACTTAGAAAAGAGTAATTTAATAGTGCGGTATTACTACTTTTACTCAAGTAAAAGATCTCTGTGCTTTTTCTTCTTACTGTCAGTGTAAAGAAAACACCCATGTGCATCAGAAGCATCCACAGAGGACAAATTATTGAGAATTTATTGAGAATAAAGAAAATTTGACTGAACTGAAGTGTTTCTGTAACTTTTTACTCTGTCGCCCAGTTGTTCCTGTTGAAAATGATTGGATTTAAATTCTCACAGTGCGACTTAAAGGTGTCAGACAGTATACAGCAAATTTTTTGACATGTGTCAAGAGTGAGGGGGTGAAGGATAACAACAAAGGTATGAGGAAAAAGTACCTTGAGAAAGAAGTCAGGGCAGGGGACAGTCCCCCATTTCTCTCTCTCTCTCTCTCTCTCTCTGTCTCTCTCTCTCTCTCTCTCTCTCTGTCTCTCTCTCTCTCTCTCTCTCTCTCTCTCTCGTATTTTCAGTACCAGTGAGAGGTTCATCTCACCATTGTTCAGCTGGTATTGGTGAGAGTAAACTGGCTGGCAGTAGAGGGAGGAGGTGTATTAATGTGTGTGTGTGTGTGTGCGTGCATGTGTGTGTGTGGCCTGGGAAGCCACTCCTCCTCTGAGCTGATTCCAGTCATCACAGCAATAATGAAGTGCACACAACGCTGCCCGCCCGCCTGCCTGCCAGTGTGACATAGTGTCACCGTTCTGGAGGACACGCACATTCGCAAACATTCACACACACTCGCAGTCACTCACTGACAGGACGCGCAGCCTGACTCCTCACACATGCACACACACAGTCCTGGGTAGGAGTGGAGAGGAGAGACGAAGACCAGAGAGAGGGAAGAACAAGAAGATTTTTATGTTTCTTTCGGTTTCCTCTGTGTGACTGACCGGCGCTGGCTGTGGGTGCTGAACAGAGACAACAACCCCGACACACACACACACTCACCTCTCACACACACACACACACACACCTCTCCCCCGCAGCCACGGATTCTTGGATTAGTCCGCCCCGGTGTGGAGAGTGGGAGTCGCGGAGCGGACCAACATGGGGAACCAGGCGGGGAGACAGGAGGAAACAGAGTCAGGTCTGCTTCTGTTGTACCGTGGTTTGCTTCAGCATCACTTACGCCTCTTTATCTGTATCTGTCTGTCTCTATTGATGTAAACGGCAAAGACAAACATGCGCGAAATGCAATAGATATGAGCAAATCTTCTGTCATGTCATGTCTGAGTACATCTCAGACACGACGAAGTCCTGACTAATGAGTACTGACAAAGATGCGCACCAACAGAGCACAGACTGATGAGCACTGATTAATATGCCCTGGAGTTATTGAAGCTGTTGAAACGGGTTAGAAGTTAGTTGTTCTGCTCTCATCTTGTGCTTTTATTTGTGTGAGCATGCGTCTGGTATGTTGTGTGTCTGTGCTCAGTCAGCTCAGGTCTGTATGTGTAGATGTGTTTGCACCTGTGTGTAGATATTGGGAGCTTGTGGCAGGGGGGGGAAGTGCTGAGTGAGACTTGCCTGACAGTAAGCATGAGGGAACCTGCCAGAAGAGATGGTATCATCAGTCTCACGCTCACATCTCTCCACTGCCCCGAGCTCACTGCGCCTCAGTAAGATTTCCATTTCAAAGTCCCTCTGAACTGCACTCAGCAGCAACTTCACGCTCATCGAAAGACAACCAGGCTCTTCCACGTCTTTGTAACCTCTTTGCATTCCTTTAACAAAATGAGCATTTGCATCTTAATATATGTGTACTTGTGTATGAGCCCTCTCACATTTGTACATATGCACTCAGAGCTTCATCATATCTTTGTGCTGTCATGCGATTAAGTTTGCGTGTCTCCAACCCTACAAAAATAGACGCTGAATAGACCAGAGCCAGGTGCCTTGCTAGGGCAACAGGCACGGACACACAATCACGCACACACAATACAGTGGAGTATTTTATCAGTGGTGGGTGTAAAGCTGCATCGTTTCATAGCAGTAGCGTGTGTTGCTTGAAGATAGAGCACAGAAGGCTCAGATTGGAAGGCAATAGTAGCAAGCTGCTGCATGCTTGAAAAGATTAGCTCCCAGTTTCTTCTCCATGCACGCACACTCACACACACATACATGCGCACACACACACAGCATATAGTGCACAGTTAACACATTATACACAAAACAAAAGATTGTTGAGTTATGAGTCAAAACGTAGGAATAGAGGAGGCTAAAATTACTTTATGTACTT
>JAPZEA010000025.1:15525546-15538836 GCA_029783685.1 Heniochus monoceros
CACACACACACACACACACACACACACACACACACACACACACACACACACACACACACACACACACATTCTCTCTGTGTCCAGCTGGGTGGGGTCCAAGCCAAGGTCACTAACAGTTGGACGAAGCCCAGCGATGGAGGCACCGCTGTGGAACCCCCCCCACCCCGACCCCAAGCGCCGTCGCCCCTGACAACCAGCCAGCCAGCCAACCGGACGGCCGCCCGCCAGACAGCCGTCCAGGTAGCCAGAGGGCAAACTGGCCGGCGAGCGTTTCATCCGAGCAGACGACCAGAAGCTGGTCGGCAGTCTGTGGAGGCATCCGGAGGGAGGAGGGAGCGCTGGGTTTCTGTTTCAGCTCTGCGGGGGACGGGTGGAGCCAAATGAGGCTTCTGGTGTCACGGGTCAGTGTGGCATGTTGAACAGCAGCAGACTGAGTCCAACACATTAATATCCATCAGAGCGAAGACAAACAGTGTTCAAACGTGCTGCAGTCAGTGAACGCAGCACGCGGCTCACAGTCAGGGGATGTAACTGAGTTCAGTTACGACAGGAGGTACAGTTTTAAAGGTACCTCATGCTACTTTCTTCTTTCAGGAGGAAGTGTTGTCCTCTTAGTTGTTACTAAATACAAGCAAACATGGAACAAAGTCGCTGTTTGGTCACAACTGACGACTGAAACTCGTCATTACTGAGCGAATAAAGAGTTTTTCATTTTAAACAAACTGAGATGTTTACTGAAATGTTTAAAACACTGGATGAACGCAGAGATAACGGACGGAGGGAAATATTTCTAGAACTGATCAGGGGTGTGTCTGACAAACACACCTTTACCTCCTGCTCTGCCACCTGATTGGCTGCTGTCAGATTTATAAATAGCACTTCTGTTGTTGGGAAAAGGAATTTTTTTCTTTTTAATTTTAATTAATTGTGAGTCAGAGAAGTCCTGCAACTCTTTTAGTTTTAATAACAATAATAATCCATGAATATATAATAATACATCTGACAGGAGCTGACTTCAGGAGTATTTGAAAGAGTATTTTTAAATTGCAGTATTTCTACTCTGACGTGAGATTTGAGTCCCAGTCAAACACACTCAGCCTCAGAGGAAACTCACATGTTTCAAAGATTGTCAGGATGAATTTATCACAGTGAGCATCAGCTCAGTTTGGTTCCAGCTTCCTGAAATGTAAATGTGAGAATGTGACAGAGCTGATCATCGATCATTAGTAACAACAACACCATCTCGACAGAAGATCTAATTTTCTGCCTATAATCTTCTGACAAGCTGCTCCGCTCAATGAATTCACAGCTCTCTTTCTTCCCTTTCTTATCGCTGCGAGGGTCATTAACATATCTTCCGGTAATTCTTAAAAATTAATCATATTGCATATGACCCGTGACGTCCAATTACGCTCCTGCATTCGCCCCATGCTGTCCTGAATCAAATTGCCATTTGACAAACAAGCGTCAAATCGAGGCTGCGAATGCCAAATGAGACGCTTTATGAATCATTTATCACGCCGTTTGATCTCTAAGTACAGAAAAATCATAAACTAAGCGCTGTGTTTGTGTCCCCGCTGTCTCTGTGTCTCTGTATGGATGTGTATGTGAGACTGTTGCCATAGAATGCGCCACAATAATTTATTCCCCCAGCTACTTGGAACCATTAGTGAAAGTTCCAGGAGACCAATTAGCATTGGAAACCCACTGGTGCTGCTGTGGTGACAACCTCCTCCAAACTGCCAAAGAAGTGTTATAAACAAACTGGACCCCAGGAGCACTGCCGGGGCCCCTCCAGGGACCCGGGGCCCCTTTCCAAAGACGAAAACAAACCTTGGCTGAGCGTCCACAATATCGCCTTAATGACGTTTCCCCCCGGGCCGCAAACAGGCTAACACCACGGCCGGCTAATGACTGAGAGGAACAACACACACAAACCTGAGAGGGAGTGTGAAGCCGTGAGAGCGAGTGTGCGAGTGTGTGCGTGTGTGTGCGTGTGTGTGTGTGTGAGAGAGAGAGAGGCTAAAAACCTGTAAGAATAAAACAAACAGCGTGTGTTGTTGTTGTCGCTGTCACTCATTTTGGCAGAAAGAGTTTGTCCCTCGTCACCGCTGCAGAGAGCTCCTCAGGTTGCTGTGCAGCTGCCACACACACACACACACACACACACACACACACACACACACACACACACACACACAGGACCCAAAAATAATTCAGCCACAGGAGCCAGTTTGGCCGGCGAGCCTCGGCCGGGCCACACAAGCATCATTACCGCTGGCTGCTCCTCCTCGCCGCTCAGCAGCCACTTCAGACGTCACCACAAGTGGAATCTACTTAAGGCACAAAGGGAAGGTTTGTCCGGGCATGTCGGCGCTCCACTATCACACACACACACACACACACACACACACACACACTAAAAAAACACTGAGAGCCCTTCAAAGGCTCCCTGAGGATCGTGCAGCGCGGTGTCAGAGGCCGGCGCTCGGATCACAGCGTCCAGATAACACTGAGCAGGACGGGCCCGCAGCGCAGGGCTCGCTTTCAAAGGGCAAGTGTTGTAATTACCCGAAGGCCTGGAACGCCTCAGCGGCGGCAGCCGGGCCCAATGATTCGCTCCAGCCAGCCGGCAGCCACGCCGCCTGGCCTGGAAGCCGCCATCCTCTCGGCAAGCGTGGCAGCAGGTTTTTCTCAGCATCGCCCGGAGCCTGGCAGCCAGTGAGGGAACGAGGTGGCGGCGAGCAGCCCGGAGCTGGCGAGCCTCCGGGAGCCCGCTGGCAACGCCGCCGTGCCAACCTGGCTGCCGCCGCCATGCCTGCTCACTGGTTTGTGATTGGTAGTTTTGGAAGGCAGCAGAGTTCCGTTTAAGAATGGTTAATGTGCCACAGTGATACAATGGAGAGGTCTCACACACACACACACACACACACACACACACACACACACACACACACACACACACACACACACACAGCGTCTGTTCTTCTGGAGAAGGCGTCACATGAAGTTTAATATACGACTTTGTTTTCCACGTGACGTCATGTGATCACACCTGAACGAAGCTAAACACTCACAGACTTTCATGTCTTTTCAGTGTTAATTAAGTCAACAGGTGTTTCAGCTTCCTCCAGAATTAAACTAAGACCACCGTCGTGGTGTGAGCTTAACCACAAGCTGCCAGCGTCCACACTGAAGCTGAAACTACAATGATGTCAGACTTAATGCTGTGCAACACTGACGGTTTCTGCATTAATTTACATTACTATTAATAATGCTGTGAAAGTATTTAGACAGTTTGCACTAAAGGACGCTACATCTTAAACATCCTGTGACACCGTCCTGCAGACACGACACCAGCAGCAGGATCCATTAACTGACTTCACTGTGTGGACTCTAAACTTCAACAATCAGCTTCTGTAGCTGAGAGGGTGGAGCTCTGCTCTCAGGTCACAAACCAATAACACCTCTGACACCATAGACAGACTCAGAACGAACACTTTGACAATAAATGAACACATAAAACCAAAATACAACTTCTGTCCTCCCATCAACACTGTGGGTTTAAGCTACATACAGGTAACCACACGGAGAGGGAAAAACTCTATATATGTGTGTGCTATGTATACATATGTTCCTCCACCTCCACCTGAAACAGGTGCTACACCCAAAAGGCGCAGCCTGATGAGTGTGATGCAGGTAGACAAACCATCAGGGACGTCCGTGCAGTCGAGCTCACCTGGGACGGTTCCAGAGTGGAGACAGAGCTGCAGAGTGAGCCGCTCTCTGATCCCTCACTCATTAGTGAATGGAAACACAGCATCCATCAGGGGGAACGCTGGTTAATAATCGCACTCAATCACATAATGACTGAAGCTCAGAGACGCAGACAGCCAGCCGTCATTATGGAAATGAAGCTCGTATCGAAGGAATCTCGCAGGGGGGAAATGAGCTCGACGCCCCGATAAAAGTCAGAGGAGGAGGAGAAGTTTGGAGATACTGAAGTTGTGTTGAAGAGGAGGGAGATGACACAGAGCAGGTGTACGAGGAGGTCAAACTGCAGGACTCAACGCAGCACACCTGCTTCTGTTCCACACGAAGACAACAGCGTCCATTAAAACGTTATTAAAGACGCTCTGCCTCACTGTGACTAAAGGTACAAACAACTGTCTGCTGTTCATCTTCATCGGTTCACTTCACACTGACTAATGTGACTGTAAACCAGTCTACTGCACACACAAACCAGTTAATCCACACTTAAACCAGTCTACTGCACACACAAACCAGTTAATCCACACTTAAACCAGTCTACTGCACACACAAACCACTTAATCCACACTTAAACCAGTCTACTGCACACACAAACCACTTAATCCACACTTAAACCAGTCTACTACACAGACAAACCACTTAATCCACATCAGTTACACACCTGTACATGTTTACATCTAAACCAGTTTCCACATGAAGCAGCTACTAAGTGTGTGTGTGTGTTTGTGTGTGTGTGTGTGTGTGTGTGTGTGTGTGCGTGTGTGTGTGCGTGTGCATGTGTGTGCGCACCCTACCATAAGTCTGTCCATTGATGGAGCACTTATTGAAGCTCATGATGTTCTGAGTGAGAGTTCCAGTCTTGTCGCTGAAGATGTATTCCACCTAAAAGAAACAATTGAAACGGTAAAACTAAAATTACACGTAGCAACGACTGTAAACTAAAAGTACAATTAAAGACATGTTTTTAAAAACATTTGCTGTCTCAGTGTGGAGACCCACCTGGCCCAGCTCCTCGTTCAGAGTGGTGGTCCTGGCCTCAGCAGCTGTGTTACACTGTGAGCAGAACATCTGCTGGTCCCAGTTGATGAAGTAGCTGTGACCCAGCCTGATCACCTCCACACTGACGCACAGACAGGTGAGAGAGGGACATGCTTACAATAACAGCAGAAAGGTCAAAGGACAAAGGTTCTCTGGCACTGCAGACAGCAGACAGCATGTCTCTGATCAGTCGGTGGTTGGCCTGCAGTGGCACACTGAGCTTTTGGTCACAAGGGGGGAAAGCTGCTTCATGCTCACCTTAATCTAAGTTTAAGATGTGCGCACAAGCAAGATTTTTTTTTTACATCGTTGCTCGTATGAAAGCAGGTCATAGTCCAATAAGCAACTTAGGCAAGTATGATGAGGTTGTACAATATGCAGTTTTGCTTTTGTCTTAAGGGACAAATGCGTAACTTGTATTTATTCATAGCTCGTTCATAAACTTTTTACTCTAATAATAGAATTAATTAATTATTTTGAACCTGTGTGAGCACTTTGGTTTTTATTATTTAAATTATTCATATTTACACCTCCACATACTGCTGCCCCTCTTCCTTTTTTATTGCAGAAGATTAGATATATGGGTACATGATGACTAAAGATGCATTTAGATTCTTATAGAAGATACATCTACCCAGACTACCTGCAAAATCTTGACTGCGTGTTTTGGTCTATTACATTTGCATTTTTATATATTCAGTCACTACCCAGTTGTAGTCTGCTCAGTAATGTGGCGGAGACAACAACAAACCTGCCTGCTAAGATATCAGCATAACTTAACTGCACAATTAATCTTTGCACAGTACGTCTATCAGTCTTCTCCTCACCTGACATACAGAGAGATAGGCACCACAGTGTTGAGAATGATGACGTAGGACCAGAAGGAGAGGAAGGCCGAGAACAGGAAGTTGTCGACAGGGGGGTCCCAGGGCAGGTAGCTCTGAAACAGGGAGCCCACCTCTCTCTCCCACACTGCATTACCCACAGCCAGAATCACACCCATACACACCAGGAAGCCGAAGATCTGACAGAAACACACAGACAGAGAAACATTACAGACAGAGAAGGCGGGAGCAAGGTGTCTAAGTGGACAATCAGATATCTTGCATTTTGGATCTCGGGTCAGTCGAGTCCAAATTAGGAGAGAATACATTGTTAGAGGAGATACATGAAACTAGACTCAAGGCACTGAGATCAAGTCCTGAAATAGTGACTGTATGAGGCATGAAAGTGAGAGGTTTGAGGTGTCCTACCCAGAGGACCAGAGTGTTCATCAGACGATCGATGCTCGTACGCTTAAACTTGGTGCGGCCGCTGTTCTGCATCAGTTTGGTATCCGGGCCTGCGACAGAAACAGGGAACGTTAAACCTGTCACACGTATCACATACATACCTTCACACAGAAATACACACAGACCTGCGAAGATGACCAGGCCGTAGCAGGCCTCCGTGTTGCGGAGGACACACCCTCGTAGCAGCATGTTCTGGTTGGTCAGGGCGTATTTCTTGTCCCGCCAGTACAGAGTCCCACAGAAACGATCCAGCTTGTTGTTGGGGGGCTCACACACCACCTCGCCTGAACACACGAACACACACAAATAAACCAGACGCTATATCACGGATGCCCATCAAATCCAAGTGCTGCATTGATCATTGCCATGACATCATGCCATTGCCACACACACACACACACACACACACACACAAACACACACCCAAAGGCCAAAACACACACCTTTAGTAAGTTGATACGAGGCAAAGTGGGGGCTGATTTGCTGCAGTAATGCACTTTCCTGAGCAGGTGAGGAGTGTGTGTGTGTGGGCGCGCTGTGCTGACACAGAAGTCTTTCGTTGTGTGTACTCGTGGGCGGGTGATGATAGGCTGTCGTTCAATGCTGGCAGGGGAGGGTATGTGTGTGTGTGTATGTGTGTGTGTGTATCTTTTTGTTCATGTGGAAGGGTGCGAAGGTGGATAACATTTCTGTTAAACGCTCAGACGGAGACTGAAAAACTGTTGCCCTTTATACTATCAAGAGAGGAAGATGCATCAAACCAGAAACCGAGAGAAGAGGATGAGTTTTCTCAAATCTCACCGTCGAACGAAGCTAAGTTGTTCTGGTCTCCAAGTTCAGATGTCACCGAGACAGACTGACGCACCTTCATATTGGTCTCTCTGCAAGATAATACAACACACAGCGATTTCGATGTAGTGTCCTGTTGCTTCTGCAGATTGTGAGGTACTGTGAGTCGATGGTACGGTGTGGTGTGTTTTCTGACCCGTCCAGCTCGGCTGTCTCGATGTAACAGAGCCCGTGAGGTTCACTGCTGGACAACAGGAGCAGGTCAGCCTGAAAATAGATACAGCAGCTGAGGTTAGCATCCACTGCATGGCACTGAGAGCACAGGTACAGAATTAGTAAGGCCAAGACGACACAGTGATGATAAAATATGCATCTGGAAACAAATTAGTAATTACCAGCTGTAGCTAGCGTCCCTTATTAAGGTGCATATTGTTCTGAAATACATTCAGCATTACAGAATTTGGTCTACAATACATTATAAATAGTCATCATGACCACATGCATATATAAAATGACTTGTGACTTGCAGGCTGAACCCTGAGCAGTCCACTCCTGCGTTGGTAGATAGAATCTTAAAAAGCCTTAATTAAAATGGGCTCTGACAGACGACTGATTGCTGTGTGTTTGTGCATGTGTGATGATGATTATCACAGTATTGGACACACACTTACTGCCACAAACTGGTTGTTTTCCAGTTTAATGATATCACCCACTCGAACGTTCATCCACTTTTCATTCTGTAGCCTGAGACAGTGAAACAGACAGACGTGGTAAAGAGAGATAAAAGAAAGAAAAACTGAGTCAAGCTGAATAATTCATTTCATAATTAGTTTAGGAAGCGGCAGCTGGTAAATGTTTAGTTGGAAATGACAGGAGACTCACGAGCCACGGATGAGGACCTGAGACTGACGGTTGTTCACTTGGTTGTCGCTCTTGTGGCGAAACTGCAGGAGACAAAGGTCATTGTGAGCTTTTCAGGAACTGGGACGAGCTCACCGTATGTAAGAGGCCACATTCAAAGTAGTGTCTGCGAGAAATAAGTCCTCCTACTGTATTGCACTGTAATGTTATCCTGCCACGAGCGAGATTGTGTAGCAAGATCAAGCAAAAAACCAAAAAAACATTCTTACATAGTCATCTGTGGCATCCTTTACTGCAGTGATGCACAGCACCAGAGCTAAAGGCACGATGGTGGTGAACCAGGACAGGGAGGAGATCTGAGGTATTAACTAGGCAGAGACAGAGAGAAGGGTGATTTGCAGATTGGTTTGAACAGGGACACAAAGGCAGAGTGCAGTTCAGAGACACCTTCATCTGACCCCAACCACACAGCAGGCCGCTGAGCTCCTCAAACAAAGATGCTCACAATCACAACGATGCTGCTAATGTTTAGCAGGTGTGATGTTTACTAACGTCAGCATCATAGTTAAGTGTGTTAGCACGCTAACATTTGCTAATTATCATTAAACACATTGATAGACTTCTATGTATTGGGCTGTTTTATAAAGTGTATCTGCTGTTTTGTGACTGTTTTTTTTTTTTTTTTTTGGTCTACCTGCCCAGGATCGACTGATGCAAACTAGCTGCAAGCTAACTCTGGTACGATTGCTTTTAGTCATGCGCTGACCCTGCAAAAATAAACAACAAATAACAAATAAAACATAAGAATTTAATCATAAACTAAAGTATTGGACAAATTGAAAATTTGACCTGTGAGAGGAAAAGTCAGAGGATCACTAGAATCAGCAGGGTTCACCCTCTGGGGACCATGAACATTTGGATAAAATTTAATTTTGATCCATCCAACAGCTGTCAGGACACTTCAGTCTGGACCAAAGTGGTGGAGTGATGCTGCCAACCCTACAGCCACGCTGCTAGCATGGCTAAAAATCAACTGAACTGAAGCCATGATGTGGTTGAAAAGGCTGAACATCAACTTTGCGTGCAAAACCTTTCTGCAACTTGTGAAAGTGTGAAAGGTGTTCATGTGAAATTGTTTGGTTGGATGTGTTTTATCCAACGTCAGCACTGACTTCGCTCTCAGGTTCCTAAACCGCAGAAAGTCATACACACTAATTCTGTCTTTTATAAACAGCCTCTTATCACACACTCTCTCGCAGCACTGATTTTAGAGGATTTAATTGGATTCTGAATGTTTTTCATTTAGCCATATCCTATTATGTCTTTCCTTCCCTGTTATAACTATTTATTATCACCTACTAATGTGATTGAATTTAGGAACTCTTCGGCGTTTGACGTTGCAGCTGCACCCACGCACAAAGACACAAATGCACAGGCTGTCTCTCCCCCTCTCTGCATCCCTCTTCTCCATCCCTCCTTCGCCTCCTCTCCTCACCTGCAGTATGAGCAGGAAAAGGAAGTAGGTATTGGCCACTTCCTGGAACTGCTCAAACAAGTTGACGGGCAGGAAGGTGATGATGTTGTACTTGGATGTCATAATGCAGTTACTCTGGATGAGAAGAAAAGAAAAACAGGAAATGATATAGACTCTGAGAATATTTCAGCTGAACTGTTTCAAAGATTAGAACATTCTCCTCATATTCTCCATATTTTGAAACATGTACAAGAGAAAACCGCCTTACCGCATACTGAAACTTTTCATTATATTCTCTGTCATTGGCTCTGACCCTCCTCTCCTCCTCTGCAGAGACACAAGACAAAACAAATGAGTCATAAAAGGATGATATCACAAAAAAAAAAATATAGAGAAAGCACTCAAACTGCTGCATCTCTGTTTGTCAAAGTGCATAAAAGGACTGAGCATCTGTCAATATCAGTAATGTCCTCCTGGACAGAGAAGTGAAGGAGACAACTGTCCGCTATGTTTGTGCATTTATTTATAAATCAATGAAGCCAGAGAGTGTGCTGGAGGTTGTTTGAGTACAAACATTCTCACATACACACACACTGGAACTAATTATCAAACCAATTACCTCTTATCTTTAATTAACTGTTGCCTCTGCCTCTTAATGACTGGATGTGCAATCTGGGCCAGATATGCAACCACAGACGAGTGTGTACGATTCAACAGGAGCACTGGGACCCAGCACAGGTGGTCACAGCTGAAGCTTCACATCCATTACACTTAAATCTATCGAGGATAAAAGTGAAACAGTGAAATTTCTTCCTCTTCTGCTGTAGTCCTCCCCCTCCTGACCCTGCTCTTTATCCTCTCGCTGTTTTTAGGTTTCTGTTTATGCTGATGCCAAGTAGTTTGGGAGTTCCCCTCCTCCTCCATCAAGCCTGTCTCCTCTAATATTGATGAGGCTGCTCTTTAAATGAAATGACTGGCCCGTTTTGCACAGAGCTGCACACAGTTCACGTGCACACACACACACACACGCACGGATATAAAATTCAGGGCCAAAGCCTATGTTCTGCACAGAGGCACTGTCGCTCTGAAACCACAAAGTCTCCAACACACTTTTGACTGATGTCTGAGAGGCAACGAGGCGCCACAGGAAGGGACATCACACAGCAGAGGCCATAACCATTACAATCACATAAACAAAGACCTGTGGTTTCCTGTGTTTCTGCAGCGCTGTGAAGCCCCGTCTTACCTCGAGCAGCTCATAACATCTGCTGTATTCAGCTTCAGCAGACAAACACAGGCCGGTTAAAGAGACGCCATTAGAGCTCCTCTTTGTTGTCGGGTTGTCAGACAGATTTGATGCGGCAGGTGAGCTCCAGCCGACTACAGACCAGCTGGGCTGTTGTCACAGTGGATTTAGTCAAGTTAGAAAATACAAAGTATTTGCCATCTCCCCCTTTGTTTTATATTTTAGGTTACTATCAGATGCCAACATTTAAGGAGACTAACAAGTAGAACAGAATGAGTGGACAATATGGAGAATATCCTGCATCACACTGTTTCTTATTCTTATATTGCAATACAGACATATTTTATATAAGTCGATATAGATTTATACAGTATATTCATCTATATCATAAATAGCAAATTTTCTGCTGAGAAATCTTTTATTGAAAAATGACATGTCTGTTTTTAACTTAACTTTTAACAAATTAAGATATTTCATCACATTGATGCAAAAAAATCATAAAAATCCAATATTACCATAAAACTGCCCTGATCACTGATTGAAAATATTACCCACAAACACACCTCGAAACATTAAAGCGATCGCTTCCACAGTATTAATATGACAAATTCAAATCATCTCACTATATACTGTATACCATTTTGCCCCATGGTACTGCCCCATAAATATATATAACTGACAATGAACAATGGGCCTCTTCTAAAAATAAGCCAAAATATTCTTGTTTTATTGGTGAAAATATTCTTGTATTTTAGAACTGTCCTATGGCTGAGTGGTGGCAGGATTCAGAAAGACAAGTTAAATATACCTGTACTATACCAGAGAGCGTTCAGGGCATCATGTGACTTCTATCTACAGTGTATGTGAAGTTAGTTTGAGTTAAGGCATGTTTCGGCTGTCAGACTTTGAGTGTATCTCTGGGCTGATGGTATTTGATCCGCCCTCTCTTCTATACTCTGGTTAGTATAACAATATCAGATTTGTCTGATCTTGTAGGTGCACATCCTCCAACATCTATTCTGCTGAAACTCTTCCAATCCCCCCCCCTTTCCTCTTTCCTCTGGCACTCCTCCTGTCCACCTGAAGGTCATTATGTTGCTTTCTGGGGCAAGTGTTCACCAGAGAGATCTGTCTGACAGCCGGTGCCAAGGCTGCATAAACACTCCACAAAGAGGGCAAGATGCTTGTGCCAGGTAAGCACCGAGACACCGAGGCTTCCCAGCATCTGATGTCAGGACCAGGCACTCCGGCGCAAGCTGACCAACCCAACCTGACTGCACGAGCATCATTAGTAAACTGTCCATTAAGTGTTTAATGTCTCTGACAGCTTCAAGGGAATTAGGAGCCCTGACGCAGACTAGATGCTACACAGCAAGTGCGTATAAATCTATAAAGCTCCATTACTGAGAAACCATCAGTCTTACTCTGCTGCGAGCATAAGGTTTCCATAAACAACTGAGACATGAAGCAGTACATAAATATTGATTCAAACTAAAATACTTAATATCATGCTATCTTACACAGAATGATTAACTGTCCAAAAGCACTCATTTCTCTTCATCCACCCCCCTCGTCTCTTTAACAGCCTCCACCCCCGATGGCTGGACATGTGAGGGGACAGCATCTCCTTATGTCTCTGTGAGCGGCACACACTCTCACAGCACAGAGAACACAGAAGTCATACCAATGATGACCACAGAGCACAGTCAGTCTGACGTGTGGGAAATACTGTTGTCCTTGCCGTGACTAAGCCGAAGTCAGGATCCGACTCTGTGCAGAAGTGATCATCACTCACTGTGGCTGATTTAATTAGATGAAAATGGGATAGTGGAATCGTCTGCAGTCGTGCTTGTGTATGCGCACACACACACGCACGCACACACACGCACGCACACACACACACACACACACACACACACACACACACACACACACAGAGACTGTCTGTGCTGCCGTCAGGACCTCTGCTGTGCTGTTCCAGTAGGCTGCTGTTTAAAAGAGACAGGCAGAGTTCACGGTGTGGCACGCTGGCATGCTCCCTGGGATAATGAGAGACTATGCTTCGGTTTGGATTGTTGATTAAGGATTATTCAGCAACACAAACAAGCTACTGTTCAGCCATGTGTGCACACATGAAGCGTACTGCGCTCTCAAAGGCAGGGCCAGAGCTGGTCTTAGCACAAGAGAAATGTGGAGGGAAAACGCACAAGAGAAAAGTTAACATTGTGAATGTATATTAGTTATGTGTGTGTAAGCGCTGTATGATTGGGTTAGCGTCTCTTCATGCCTGCTCTCTATTTCTTTCTCTCTGCTAACACAACTGATAGCTAAAGTTGCATCTGTCCTGCTGCCACTGCATACAGTACCTAGCACTACACATACAGCAGTCAATTACTTATTTCAGTTTAGTGGCCTTTTGGGAAGTCTGTTTGTGCTTTGGTAATTGATAGACAAATAAAACAGAACAACAGAAAAAGTGAACAACACATAAAACCTCATATTTTACACTATTCTAAAGGGACACACTGATGCTGAAGTGAACGTCAGCTGAAAAACATTAGACTTTCTGACAAAAACTAGCGCACACACACATTAAAGTTATTCCTCACGGAGGAATTAAGTTAGAAGACAACCAAGAGACTCTCCGAAAAAAATTAAAGGGCAGCAGTCCAAGTTCAATTCAAAATCTGTGCTATTCATAAGAGGCGCTGCTGTGATGTGGTGGCGGTGTTTTTACAGCTTACTAGCGCTCCCACAGAGGCTGTGTAAAAACACAGATCACTACAAGGAGGTACCACACAAAGAAAGTCTAATGTTTT
>JAPZEA010000025.1:15564866-15575314 GCA_029783685.1 Heniochus monoceros
CTACACAGTGCAACACGTCATGATGGGAAATGTAGGCTTTCGCTATAGTTTCAACTTTCAGCAAACTTGGTTTCAAAGTGTGTGTGTGTGTGTGTGTGTGTGTGTGTGTGTGTGTGTGTGTGTGTGTGTTGCAGGTTCCTATGATTACCTGTACAGGATGAGGGCACTGGATGCCATCAGAGACACTGGTAGGCTTTGCAGTCACTGATCTCAATCTGCTTTATTTGTCATGAACAGACTATGAATCCTCCCCCGCTGTTACAGCACCGCCTGTACTTCCTGTCAACAGATCTCCCTTTCCGTGAGCTGGGCGGGACGTCCACCGCCGTGACAGGTAAAAGACTTCGGACCTGGCTTTTACAGCTGCGAAACTCTCAGTGCATGTTCCGAGACAGTCTGAGCTCCCTCATCGACACGGTGCTGGATGGGTACAATAAAGCACGGCACGGTGCAGAGGTCAGTGTCTCTGTGTGGGTTTGTGTGCAAGAGATTTATCGTCTCATCAAACACGTCATGATGATGATGTGCTGCACAGTGTGTTTAAATTAATAACATGAAATATGAGCGCATACGGGCTGAGGGAGAGAGAGAGAGAGTGAGAGAGAGAGAGAGAGAGACACTATCGGAACCGCTGCTGTTGGACATGGTGATTGAAACTATCTGAAACCAGTGCAGCCAGTTCATTTAATTATATTTTATGGAATCCAAATGACAGTGCAGCCTTTAAAGACAATAATGAAATAAAACAACAATGCATGACTGAATTTGAGTAGTAGCATATATTAATAAGTAGGTCCTATATCACAGACTCTTAATGAAGTCTAACAGCAACCATCCAGTCTTTCAAGCCAATAAACAAAATAAAGTGCTGAATTCGAGTAATGTGGAAGAAAAAAAAAAACAATATACATTATAATAATCTTGGCTATTGAGCAAACGTTTTCATCATGACCATGTCCGGGTGTGCCCGCTGCCATTCTGGGTGGCATTGACACACCCTGACACATCCGTGCCTACCTGGACAGCCATACAGTACATTGTAAAGGACATTATTTGAAACAGTCGTGTTTCATAACAGATCTAACAGTGCCTTGTAGTTCAGTACCATAAATATCCATTTTCATATGTAACACATGATTTGGCAAATGTGGACAGTAATGTGGTCTACTGTTAGTTGTTACACATTTATATAGGACCCTTATGATGAGCATTTTACCATATAGTCCATCCTGCTGTGTTGATTGCACGGAAGGCTGACAAATGTACTGATGTCTTGTCTTTGGCTTCTGTTTTTCTCTGTAGACTTTTGGCGAAGCAGAATTTTTGAAATACCAGGAAGCTCTAACTGAGCTGGCCTCCGTGTGAGTAAACACAACCGTTTCTTACAGCGCTCCCTTGCAGTTTTTGCTAATCCCATCATGGAATGTTAATCATGCACCGGGAACAATCCGTTTCTCCCCCCGTTGTTTTCAGCGTCAAGTCTCACAGCAGCAGCGGCAGCTCTCCGAGCCGGCACCACCAGTCTGCAGCAAAAGACCTGACCAGCACCACGGAGCCCACAAGCTCCTCCTCCTCCTCCCCCACCCAAACCACCTACCTCACATCTACAGCGCAGCAGCGCAGCAAGCGGCCCAGACACTTCCTGGAGCTGAAGAACTTCAAAGACAACTACAACACTCTGGACAGTTCGTTCTGAACATCTGTGATGCCCGTCCAAAAGAAAAGTCAAGGACAAGGTAGTGCTGCCAGTGATTGAAGTGCCTATGGATGGCGACGGGTCACTGTCGCCACATAGTTTAGAGTGAAGTGATTAAAACACTGCCTTCATGTACTAACACGTATTGCCTGGTTTACAGTAAAGTGCATATCAGACTTCAGTGCTTTTTGCCTAAGTGTAGCTTATACGTATATCCTGTATTAATGCATGTACGAGTGCTATGATTGGATAGAAAAATGACTATAGTAAGTGACTATAGTATGTAGGGTTGATTTGACCAAAACCAGAGTAATGGGGCTATGCAACGGCATAAGACAATCAGTATTTATTGCACAATGTAAAGGCCTATGCAGACTTGTTACAATTAACCAACTCTATTTAAACATGCAAACAGTTCTCAATGATTGTAGAGAAAACCAGTGTTGAAAGTATCCTGTGCAGGATTTTCATAAAAAAACAATGTATAGACTCAAAAGTAATCCCTCTCAATCATCAGGTGTGAGCCACTACAGGTGTGTGGTGGTGGTGTATCTGTCTGCAGAGACCCTGCCCTCTGCCTGTATTTTCTTCTTATTTTGCCGTATTGCGGATGTTTCTAGGCTGCAGCCTTTGGGCAGTGGGTGTGCAGCCCCCAGCCAAAAACAGCGTGCAGGTGAGGTCGGGACTTTATAAACAGTAACCGACAATTCCTGCATAGTTTACCTTCAATGGTTGCCTCACACTGAGAAAAACTGTTTTGTCACTCATGATTATGTCTTATGTACTGTATGTGTCTGTCAGTGAATTTGACAGCCTGTTTTTTTTATTTTTTTTATTTGCGCCTCAAACGTTTGTGTTACAGAAGCCATACTCGATTGAATGAATTTTGATCATTAAGTGCTCTTTTGATTTAATCGTTTTTTTTAGTGCAATGCAGTTTAACAGTATTCCAGTGTATTTATGCATTCTGAATGTGAGCTATTGCATCAGGGGACATCTCTTTCTTAACTTTTGTCATTTTCGAGGTAAACTGGCCCTCAGATGTCTGAACTGTGTGTTTCATTTGGTATCCAGGAGTCCCAAGGACATATTTTCATGCCTGAATAATTTTATTGTCTGTGGTGCTTATTGTACAAGTTGCCATCCAAATAAAACAGTAACATACAAAGATTGCACAGTGTATGGTGTCCAGCAGAGGGCGCTCCCTTCATAGTAACCTACTTGAAAGTGAGCGTGGCTTGATTCCGGGAAGAAGTCAAAAGAAGCAATGTGTTATTTTCAGTGATTTATTCTGAGAGCCACAAACACAGATAATAGATTAGAATATACTTTATAAAAAAAATCTATCACACAATCTCTCTAAAGGCTTTATTTAACATAAATAAATACAAAGAGGAAAGTTGTTAGGCAGAAATGAAGCCATCAAATCACATTCATTGATATTATTTACAAAAAAGGTGACTTTACAAAATGGCAGGGAACTGAAATGCTTTACAAGAAATATGTGGAATAACGAAACTTCTGGGAAGCAGTAATGTTGTCTTCATCCCCACTGACATTGTCCTTTTTCCTTCTGCTTTCTCGGATTCATAAAGTGCCATATTGTTTGGGGCTTATGAACCATATTTTTTATTTTAAAATAGCTCTTTCCATCACACGGTGTTGACCTTACGCAGGCTACAGTCAGTATTTACATATTTAAAGCATCATTCACTCAGCACGGTGAACAGAGTCATTAATGAGTGACTAATGAGTACAAGCACACAGGGTGGAGCTCATCTGGATAATGATTTTTACATGAAACGTTTAGCTTCGTTAGCCATGATTGCTACATTACTGTATACAGACTTTAGAATGCCATAACCCACTTTGGCAAAAGGTCTGCTATCTTGCACTTTGCTCAACAGTCCCGTTTTGACATAAACTCAAAGGTCAACAAAGCGATCAAAACAGGGCCGGACGAGGAAACACTCGCATACAGACTCATACATCAGCTCAATCGGTACGCTTCATGTATCTACATTAAGGCTGACATACACACTCATTCATTCTGCACACGCACAGACACAGCAAGCCCCAATGTGTGTGTCGCCAAACGCCACAATGTTTCCTTTCAAGAGTGTTTGTGGTTCGAACGTGTTAGTGGAAGTGATGATGTAGTTGCAGTCCGGCAAGCTCAGCTCTGACACCGCAAAACATTCATGCCATCAGATGTGGTGCTGTTTGGTTTCAGTCTGCAATGAAAAGCTGTGGTGGTTCGGTTACTGCGTCTTCCTCCTGCACAGTCGCTTCATGACTTGATCTCGATGACTTTGATGAAAGGGAGCGGTTTGTTTGAGGAGGTGGACGGCTTGATCGGTTTACTGAGGGCACAAGAGGATGAGAAATTAGCTGTTTTTATATTGAAGCAGCATAAAAACAAATGTGCATCTTATGTTGATATATGACTATAATAGGTGATTGGTCGATATTGCACGTGCTGTTCTTTGGAGCCTGTTTCACAATGTTGCATATTGCAAAGCTAAGATTTACAACTTGAAATCATTTGCTTTTAGGTTAATTTTGGCAAATTTCACAAATCAAAACAAACAGCAGACTTGTGACCCATGCAAGAGTGAAAAGGGGCCCTTCAGGACTTGTAAATTTGCCTGAAATTTGCAAGGTTTGAAAAGAAGAAGAGGAAAAATAAGTTACCTGTAGACGATCTGGGCATTGCGCTCTGATGAAAGGTAAGAATTTGATCTTTGTTCTCCCAAGAAGTAATCCATCTGGTCATGCATCTCTCGGTTCTGCACGCACAGGTGGTCAGAGGTCAGTTTACATAATACCAATTAATGCAGATCTCCTTCCCTTTCATATCTCCTCTCTCTCTCCCTGCAGAGATCATGCTGAGTAGGATCCATTTCCTTTCTCCCGCCCCTCACTTCTGCTTCACTCTGACCCTCCATTTAAATTCCACTGAAATACCACACGTGTTTTTCGTAGGAGAAGACAACAAGCAACGCTCACCTCAGCCTCCAAGAAAGCCACTCTCTCCTCCAGCTCTTTGATGACACGGTCCCTCTCCTGGATCACCATGCGGGAGTTCTGGAGCTGCAGACGAGCAAACACAGTCAAACAGTGAGTGAATCCTGCGCAAATATGAACACGGACATAATGTGTGTGCTTTGAGGCTCACACATGTGCGTCTCACCTGTTCAATCATGTGTCTGACTTTCCTTTGCTGGCTTTTCAGCATGTCGTCCAGATGGTGGATCTTTTCTTTGAGAACAGCCACCTCCTTCTCCAACTGCTCAGCCCTGAAAGTCCACACGGGGAGTTAGAGCACGCTCCTCCTGATCTGATCGGCACTGATTGATAAAGAATCATTTGTTTTGTTTGTGTTTGTGTGCGTTAGCTGACCTCTGCTCCCCTTTCTGGCCCTCCTCTCGGATCTTGCGCAGCTCGCGGAGTTCCTCCTCGCGGCTGCGGATGGTCTCCCGCAGGGTGGCGCTCTCCAGCTCCATCCCCCCCAGCAACCTCTGGAGCTCCTCTATGCGCTTGTCCTTCCTCTCGCTGGCTTCTTCTGAGTTCTTCAGCTTCTCCTCCTGGTCGCGCAGATGCTCCCTCAGCGTGCTGCCTTCAGCCTGGCAGAGACAGGGAGTGGAAGGAGAGGACGCTTTATTACTTTGGTTTGGTTAAAATGGGCTGTGCATTATTTAAATGATTCATAATGAACGGGAAAATTGGCTCTGCAAAGGTCTGTTACCTGCATCCTCTCTCTCTCCTCTTGGTGTTTCTTCTCTGCTTCCTGGAGTTGTGCATACAAGCGCTTACTGACCTCCCTCAGCTTGGCTCTCTCTGCTTCTTCATCTACTTCCTAAAAGGGAAAGAAGGAAGCGTCAGATCAGCCGATAGTTACTGTAATTACCTGAAGCGGCCGAGTCTAGATCTTTCAATTCAATGGAGAAAAAAGGCACAATCCCTATGCAACCTGACTGAGCTTAAGCATCTCTCTGGGGAGAAACTGCAGTGTCCAGATGTGAAAAACTGCTGCCAAACAAGCATCTGCTAAATACTGACTCGGAGGTGGTGAATACTTATGCAAAAACACATTTTGGATTTTATAATTACAATTAATTTAGATCACGCTGTAGATAGAGATAGATACTTTTCTGATTATGTAATGTAAAATCTTGTTTTTGTTTCATTCGAGCTCAGTGGGTTTGGCCGTCATGCACAAAACAGGCGTGTCAGCATGCGTCACCGAAGCAACACTTCAGTTAGTAAGCCATGGCGTGACTCACAGATAAACGCTATAATTGGCACAAAAAACAATTCAACCAAACACGGCGCTATTAGCTCTGTTGTATTTGTACAAAACATTGCTGACATGCAGACAAGCAGCGGTTGCTAAAAGTGCTTCAGACGACAACAAAACTATCCAAGGAGAGGTATCTGAGGAATGCTAGGAACAATGAGGAGGGCCTGAGCACAATAACACATGTGGGGAGTGGAACAGTGTGTGATGGAATGGTTCCATCGCACATTTTCATACACCACAGGGTGCTATAAGTTTTTCTAACTCTCTCGCTGTCATTTTAATCCTCTCTTTTCCCCCTATCCCACATCTCTGTTTGGCTCTCTTTAACTTTACATCTCCTTCTGCATGAGTGCCCCCGGGAGGCGATCGCTTTACAGCCCTCACCCACTGGCACACATTGTCCAAAGGAAAGCACAGACAGTGGGCCGCGGCTATGATACGCACGCGAGATTTGATACGTGCAATGCCTCGACGTACTGAAAAGGCTCAGACGTACACTGAATGCACACAATTCCGAATGGAGGTCAAGCACGTGAGAAACCGCTCACCTGTCCGTCAGCTTTCGCTCCCTTGGGTTCAGACGAGGCGCTCTTTCTAAATGGAACGCCAACCTTCCACCCGTTTGTGAGCGGCTGCAAAGAGAAAAGGAGGAAGTCAGCAGGGATGGAGTGAAAGATGGAGATGAGGTAGCTGGAGGAAATACCATTATGCACACAGGATGTAAGGTTAACAATGGTGATGGCACAACAAAGCAGCTCAAAATAGACCCTACCTTGTTTTTGGCTGCCATCTGCTACCTCAGTGACTTCAGGCAGTACCTCACCTGAGTGAAACACACACATATTGTGAGTTACTGAGGTACTATTATATGCTTTCTAAAATGTTTCGACATATGTGTTTCAGGCTCCACCAAATGATTAACAAGATTTTTTTCATCAACAGAGAGACACAGTCAGAGAGGAGGAATTTACACTATGCAAACATGCAAATTGTTATATAATCCAGAGACAGTAGTGCTGGTGTGTGTGTGTGTGTGTGTGTGTGTGTGTGTGTGTGTTAGACAGTCAGAGCTATAGATACCCTCCAGAGACTGACCTCCTGTATCTGTGAAACTTCATCTGAGAGCATCTTCAGGCTCTGCTGGTGTTTCTGCTGCTCTTGCTTGCGTGCCTCTAGATAAACCTGCAACAGGGAGAGACACAGATGTTTAACACCAATGTGACCGTGAGACAAAGCAACGCCATTTATCTCTTCAAAAATAACAGCCACGCCCACCTTGATAACCTCCACCTGCTCCTCGGTAGATTTGACCGGCTCGGGGGTCAGAGCTGTCCTGTCGCTGGCCGGCTGCACCAGTGCAAACGCACGCCCGATTGGCTGGAGATCAGAGCAGAGGAGTTAACCGCGCGGCGTGTGGCGTGTTGAACGAGCACGGGCGGATGGGTGTGATACATTTCCAAACATCATACGTGAACACGAGTGACATCACTGTGCTTTGCTAATGCTGGAACTGGGAGTTTCTGAACAATGTTGCAACACAGCATTTGGAAGAACAGCCGGGAGCACCTCTGTTTAACAGTGATTATGACACATCCAACAGGAACGTCTGATGCAATTAAACTATTGCAAAGCAAAACTACACACATTAAGAAACGTACTTCTCATCTCAGCCTTGTCCGGAGAAAATTACCGCTGTGTGCGTGTGACTGAATGCGCGCCTCTATAATCAGGAGGCTGAAACATTTAGGCATAATCACTATGGAGGCTAACCCATAAACATCTGGTGCTTCTTTGGAAGTCTGATTTGGTGGAAACCATGAGCCGAGAGAGGCAGAGACACGCAGAGGAAGGTGGGGTGATGTTATGTAACTGCTGCTCTGGTGGTCTGGTTTTTTCCCCCCGTAGCTTTGGAACAATTGTTGTCTTGAGACATTTGGAGTGGACTTGTGTGGGAACCACGCTAATGAAAAGCTGATGGCAGCTGTGGCATGTCTGCAAGCAGTTTGGGTCTCTGTGCAGTTTGTGTGTAGAAATGTGGTGTGATACATGCGTGTATGTACGGCAGCTCTCGGCTAATTCCTCAGGATCACTGAGAGGATTAACTGTCCCAACTTTCAGATCCAAACATGGTCGGGAAGATGAACACCTTCACCTCTAAAGGAAATAGTTCTATTGCTGAAATTGGAGACTATTTTCCCTCATACCTTAAAACAAATCCACAGTGTATCCATTAAAGATGAAGAGTTATAATAAATCTTAAACCAGGTGCTTTGCCCTCAAGTATCCAAACCTTGTATTTAAAACAGCGATGGATGATATTCTCTCTGGTGTTACAGTCCAGATTATAACCTGAGTTATGACTTGCAGGAAGTTCTTACCTTGTCCCTGTGCTGCTCTGTGCTCCGGGTCGCCTGGCTCTGGTTGTTGTGCAGCGTGAGCCGCAGTCGCCTGCACCCGTCCTGAAAAAAGGAGGAATGAAGAAAGGACGACGATGAAGTGCATCCACAAAGAGACCGTTATGTGATGGAGAGACTGATTGAGGACTATTTTGAGGGAGGACGAGGGGAGGGGGAGAAGGAGGAGGAGAGACTGAGTCATACTCAGTGAATGAAAGAGAGAAGGAGGGAGTGAGGGGGCAGTAACCAGCGAGAGAGAGGGGTACGAGCGTCAGAGAGAAAGCAAAAGTTTTTCACAGCTGCACAGAGACAGATTGTTTCGTTTAAATTGTGTGCTATGGACGTCAGAGGGACTTTAGGCGGAAACTCTCCAGGCGCTCGCAGCCAATTGGAAGCAGCGGCTGGATTTCTGGGAAAGTGGGCAGAAAATGTAATGTCAAGCAAGACGGAACATTTCCATGGCAACAAAACCTCGCAGTAGCCATAAACTATCTGGAACATGAACAATACGAGAGGGAGGAGACAAAACAATGCACAGACGCAACGCTGGACGGACACTTTAAAGCAAAAACACGCAAGCCTTCTGAATTATTTCCAGTGGTGGAAGAAGTACTCAGAGGCTTTACGTCAGTTAAAGTACTAATGCTGTAAAAATACTATATTACAAGTAAAAGTCCTGCATTTAATTAGGAAAATTAGCATGGCTCCTGTGACAGTTGTACTGTTACATATCATTAGATTATCATCACTCAGGCATTACTGGAAAAGCAGCTTTTTAATTGAGCTACTTTGGACTGATGATTGTCATCATGGACTGATCAGCTGATTACTGTCTTGATTAACACATTAGTACAAAAATCAAAAAAACAAAAAAAAACAAATTTAAAGCCAACTATCACATTTATTAAAGCCAACTATCACATTTATCAAGCTGGACCCATGAAACTTTTTTGCAAACAGTTATTAAAATAGTTGGAACTTCATTTTCTGTCAGTCGGCTAATTGATTAGCTGTACTTGTATATATTGTGGGGCGGTGGCGTCATATTTAAGGAGATCTTCGTATGTTTTGTTCAGAAATCCTAATTTGTAATGTAACTAGTGACTAACTGTAGAGGAGTAGAAGTAGAAAGTGGCGTGAAAAGAAAAGACCCAACGAAGCAGAAAGAAGTCACTGTAACAGGAAAAGTCTCGACCGGGACGTGGCTGGGTGTGTGTCCTCCAGCACAGGGAACCCCCTTGTAAGTGATACCCAGTGTGTGTGTGTGTGTGTAAGTATGCGGATGTGAGGGAGGGGGTCAGAGGCATTATATAACTAATTCCAGCCAACACAACTTGTTCTGTTCATATTCCTGCGTGTATTCACTGGGTCCTCCTCCTATCAGCCCTGAGACATGCATCAGGCCAAGAAGAAATGGCAGCCATGTTTTCCTGCGGTTAAATACAATAAACACAAACACATGCACACATGCAACCGACTACACAGAAGTGGGGGAGGGCGCGTCATCATTTGTTTGTCCTCATTTCACCCTCTGTAATAGTTTTATTTCTTTGTTTTCGTTTGTTGCTGCAGCACAAAAGGCTCAGCTACTGAACGCTAACCTTGCATGTCCTGATTTAGCAGCTGACCAAACAATGTTTCCTCAAGGTCCATTCAGTAGCCGTTTCGGGCTTTCAATCATGTTGCATGAGCTTTAGCAGATGGTTTTTGCCAAGTTGTCGTGGAATAAGATGTTCAAATTTGCATTTTTTATTTACATTAAAAAAAATGGAAATTTGAACATTTACAATCAACAAAATGATCGAAAGCGATGTCACTGTTTTTTCACCTGCTGACTCCAACACCAACAGTTAGCTTTGAGTGTGCAGGATTTAATGGCATCGAGCAGTGAGGCTGCAGGTCAGAACAAACAGAACAAACTGAACACCCCTCCCTCACTCCTGCCTTTCCAAGCGTGTAGGAGGTCCTACGGTGGCTGCGAAAAACACGAACATGAGCACTCTCTAGAGCCAGAGTTTGGTTCTTCTGTTCTTGGCTCTGATTCTACACTAAT
>JAPZEA010000025.1:15639053-15653496 GCA_029783685.1 Heniochus monoceros
GATGGTTGTTTCTTGCAGTGGTTCAGTCTCGGGGTCTCCAGGCACATCAGTCTGCAGTTCCTGCACTGTGTGTTAAATATGTAGACTGAAATTTAATAAGTTCAGCTCAAAACATCTTCCAGTCAAGAGGCTAAAAAGGCTGGTGGTTACTCGGCCATAATCACCACATTTGCCTCCTAAAACTGTCACACGCAGCAGCAGCTCGAGTCACGTCAGCTTCATGAGACCCGACAGATCTTAAACCTCCCTGGACAGCAAACATGGTGCTGGAGGTTGTAGAGAAAGGCGGTTATCCCATCGTACCCATCACTCCAGCTGTTCACCTGAATGGTTTCAACGCTACCACGGCCGTACCAGTGTCAACAGCTGCACGCACACAGCAACTTCCATTCGTTCAGCTGAATTAGTATTTGTCAAGCAAACTCATTTACTGTTCAAAAAACCAATAACAAACCGACAACACCAAATTATGTCTACAAACCCAATTTGTACAAGAAATAACAGGATGAATTAATTATTTAAAAACACTATTAATGACTGCAACACACTCAGGACTGAATTAAAATGATCAAAGAATCAAAGTGGAGGCACAGCAGAGATTTAGAGCTGGAATTATTTTGGCTGCTGTAACAGGGGACCATCTCTGACACGGACGCATTATTTGTTTTAACTCGAGAACACACTCAAATAAAAATCACAGGCAGCGAACCACCTCTGGCTATGCAACAGTCTGCAACAATCGATGGGCAACAACAGAAAAGCCATTAGTAATAAAAACTCATTTCATCATGAAATGACAGCGGGGAAGCATTGACCCATTCTGCTGCTTGGTTTGCAGAAATCCACATTAAAAGCGGCCGATTATATCTTTACTGTTTGCAAACACTTGAGTAAATTACACATGAATGGCGGCTTGATAATGTTCCAAGAGAAAAGCCCCAAAAAAAGCCCCACAAGTTGCACGCCACTTCCCAGAGATCGCATGACTACCGGTCTTTAAAATACAATGACATCTCCGCTCTTTTCTCTGTCTGCCTGGCCACAGTGGCTGCTGCTGCTGCTGCTGCTGCTGCTGCTGCTCAGGCCAATTACACAGTTTTTCCTCCAGTTAGTCCAAGCAAAACACCGCTGCTGATGCCACGAGTTTAGAAGCAAGAAACCTCCACGAGATGCCTATAGGACGAGTCACTACTCTGTTAACGAGACAGACAGTGGCAAAAAAAAAGACATGCATGGGAAAGGTCACAAATATTTAGCATACCACACGTACGAGACTTTCAAATGATTCTTTCCTCACTCCAAGGCAGCCATTAGTCTCTGAACTCGCACAGACCAGACACATGCTTGGCTTAGATGAAAAATTTCGCTCGACAGTCTGGTTAAATTACCTTGATCTTTGCCTGAACTTCGCTGATGCTCATGCTGACATCGAGTCAGGTGGGACTGAAAGCAGGGAGGAACTTCTGCTCACGGATGCTATCAAAATTATTCTTATTTGCGCAGAAAGGTTGTTACAGTTAACGTGAACACGGCATTTGTCAGGCTATCTTCGGAAATCAGTGTGTGTATCAGTACAGCCAAAGCTCTGACAGAAAGGGATTTGGGGAAGCATGTTTACGATGATGAATTACACCATAAAGGTTTGTGCAAGCTGATTTTTTACTCCAACAAAAGTCATCAAAACAGATGGCTGACTGGCTTCAGTCATCTAATAGAATATGATAAGCTGTGGAAAACAGTTGATAGTGATGTAAAGCAGCATGCAGTGTGGTGCATTAGTTTAAAGGGCTAAAAACTGGAGCTTGAACACACTTTGCTCTTATGAATCATTGTTCAGGAAAACAATAAGACTCTACTCTCAACTCGGAGAACCTGAGTTAATTAAACTAATTCAACTTCTCTATTATAAAAAATGGGCTGCATGTTTTTCTACGTTCCATTGATTGATTAATCACAGTCACAAAGCTTTTACATCAAATATTGCTCGCAGTCTGAATAAATGTGACTATAAACAGAGCATCCACATACACTGTAGACACATTGCCACTGGAGAGACTGTAGACAAAGGCTTCCATTAAATTAAATTCACAGAGCATCTGCTCTTAATGCGGAACTTAAAGACAATTTTCATCCCTGTTTCCACACTTTGACTATCAGCTGCTCCTGTTTGAAGACGCCGCTGATCAGCAGGCAGTGTGTCAAGTCTGCAGTCAGTCTATCAATCAGACACAGACAGGCGACACAGGAAAGAACAACCTTTAAGAAACATGAGGAGAAACATAACTCGTACAGATTCTTCCACACGGCAGATATATGGTCATTGAATGGTTTGCAAGCATGTGATATGGCCTTTACAGTCTACAGATCTCAACCTAATTAACCATTTGTTAACACCGTAAATGCTGCTGCCACACCTATGAAAGCTTTTGTTCTCATGTGGAAATATTTAAAGCTTTTGAGAAAACTGTGAAAAAGGTCTTAAATATGGCTGCCTATGATATCATGCTAAAGGACTGAGGCTAAAGCTGCTTCTCCCAGGCAGTCAGCGTCCTCACCAGAGCAAGAAAAGCAGAAAGAGTGTAAAGTGTAACTTAGACTCAGACGGCAGCAGGACACAGCGTGGAAATACAACGCAGTGAGTGTGCTGGTTGTGGGAGGTCTTTTACTCTAAAATAACCTGTAACATCCCAAACTGAATGTTTAGAATGTGCTAGGAAGTAATGCTCCGATAGTCTGCTGTAAAAACGGTTAATCTCTTTCCTACAAGTTTGCTCTTTTTGGCTTGTTTTGGTTTTGGACAGACTAAAAACACACCCCTCCTAAACAGAAAGGTATGTTAAGTTTCACTCTTACTACAGCCTCATGCACTCCGTTTTCACTTGTGTGGAAATCCACAGGCTTGGCAGGCCTGCAGTGCATTGTTACGATCGCTAAGCTGTGATTGGACGCTCGCTGCGTGTGGGTGTGGTTCAGGGAAAGGCCTATTAGACTTCTGGGACTGACCATCACCAAAACACGAAAGAATCTATGTCAAGGAGCACTCGAGCTGCTCTGGGAGCTGGGGACGGCCCGACCCTTCATGTTTAATGTTTTCAACTAATGTGTCATCCTTCTGTAACTCAAGAGACTGTTGTAATCCAGCTTCCAGTCTAACAGAGGCACAAAACAGACTGAATATGTGGATTCTTGACATGGATATAAAACCGGGATCAAATGTGTGTCACGTGTGGCTACAGTCACACACAGTATTGCACACTTGTGGCTGCTTGCCCGCACCCTCTTCTTGATTCGCTGCCACGATCAGCCCGTGAAAGCCCTAATGACATCATCAACCATAGGCCACTACCTGCAGCAGTGCCATCCCACAGCCCGTTCAGCTGAGCCAGCACCTCTGCTCGGCTGATGTATAGCAGCTGTCGAGCCTTCCCCCTCTTTCATCCCGGACTTTATAATTTCATCGCACCCCGGCAACACACACATATGCAACTGCACACACACACACACACAGTGAGTACTTAAAGCTCTGAAAATAACATCACTATAAGCTCTCTCCTGTTGTCATAACCTGTGTTTTTTAACTACTGATTAGCATTACTCCAGTGAGGTTTAACTCACAGGAGTGTATGACATCATCCACAGGAGGAAGTCATTAGATCGGATCAATACTCTATTCCCTACAGACGAGGACCAGCCACAGTGGGACGCAGCAGCAGGGCAGGCCAGGATTGAGTTAGTGCAGGGGAGGCCAAGAGAAATGACACCGTATGATACCTTTATTATGTTATTACATTACAGCCCAGCCAGACGCTGATACAACAGGACTAGCAGGGAACATATTCATACAATTATAGTCCAGGATCAGATAGCAGTCTGGGACAGCTGCACGGAGTCCACACAGAACTGCAAACCTTGTGGTACGATTGCAGCTGCCATATGGCGGTAATTCTGTTCATATACTTTTAATTAGTTCAGCCGAAGATCAATTTAAAAAGTACAACTTGCTAAGCTGGAAGTCTTGTAAAAGAGGTAATAACTGACATCATCACAGTTTCCTTACAGTCGCAGGAAAACCCACATCCTGAAAAAGCACATACTCATGTAAAAGGGGACAGGATAAGGTTTTTATGGGCTGGATGAATTCCACGTCTGCAGAATGCAATCAATGTTATTCTACAGATTAACCAGCAGAGTGAGGAGACAGGGGTGAGCAGGCGCAGTGTGATGTGTCATATTGACCACCGACTGACCGACGGACAGATAGACGGACAGACAGACGGACAGACAGACAGACCTTCTCCTCTCTCCTCCTTTCAAGATGTCTTCTTGCTGCTGTGTGATTGGCGGATGAGTGACTAAGCATTTTGTTTTTTATTGGCCCTCAGGAGTGGCAGGACTATCGTCTGACTTGGGTCCCTGAGGAGTTTGATGGAATGATGAAGGTCAGGCTGCCCTCAAAACACATCTGGCTGCCTGACGTGGTGCTCTACAACAAGTGAGTCACTCCCTCACTCTCCCGTCCTCCCTTCAGAAGCCTCTGAGAAGACGCACATGGGTCCATATACATGCACAACACGAGCACTTACAAATCTCACATTAAACTGATGCTGCTTTAAAGCTGGGCAGGTGATCCGATCAAGCTGCCGCCATTGGGAATCACTTTGGATAAGAACACCAATTAAACGCCAGACATTTTACTGTGTAATACATGCCAGCTCGTCACACATCACTGAATCTGTCCACTGTAATCGGCTCAAATCGCTCATGCTACATTACTATATAGTACCTCCAAGCCTCATGAGACACTTCAAAGACGGAGTCATCTGCACTACACACCCAGATAGATAAATAGATGTACAGTAGATGCATGCAGTCACAGTGGATGCACGCAGATAAGAAGCACACATTTACACAAACTGCTGCTCTTCTTTCATTTGGGTTGTTTAAAATGTGTGCTGTATGCAAATAAATAACTGTGCATTTTATTTTAGAGTCTGTACCCAGCACCGCCTATCTATATGACATCTAGTATAATTTGCACTACTCCATTTTAAAATATGCAGCTATAAGTTCAGATTCTACTGCCTACAGTTTAGGTCAGGCTGAATCTATAAAGGCGCCCTGTGGGCAAATATTTGCTGTTGAGCCCTTGTTGACCTCAATCCACAGCCCCACCCTTTGTGCATTGTGCATACACCCCGTCACCTTGAAGTTACCATCAGGTGCAGTGCACGCAAAAATCCTGCTCCTACTCCGCTGATGGAATACTTTGCAGTAATTTAATTAAACACCAATTTACCCAATGCCCAATGCAAACTGTGGGTCCAGTTTTAATTAAATCCTAAAACTATATTTGAACACTGGGACCATGAACGCAGGAACCACTTTAGCTGAGATTTTACTCAAGTGGTGCAAATTCCCAGACGAAATTTTGCAATTCATCAAGTTGCCTGAAAGACTTGAGTACAGGTCTGATGTGTTTAAAATCAAATCATATGACAAATACATGCCAAAACGTCAAAAGTTAGAGTCAAGTGTCCCGCTGGCAAAAGTCTTCACGTGTGTGAAGTAGAGACTCATCTTGTTAGTTTCTAATTAGTATTTGCATGTCTGAGGGAGGGAAGGATGCTGCAGACCACTTGTCCTAATGTAATGGAAACTGAGTGTCAGCCTACAGTATGTAAATCGGCTCACTGGAGTACAGCGATCTGTCTGGCCTTCTCCTCTTTCCCTGCCTCACTCCTTACTTTACTAAAGATTAGAAGATCCCTGACCCACTGAGCTCTGGATAAAATGATGCCGTTAATCCCACAGACCCCAGGTCGACACGCTATCCTCCCAAGTCTCGGTCACTGCGTCGAACTTCTGTCGGTCCCCCAAACAGGAGGCGAAGCTCTGCAGCACCAGAGCGGCTAATTTTGATGTCTCAGTTTGATTTTGTGACTAAATTCACAGGAAAGTTGGTGCTCATCAGGTGGGTCCAACAGTCAAAACTTGTCAATTATCCTCCTGCACGTGTCACATCTCACAGCATCAGCCATCAGTAATTAGCTCTCTTGACAAAACGTGAGTTAAATGGAAATCCAATCTACAGCTTTAATGTTGTCAGCTGACTTCTGACCAAAGTGTCTAATTCGAGCTGTTTAACTCGACCCGGTTTGACCTGTGAGCCGTGTTTCCTGTCTAGACCGCGTGTTCGTCATGCTCCTTGTGTTTGTAGAGGCAGGTGTGTGTGACCCTGCTGCCCTCTCACACTTCAAAGCCTCGCTCCTGTAACCTCCACATCCGTGTGTGTGTGAGTGTGTGTGTGTGTGTGTGTGTGTGTGTGTCCTAGAGCTCTTTAATGAACCTGTATTGCATAATGAGATGCGTCATGTTCCAGTGCTTTTAAGGGAAAAACACAGCCTCTGGAGACATGGCCTCTCATTATACTTTTTGTTTACCTTTTTTTATTTTAAATGAAATAATCACATGTAAGTTTCTGTTTATGTCTGACACTCCTTCTATTTTTGTCTTTCTCCTCTCCCTCTTCATCTCTCTCACCTTCTCTCAGTGCTGACGGGGTGTACGAGGTGTCATTCTACTCTAACGCGGTGGTCTCCTACGACGGCAGCATCTTCTGGTTGCCCCCGGCCATCTATAAGTCAGCCTGTAAGATCGAGGTGAAGCACTTCCCCTTCGACCAGCAGAACTGCACGCTGCGCTTCCGCTCCTGGACTTACGACCGCACCGAGATCGATCTGGTGCTCCGCGCTGACGTGGCCAGCATGGACGACTTCACTCCCAGCGGGGAGTGGGACATCATCGCCCTGCCAGGCCGACGAAACGAGAACCCGGCCGACCCCACCTACGTGGACATCACGTACGACTTCATCATTCGCAGGAAGCCTCTTTTTTACACCATCAACCTCATCATCCCGTGCGTGCTCATCACCTCGCTGGCGATCCTGGTCTTCTACCTGCCGTCCGACTGCGGAGAGAAGATGACGCTCTGCATCTCGGTGCTGCTGGCGCTCACTGTGTTCCTGCTGCTGATCTCCAAGATCGTCCCGCCCACTTCACTCGACGTCCCTCTGGTGGGGAAGTACCTGATGTTCACCATGGTCCTGGTCACTTTCTCTATCGTCACCAGTGTGTGTGTGCTCAACGTACACCACCGCTCGCCCACCACACACACCATGCCCCCTTGGGTTAAACTGGTGTTCCTCAACAAGCTTCCCGCCTTGCTCTTCATGCGCCAGCCCAGGAACAGCTGTGAGCGCCAGCGGCTGCGCCAGAGAAGGAGGGCTCAGGAACAGAAGGAGGGTGGGCGCAGCGGGGAGGCAGGGGCGTTGATGGTGGGGCTCGGGTTGGGCAGCGCCGGCGGGAATGGAGGCCCCACGGGGGTGTTCGGCAAGGAGGACAGTGACCCTTGTACCTGCTATGTGAACCGGGCGTCTGTTAAACAGTTTGGAGGGGATCTGGGAGGCGCAGGAGGGGGATCCATGGATGGTCTTAACAGGGTGAGGGAGGGCCGGGAAGGGGGCTCTGGAAACCTGCCGCGGGGGAAGCAAGCACCAGGGGGTCCTGCTCTGACTCAGGCCCTGCTGGCTCAAGCTTGTCCGGGCTTCGAGGAGGCTGTGGAAGGAGTACGCTTCATCGCCAACCACATGAAGAGCGAGGATGATGATCAGAGTGTGAGTAGTGTTTTATCTGTCTGATACCATTCACACTGTTAGCTAGTCTCTGCTGCTCCTCATGGACTAGACCTCTCAGGGTAAGACTGATACTCAACAATGACAGAAATTAGATAACAATACATCAGCTGATATTTATTTTCTTGTACAAGCAAATTATTCAAAGTGCTGCAATGAATTATCACCGACTCTGCATTTCCTCTCAGCTCTGTCTGCCCACAACTGTACTGTTTTGGCTCGCTCTCGCCATTATCATCAGCGTAATTTCCAGACACACCAGGCAGCTTTTGCAGCTGATAAGCCACTGTACACTACCTGCCCAGCACCAAACAACAGGTAGTCACGGCTAGCGACTACCTGCTGAACACAGTGGAGCGTTTGGCAACTAAAGAGCCTGATATTTCTGGTTCGGCAGATACTAAAACAGAGCTAAAAGGGGGGTAAATATTGGATTTCCATTCGTCTGGTAAGCAGAGACACAAATGTTGCTCCGTGATTGTTGGATGTGTAAATAGGCACCTGTTTGCTAACATTTTTGCGTGATAATGTCAATGTTAGTTTGCAGCTTTTTGAGCCCAAGTGGTGAATAATCCATAACTGTAGGTTTAAACAGCTAAACACATAAAACAAGTAAAATTTTTAAGGTAAAGACAAAGTATACGGACCAGTGATGCTGCCAATAAATGCTTTATTGCTGCAGTTTACTGCTCTGCAGTTTCTTGCCAGCATACACTTAAATACCAATGTACAGCGATAAAGAGATACCAGCCTGCCAATGTATCGCTTGGGCTCTTCTTTGTGTTAAAACAAATTATTATCTTGTCTCTGTGTGGGTAAAATCATAGAGTAAAGCACCCTGAGCAGCACAGATCTGTCCTTTCAGCGCCGTATCAAGTTATAGTGACAATAGAGCGCCACAGCAGTGTCGTTTAGCTCTGCCATTTGAAACGCATGGGGGACTACACCGGAGCATAAGCAAAGGAGACAGATCTGGTGACGCAATCGCAGGCCTCTGAATATTCAACACAGACATGTAATTATAGCAGCGGCATGGCGTGTGCATAGAGAAGGAGTACAACTGGAGAGAGGCTGGAATAGAGGAACCGAGACAGCAGAGCGAGGGTGGTGTGTTTTATCGCTTCTCCTCAAGGCATCTTAAACCAGCCCTCTCTCCTGGAATGAAAGAAACTGACACGGGAATTAACTATTCTCTGTAATTCTGCCCATCATCGACACAGTTACAGTCCCTTTGCCATGCAGACCGCTTTAAAATCCCTCTCCTGGCAACAGTGCACGGCGTGTCAGCCCTCCCCCTCCTCCTCTCCCCCCCAAGTCATCATCACAGGGGTTACAGTGTCAGCACCCTCCGTCTCCCCGGCCTCCATCACTCTCTCTCGTCTCTCGTGTCCTTCTCCTCCTCCTTGACTCGTGTCAGACCTCATCAGAGCTGTGTGGCCGAGCGAGTCTCCGCTCACATTACCCCTTCACCTCCATTAACCCTCTGCATAGGGAAAGGCTGAGGAGCGGCTAGAGAGAGAAAGAGAGGATGTGAGAGAGTGTGATTCTGCTCGCCTTAATCTTTCTCTTCACGCCATCCCAAACCCCTTTTGCCCCCTCCCCCATCCACAGGTGAGCGAGGACTGGAAGTACGTTGCCATGGTGATCGACCGCCTCTTCCTGTGGATCTTTGTGTTTGTGTGCGTATTCGGCACGATGGGCATGTTTCTGCAGCCGCTCTTCCAGAATTACACAGTCAAGACCATCACCAGCCCGCCGGGCTGACCGTTTGCAGGCCGCGCACATGATGACAGACAGCTCCCCCGTCCAATCAGCACAGCAGGACAAGGGCTCGAGGTGGGGGGTGGGGGGGTCTGGGTTTTATTGTGTCTATTGAACTGGAACCAGAACTGGAACTGAACAGCAATCACGCCCATTACCTTTATAGTAACGTTTTTTGCAAAGACCAACATTTTTCTTGTATGAAGAGAAAAAAGAAAACACCATCATACTCTTACCTGCAGTTTTTTCTCCAGATGTTTAATGGACTGACCTCCCCTTTCTGGTGGAAAGGTCCCTCCCTGCTCTCCTCTTCAGCCAGTCAGGGAGCGAAGATGCTCTGATTTACTCCTTGTTGAACCTCATCGGCAGCCAATCAACACTCTCCATGCGACGCTGACTGCTTAATTGACACGTGCCCGCCTTCAAATAGGACATTACTCATTCATAATATTGACTGATGTCAGTAGGAGCTAATCAGAAAGGGAAGGGAGGTTCATATCTAGGTTCTTATACATTTATTTTATTTTTTCAGAAATCCACTATGTCAGTGAACTGATTCAATATATTTTATCATAGCATAGCAGCTTACCACAGTATAGCATTAGGAATATATTATTAAGATTTCTCTATGTGTTAGCTCATGCAAGGGTCTGTTGCTGATAGAGAGGCTAAGGTGTGTTGTATGATTGTATAGCTTAAACAAGAATGTGATATAAACTGTACTACACAGCCTGTGATGCGCACACTGACACAATATGTGTACAAGCAACAGATTGTGGTGGAAAATACATAGAGGGGACTGGTATGACAGAAAGAGCCAGGCTGCATTATTAGATGAAAGTCAAGCAGATAAAGTAATAGATTATGCATGGACAGTTTTTTTGCTTAGAGAGTTGTGCACATTAAATAGAGAACAGCAGCAGCAGCCTGCTGTGCCAGAGTGCACAGCTGCAGTGAGACGAGTCTAGCTCCTGAGAAACTCTGGAATCTGAGCCAAGATGGTGGATAGGACCTCCTGTGCGTATAACGGACAGCGGAACATGACTTCTCCCTGATGGCGTGTTTAGAGCGCAGCTGAGATGGAGCAAAGATCAGTATTGGAAAAGTTAATGCAGGGATGGGAATCTTATCATGGAAATTAAGATATTATGTGTATTAATATGTAATTTCATATTTCAGTATGTGATGTTCAGAACATATGTATACATGTATGCGTGTGTGTATGTATGTGTATGCGTGCCCCATACCCCCATGCATTATCACATCTGTCAGATACAATGTTCAGAGAGCATACGTACGTGCGTCTCCCCCTCCTTTCTATTAATCTCTGGCAACCTCTCTCCATTTCTCTCCCCTTTATCTGATTTTCCACGGATGAACACATCGCTGACATTTAGTCCAGTTTGAATCCTGATTACCTGCGTTCTCTGAACACCTGTTCCTTTTTCGGCAGTTTTCCTTTTCATCATGGATGCTGGCTGATTTGTCTTATTTTCCACAATCTTCCCAGCCAGACAACCAAGCGAGAAGCAAAAGGCCTTTTCAGGCGCACAGGGAGTGAGGGAAGAATTAAACTTTCAATTAACAAGAGAGAAATGACAAGGGGCCCAACAATGAAGTAGTCCAATCAGCGGATATGTTACAGATGTATTGGGCAATACATGTTACAAGTTAATAGTATCAATGTTTTATGATGACGTTGCAGCCGAGGAACAACAGACTGAAAAAAAAAAAACAGGATAATCTGACCACAGCAAGCACAATCCAGATAGTGAGGAGGAATGAAGCAGGATAGGCAGAGACAAAAGACTGTTAGTGTTGTTACTGCATAGGAAAGCCACTATAAAACTCTGAAAAAACGCTGTCTGATCCTCAGTCACTGTCACTCTCTGTGAGTTTCCCCAGCTTTTTACGGTCATGTGGCCAAGTCTGCAGCTCAGTCCTGGACTGGGAGCTGCCTCTCTCTCTCTCTCTCTCTCTCTCTCTCTCTCCCTCTCTCTCTCTCTCTCTCTCTCTCTCTGTCTCTGGAGGACGGGATTACCCAGAGGGATCCCCAACAGATCCCGAACAAGTGTGAAAAGCCTATCAGAGACCTGTGAAAACTGTAGGCTGCACAGCTCCACACGGACTAAAGTGCTGCTGTCCACTCTTTTTCTCTCTCTTTGACCTTTCCACTCTCCTTCCTTTCTTCTCACTTCCTCTCTCATTATGCTCCCTCTCCATCTTTCACCTTCTCCTTCCTGACTCTCAGATCTGCTCCTGTGCACACCTTAACCTGTCCAATAAAGGTTGTAGGTTCAGATTAATCAAAGTATGTGTCTGCGTGGCATGTTTTTACTCTCACACTCACACACACACACACACGTGACCTTTCTGAAAATTACTGTATTACCCAAACTTCCCATTAATCTTACACCACAGGATAGAACGAAAGAAAGAACCGTTTCCTGGCTTTCTAATATTGAGGCTGGTAACTTCCTTTTTATATACTCACAAAACACCCACACGCATACCTACACACTCCGGCCGTGCTTTTTTTTTCTTCTAGGAAGCAACGCTTTTAAACAATCATGGGTGTAGTGCCCAACCAAGGTCACTTCAAGTTCTCATTATTCTGCTGTAAAAACAGGAATATGGGTGCAGTCAGTACCTGAGCATATACACCTCATGCACTTTTTTTTTGATGCAGAGGAACTGTGTGATGAACTTGAACACACCACAACAGAGGTAAAGCTCACTCGTATTGCGGTATATTTCATCCATATAGCATAAATATCTTTTTGCCAGTGATCTATCCCCAGTATACGTCCATCCAGTGCTGGAATAAAGTACTGCACCAGCATGCGCAAAGCAAATTAAAGGTAATGCAATAATCCTCTGCCAGAAGTGCTGGATTCGATTGCGGGCCGCTTGCTGCCCCCTGGTGCCCATCATGTGTTCTTACTCATCCTCTTTGCTGTAAAAAAGTACAACCAGCATAGTATTGTTTCAGTAAAGGTCACATTTATTCTTTCCAGGGAGAAATTCCTTTGCTTGAGTGTGTTACAAAATACATGGAAAGAAAAAGAAAGAGAGATATATTCACATGTTCAACAATGACAGGTGCTGAAATTGATTTAAACTCTCCAGATTTTCACATAGCGATAAATACAGTTTGTGGTAGATGGATTGGACCTTGCGGACAAATACACAAACACCCAACATTTACTGCTGAAGTGACAATTAGACGTGTGCGTGTGCGTGTATTTGTGCATGTGAAGTCCATGACACGATATCCTTCAGGTCTTCTCTCCTGTCTTAACGGTTTCCTCCCTGGAGTGTGTGGGTTTGCAGAGTGGACGTCTTTGTGCCAAGGGCGTGTTCACTTCTTCTTCTCTGACTTGTCGTTGTACTCCAGGAAGAAGTCGTTACAGGCCACAGTAAGAGCTCCGACCAGTATGATGAACTCTGTGAAATCTACCTCCCCGTCGTTGTTGGAATCCAGGTCTCCCATCACCTTATCCACGGCCTCCTTGTCCTGAGCATTCTGCATGTGTGAGGATATAAAACAGAGATGTAGGCTGGATCTAGTTTATGAAACTTGTGTGTGCATCTTGTATCCCTAAGAATGCGTCTCCTTACCCCCAGGTAGTTGCCGAGCTCTGTGGTAAGCATCTCCTTGAGCTCGGCCCTGCTCAGCGTATATTTGTC
Source organism: Heniochus monoceros (assembly GCA_029783685.1). Taxonomy (NCBI): domain Eukaryota; kingdom Metazoa; phylum Chordata; class Actinopteri; order Chaetodontiformes; family Chaetodontidae; genus Heniochus; species Heniochus monoceros. Next base: position 15,652,196 of record JAPZEA010000025.1, read on the forward strand.
GCCCTCGTTTCCAGAGTACTTGTGGAAGGTCTGGATCATGAGCTGCATGGCGTTCTCCAGGGTGGAGGCGTTCTCTGAGTTGGGCAAAGACATTCTGGAGGAGGAGGATAGAAAAAGATGAAGGGTGGGAGGAGGAGCGGTCCGTGTCAACACTCCTGCTGCTCTCTGGAGCATGGAGGGCAAGTCTGCTGCAAATCAAGGTTAAAGACTCTCTTGGTTGCTCTCTCTTGCACGCAGTCGTTCTCGCAGTGTTCTGTTAGACATTTTGTCAGACCGGCTGACAGACAGACAGACAGACAGATTGATGAATGCACAAACACTAACAGAAAACTGAATCACAGGCTACAGTACTATCACTGAGACAGCTACAAACTGATCCATGCAGTGTCCAGGCAGATCTATCTAGTGACCGGAGAGGCGGAGTCGGAAACCCTGCACAGTTTGCTCTGTTTCCTCGTCAGGAGTGTTTCCTCTCTGCCGGTGGACCTGATAAGATTTTGCTACAGATAAGCTGATCCTCAATCTGTTTGTTGCTTTGCCTCGGCGAGAGGGCCTCTGGGAGTCGGGGCATAGTCAGCAGCCGGACATGTGAGCCAGCTGATAAGAGTGAAACTCTAAGCTGGTAAAACAGCCCAACCAGTGGAGGAGATGTAACCAGGACACACAGAGGCAACCTGATCTGGCTTTTACTTTAGCTGCGCCGGATGGCAGAAAACACCAGAGACAGGTGTAAGTCCTTGCCTTTCTTGAACCTCTGAACTGTGAGTACTTTTCCTAACTGTCAATCACATCTTAAATCAATTACTCCTCGTGGACACAATGTTCCAAATTCTCATGAATCAGTGGCATAAAAAATGATCAGACAGACTTTTTTGGCAAACCCTGTGAACAAAATGAAAGTTCCATAACTTATCTATGAATAAACAGAATACTCTTCCTGTCTTTGCTGTTGACTTGCACTTTCAACATGCAGTCCACCTGCAGACAACCTTGTGCATTAGCTGCACCCCAAAAAATCGCCTTTTTAAAGTAAAACCAGAAACAGCGTCTGAGAAATGCAGAGACACAGCTTTCAGCGCGGGAGTCTGTCCTCTGCATCATTTCTTACCTGAGTGGAGGACGAGTGCTGGCCTGCCGGTCAGGTGCAGAGAGAGAAGGCAAGAGCGACTGATGAGGAGGATGAGGTGGACAACGTCTTAAATACATCCCTCACTCCACCCATCCCACCCATCCCTCCTTCCACCTGTTGCTCCTCTCCTCCATCCATCCATCCACCCATCATCCATCCATCATCAACCTAT
>JAPZEA010000025.1:15687053-15700710 GCA_029783685.1 Heniochus monoceros
TGCTCCTGTCCCAACTTGTGTGAAACATGTTGCTGCGTCAAATTCAGAATAAGCAGATATTTACAAAAATCAATGAAGTATATTGTCTTTGTACAGTTCTCAATTGAGTGTATGTCAAAGAGGATTAGCAAATGATCACATTCTGTATTATCTATGTTACACAGAGTCACAACATTTTTGGAATCAGGGTTGTACATACACAAACAAATTCCTATTTAAAGGTGATGATTTGTCTATCACAAGCCAAGCTATCTCAGCTGGGTTACTGCTGCCTTTTACATTTCTACGCTCAGAAGTAGGCAATTCTGAGTCATACGCTGTGCAGTCGTTAGCTTCCTTACAAGTATATCATCCCTTAATTGCAGTATGACTGGTGTTAGGATGTGTCGAAGCGTGTATGAGCATCTTGTTCTGCTGTTGTGTTTATGTACACATTTCTCACCAGTGTGGCACCTGGGCGGGTCCTCATGTCAATCAGTCCACCAGGGGGAGGCTGTTTTCCGGGGAAATTATTGTAGTAAGGGACGTCAGGAGGTTGAGCAGCCTCATCATCTTCTTCCTCCCATGCAGAGCCGTCAAATGGAGCCATTCTGGGAGAAAAGTGGTGACGAAGAAGCAGATACAGAAACACATTACTGGTGATAAAAGGCACACATAAGCTTATGTTTTGGATTAATCTGAATGACATTTTTCACATTTACCTGTCATGAGGTGTGACCAGTTTGGGAGGGTTTTTCAGGTACTGTTTGAAACGCAGTTCAAAGGCCTGGCCGATGGTGCTGATGACTTCCTGGGCTAAACCCTCTGAACACTCCAGAATATGACACGCTGAAGGAGTGGAGGCACAAATGACTCATAAGAAAGCTGCAGCAACATGTACTTGAACATGCACCCAGCTGGACAAACATATTGAGTCCTCATTACACAGAGAACATGAATAATATTTAAAGACGTGTTGAATGTTGGTAGAATCTTAATGTGCATGATGTAATCCCAAAGATTTTCAACTGATTCTTTTTTTCAGTTGCTCCTGAGCACAAAACCAAGAATAGCAGTTTTAACTCCGTTTTGGAAAATCAAGCCACATGTTCACACATTTAGCACATAACCACGAATAAAGCAGATTCTGCCTAACAATTAAAAACACTCCTGTTACTTGCTATGCTTATTTAGTGGTAAATGTACTGTTTCTTCCTTCACTCTACACAGTGGGTCTGTAACGTCTCTGCTCCAGTGGGCGGTGTGTCAAATTCAAAGGGGAACAAATAAATGAATAGAGCCATCTCGTCTATTTAATAGGATTGATTTATATTTTAATTAAACAGCTTGTTCATATTTATTTACAGTATCTGCTGAAAGTGTAATCTCAAAACCTGTTTCACCATCCAATGAGACAGAATGTAGACAGAACATTTGCAGTTATGTACCAAAGGATCATGGTCAGAGGGCCTTGAAATGTTCAGTAATGTGGGTATTTTTAAAGCATCTATATTGTCAGATGCTGCCTGAGTGAAGGCGTCATTTTGCTCACCTCTCTGGTTGACTGGGTCTTTGGCCACATATGCTACGTACTCAGCCGTATCCTGGGGGAGACAGGGCGAGACAGTTAGGGGAGGAGGGGAGGGAGAAACATGAGAGAAGGAAAAGGTGAAGGGCAGGTTTAGGATAGAAAGGTTGAAAAGAAGAGGAAGAAGGAGGAGAGGAGAGAGATAAAGGGAAAGCTGCACTCTTTAAGTCATGACAAAAGTTAAAAACATACATTGAACTGAAAGAGAAATGACAGGAAGTGATGAGATCAAGCTTGGAGGAGGACCGCAAACCAGCGAGGCAGTAATGGAGTGAGTGGTATTCTTAGGAATAGACAATGACAGAAGACAGGAAGGAAGGATACGGAGGCTGAAGGAAGATGGAAAAAGGCCAGAGTGAGATTTGAGCCGAGAGAGAGAGAGAGAGAGAGAGAGAGAGAGAGTGTTGGGTGACTCACTGGGTCTCCTCCAGAAGCGAAGGAGATGGACTGCATGTGATGATTGGCGATTATCTGTGGAGAAAAAGAAAGAAAGGAAGAGAGAGAGGGGATAGAGAGAGAGACAGAAGGAGAGCACATGGGTGACATGAAGTATGTGGGAAGTGAGATGAAAGCACGTGGATGGAGAGACAAATGTGGAATCATTACTGAGAAAAGTGCTTTTTCCTCCATTGAGCGCCATCAGCTGCAGCAGAGATAAAAACTAAGTAAGGACAATGGATGGAACACCTTTTTAACAGTCTGCAACAACCGCTCATGATGGATCAATAATAACACCGACACTTGCTAATGCCCTGTGCACAATGTGTGGTCTGATCCAAGGCTTTATTTCTGCATGGATGTATGTGCACAGCATGTTTCTTTGTGCTGTGTGTTAAGGTGCACTCACTTCTCTACTGTATACCAACTCCCCATAGAAATAAACATCTTTCAGCAGCTGTTAACTCATTAGAGGTCTAGGAGGAGGATCACATCCTGCCCCGTGGCCTTGCAGGAATGAAGACGATGGTTAAGAGGCATTTATGCAGCATCCAGGATGAAAGAGGCAAACAAAGAGGAGAAGCTTTAAATATATCTGGGAATCCCCCGAATGCTCCCGAAGATCACGACACAAAGCGCACAGATGACCACTTCACAAAAATAGTACCTCGAGTGGCAGGTCATGGTTTATAAAGATACCTCCTGGAAGTAAGTATACATGTTTACATCATTTAAGCCCAACCCTCTCTGAAATTCATGCTAACTAAAATCTGTTTGTATCATTAATTTGAGTGGGAAAGCAGTGGGAATAATTTCCATGCATCTTTAAAAATATATTCTCTGAAAGGATCCTAAAACTAACTCTGGGCTGATAATTCAGGTTAGTAGATATAATGATGATGAACATTAGAAATGCAGTTTACAGACACAAGGTTTGAAGGACAAATAATATTTCCAATAAAATAAAATGGCAGTTTTATAAGAATTGCCATTCTGAAGATGATCTTAAAATAGTAAGTCTGTATAATCCTTAAAACCACATTAAAATCCCTCAAGCAGAGACATCCTCCAGTTTCAGCTTCAATAAAGCCGCACAGGCTAAGTGCACTCTGGATACCCAGCATACCTTTGGCTACAACTGAACTCAATCACCGTCAGATGCATCTCTGACTCACAGTTTTTGAGAAAAACACAAACAACAGCATCTTAGCGAGCAAGCTGGTTTCAGCCTAACCTGTTTGCAGTCGGAGGCCAGCAGGTTGAGGCTGCTGGTCGAGATGGTGAGGCTGATTGTCATGCCAGCAAACTGCAGGTTACTCTTCCCCAGGATGGAGGTCAGACAGCGAGAGGAAGGCTGTGAAGGAGAGGGATGTGATCCATGAGTGATAAACAAACAAGGTGTGCAAACAGAAAACAACTGGCCTTTTTATTTTATTTTTTTTTCAACGAGGCATGATAGCCCATTGAGTGCTCCCTGGCGGTGCGTGAGCATGTGGGCGTATGTGTGGAAATGCCTGTGTGTGTGGGAGTGAAAGAACAGCTGCAATTGTGAAAGTGATCCTGTCTCCAGGGCCAACTGTGACCAATGGGGAGTAGATGGGACAGTTCGCATACTGTAGGCTGGGCCCAGACCATGCCAGCACTACTGTGCCAGCTCATTTATCCCAATCCTCCGCCTATTCTCATGGCTTTCATCCATATCTGCTCCAGAATATTTGGCGCACACTGTGAGAAAAACGGCATCGAGACGGGATGCACATGCTCAGCCACATAAACCTCAGTCCAGCCAAATCAGAGGGACTAGACGACTTTAATCTATTCTGGTTTGCATCCTATAACTGTGTTTTGTCTGGTGTGCTGCACTACCAGACATTCCTTGGTCAAAACCTGCCAGGACAACAGGCTGTTTGGGTGTATGTTTTTATTTTTACAGGAATACTTTGCACAGACACATACAGTCTTTAAACAGCAGACTGGCAGCTGTGTCTGCTGAGCTGTAGTGCTTCTTTGGCCTGACTCTGGCTCCACACAAGCTACTACTCCACCTCTGCAGCCTCCCTTGTGACAAGAAGAAGGGAAAACAGAGACCAGAGAGTGATTGGTAATTACCTGCGAGTAAGCCGCTAACCACAAAAGTGTACAATCAGCCTAAATCCAGATCTGTTTGTGTGTGTATAAGGGAAAGTGTGTGACTGAACAGCCAACTGACCACAGGGTGGACAATCAAGCTAAATCTAGCTCTTATCCAGAAAACCCTTCCCACTGCCGCCTACTTAAGCCGTATAAATAAATAATGCCCTGTAAGGGTGTGTGCTGGTGTGCGTGGTGTATACCTTTCTCCTGCGTTGGGCTCCTTTGGCTCCGGGCACTGCCTCGCACACCACAGAGATAGCCTCCCTGAAACATTAACGACATGCAAGTGATGCAATAACACGTCAGTAACCCTCACACCTTCCCGGACTCACAATTATGTGGATTAAATGAGATCTGGCGGCGGGTGATTGAATTTATCGTCAGTGGCAACTGTGCTCGCCTTTGCCACGGAGACAAACATACGGAAACCAGAAGGAAACCACCAGGATTCCAGAGCATTCTAATTTAGGGGCTGGGAGAGCTGCAGCCGTGTATACACACACGCACACACATGAATATACAGGCAGAAAGAAACGAGCGAGAAAGCAGAAGAGAGCGGAAGCGAGACAGAGAGTGAGCGAGCAAGCAGACAAAGACATGTACAAGAGGTGAGCAGTGTGTGTGTGAGTGCACGCCGCCGACGTTCCTCCAACTCTAACCGCACTGTTACCATCTCGCCCCCACATGCGCAAACAAAAAATGAGATGAGAGAAAGCCAGCAGCGCACGAGCAGCGCGTCATCTCACCTGGTGACCTGAGTTCTGGTGTTGAAGTCCAGCGCTCGCATTGACTGCAGCACCTCCACACAACCAATGTACTGCCAAGGAAACAGGAAGGCAACACATTAGCATCAGACATTTACTACATCACAGTCCAACTGGACAGATGGAGCACAGCAGAGGAAGAAGAAGTGCCCCTTCCTCATTTCCGTGTCAGTTTCTACAAATGTGAAAGAAGCGTGTATATATGCAAAGAAACTGGCTGGAAAGAGATATTTTCTATATATGTGTTAGATATACCTCAGTGAGGGGTTAGTGAGAGTGTGCCGGTCACTTACCCGTACAGTGTAGGAAACACCGGTGGTGCTGACCACACTGTCGGAGTGCAGCCAGCCACGGGTGGGCTTGTTGACAAAGGAGCCATGGCGCGTCCACTCATCTCCTCCCAGCTGCCCTCCTTCCACCCGTGCCCTCCTGGACGCCCCTCCCAGCCGGTTCATGTCCTGCAGAGGAGGTCGGGGAGGGGGAGAAGGAGCGGTTAGAGGGGGGAGTGGGTGATGAAGCGGAGGGGAGGAGCTAGAGCTGCTCCTGTCGTCCCCAGAGGACTCAACAGGCGCCTGAGGCTGCTGCGGCCTGTTCGAGGCCTTGAGTCCTGGGAGAAGAGTGGCAGAGACACCCAGACGAAGGGATCCCATCCTGGGGAAGAAGGAGCAGAGGGTGGTGGGGCTGTTCTCAGCTGGGCGGGGAGAAGAGGGGGGCAAGATGGGAGTAAGAGAAGAGGAGGAGAGAGAGGAAGGCAGACCAGGGGAGGGAGTGAGCGGGGTGGCGGGACTGGAAGGAGGGAATGAAGATGGATTGGAGTTTGTTTCATCAGTTGAGCTCAGCGATTCACTCCGAAAGTGGGTGTACTTGGTTTTTGGGACAAGCTCCATAATGAATCTGCAGTGTCAGTTTTTATATCCGCGCAAGTCCACACAGGCTCTAGTGAGTCAATCAAAGTCTCTTTGTCTCAGCATTCAAAGTTTCTCTCGAAAAGGACACACAGCCATCTGTCTGTCTCCCTCAGCGTAAGAGCTGCAGCCATCTGTCTGGTTGTCTGTCCTCCACTCATTACCAGGCAGCCAAAACCAAACTGCTTCAAAAACTGCTTCACCCACAATGAAAGCAGAATGAGAAAAGGTGCAGAGGAAAAGTGGGGTGTCCCAGTTAATGGTTGAGTGCAGATGAAAAAAGTTTGTTTTTAGTGCACCACTGCAGATCATGTTGTCATCAGATCACTTTTAAATCTGCATCACTGTTCACTGTGTTCCCAGGGACTGATGATGACATGGTCTTAGCTCTCCACAAAAAGTTCATCTTGGTGTTTTTGCCATAATGTAAAACAATATCTGTGAGTATCTTGTCCCGGTTTAATAGCCTCTCAGTGAGGGCCAGTTACCCAGCTGTCGCCAGCACCATGGAGAATCAGCACAAGTGATTGTCTCTCAAGGCCCCCTCGCGCGTGTGTCTTCCTGCGCTGAGGGGTGCGCACTTTTACGTGATGTGTTTACATGCGTGTGAGGCAGCATAAACCTTCCCTGCCCACAACGCTTCTTAGATTATCTGTGTATGTGTGTGTTGGCGTGCACACATGCGTGCATGTGTGAAGCAGCTCCCCTCGGCAGCTCTATCCCGCTTGACACAGGCCCATAAAAATCCTATTAGCAGCCGACGAGGGGATCGCAAGGGGGCCGCGCGCACTAACACGGCAGCAACACACACATACACACACAATGCACAGCTCCAATTGGTCGATACTACAGCGAGCACCTGCAGAGCTCAATGAAGCCCAGAACTGCTAAAGAAGAGAGAGGAGGCTTACTGATGTATGGCTAGTATCCAACGCAGCACGCTTTCTTTAACGCATACTTTTCAAGTGCATCGTATTCTAAAATCTTTCATCAGATTGCCCTTTTACTCCCTCTCCCTCTTCCTCCAAATGGTTTCATGTCCTCTCTGAATAGCCCTCGCTCTCTCCCTCCCTGCGTCTCCTTCTTCTTCTTCTTCTCTCCTCTTCCAGATTACTTCTGGCACAGCCTCGTTCCCTTTCTCTGCACTCTTTCCTCCCCTCTCTCTGTCTCCTCTCTTCTCCTGGAAGCCCTCTCGCTTCCTCCACACGATGTACTCTGCCAACCTCTGTCTCTCCAACGCCTCCGCCCTCTCCCGCGCCACCACTTCCTCTCTCCTCTTCCAGATGATCTCTCGCTCCCCCTCACCCCCTCCCTCGTCTGCTCGCCCGTTCTCCAGGCTGTCCTGTTTAACAGTCCCTCTGTCTAATATGTTAATGGTGAGCCCTGTCTTTCCGCCTCTCTGACCGTAAGACTGGGGATGGCTAGAGGCTAGGCATGGTCACCTATTTAGACACCAGTAGAAAACAGAACGAAAAAAAAAGTTAGTATTTAAGACTGGGCCGGCAGAGTTGGGCCCGTCCCTGACTGAAGTTCCTGATATGGCTAAAACAAGTGAGGCTGCCTTGGTTCAAGTGTGTTCCATAAAACTGGCCACCTCGGTTAGGATGGGGGTTTTTTCTGGAGCACCATTAGATAGTTGTAGGTTGATTCTGAGATGTTGTCTGTGTCTGGTACAGTGTTACACACTGCAGTAGCACGGTGGTGATGTAACACCGGAGAATGTAGGTCATTGGCTGATGACGACTACCGGTGGGCTTGTTGTGATGGTAATGAGACCTGATTGGTCCAGTTTGAACTCCCAACTCAGGGTTCCCTGAACGGTGCTGGAGGCTCATCAGAGTTGAATGTGAACTCGTTCACCCAGCTGGAAATGCTCAGTCAAAACCGATTGATCTCTCCATGCACCTCTCTTCTTACCCTGTAACTTTATTACTGCCTGGTTCAAATAACAAGCCCAGATTGTAGTCAGTTACCTGAGAGAAGAGTGTTGACACAGCCCCATATGATATGAACAAGCCAAGTGTTATGTTGTGGAACCGCTTCCTTCTTTATCTAAGGCAGGACTTATCAAGCAGCAGGCTAGCTCTCAGTTCTACTACAAGCTACCATGCAAATGGCGCATAACACCTCATATTCTGCATAGACCAACCTAGAAGGCAAACAACAGTCTGTTTACGTTAACAGTCTCTTGCAGAGTCCCACAAACAAAACAGTCTGCAGCAGTTTGACCTCAGTAGGAGGCAAGGCTGCACCTATAGTCCTGCAACAAACCTGCTGGCCTACACCCCAGTGCTATTGAGGCACTAGTCATATTTACAATCTGTTGACCTTTACTCCGTCAAAGGAGAGCAAGGTTTACACACACCTCGCCGACAACACTTACACAACGTTGTAAATTTGGCATCAACGTTTCAGTGATGCCAAGCGACGAGGTTGATTTTTCCACACGCTAACATTTCAGAACTTAACTATGTTTGAAGTAAAGCGGGCCAGCTTGTAGTGGGCGCTGGATGCATGGCAGAAGAACAGTCGCCTACACCAGTCTAGCACCACAGAGGGATTGTCTAGCAATTCTAGCTAGTCATCCATCTGGTCGTGTCCGAAAAGCACCATGGAGGATCCAGTCACACTCATGCACTGCCAGACAGGCTGTGATAATCTCCAGAAAGCTGTAAAGAAGTATGGCTGGAAAAGTCACAAAAGACACCCAGTATTTGGACAATCAAAGAGCATGCAAAACAAACAAAACAGTATCTCCCACCCCTAATTAAACCAGAAATTAGTCTTGAGAGGGAAATAGCACTTACAAAAGGCAAAAGATCCAACATAAATAGACTTGTTAACACTAGAGAGGAGAATCCAGGTGTGTTCTCATACGCAGGGGTGCTGAAATGCTCTACGAGCAGAGCTAACCCTCAGCTGCCCGAGGATGTTTTAGTACACAGAACACAGTGTAGGTCAGGTGACTGCAGAGGAGATGACCCTCTACATGAGGAGAAATCCTGAGTCACCTACTCACACGCAGAAACAGGAACAGACTGTCACAAACATAGCATGCCTAATGATCAATGATTAGTGGCCTCGAGGCAAGCAGCTGCACAGAGTGGTATGTACAAGTGAAGCCAGTACGATAATCTCATTTATCCAGTCTGTCCTGATAATGGCACATCAGCTTGACTGATGAAGATGGTAGTTGCCGTGGATAAAGGTGAGATCAGGACAAGCGGGGCTGAGCTGAGGCGCACAAGACGACAAACAGGATGGGGAGGGGGAGACAGGTGACCTGAAACAACCCTGATTCTCGGAGACTGCTGAGCTCCGCATAGACAAAGATTGTCTAGTAAAGGAAAAAACTCCCCGTCTAAGAGAGAAAGTCTAAAAACTGCACACAACCACAGACTAATCAAGTCCACTGCTTCTTATCTACTAAATATATACAATTACCTAATGGAACAGCACCAGTTTTAAAAGATAAGACAAGAAAAAAGAACTTTACATCTTGTTCTGTCTGGAGCTGCCGCCCGTTGCTATGGCAACAGACATTAAAAGAGATGCCTGCGGAGGATATATACTGAGAAGTCCCGACAGCCGCAGAAATCTACAGACAAAGAGATAACTGCTTTGTTAAATCACATGGCAGCAATTAGCCGCTGCATCAAAGGCTCCACATTAGAGCTTCTTTTCTTCCGACAGGAGGAAAAACAACAGACTCCTAGAAAGATCAATAGGTTTCAGGAAATGATCAAAGTTTGACCGGCGTCGCGCCAGCCATAAAACCCAATCAATGTTGACATCCCATGTCGGCTGCATGCACTGACTCCAACTGGGGCATGTAAAACTGTATGTCTGATATTATCTCAAAAGAACAACAAGCACTTTCTTAACAATAGTATAAACAACAACAACAACACTGACCATTCACTTCTAAGAAAAAACACTGATGTTTAGAAAACTTGCATAAAAACAACCTGAATATTCTGAGCAGCAGCTAACAAAGATAATGACTGTATAACATCCTGCAGAGTGGATCTTATACTCAGAGAGGATAGAAAATCAGAAGTCACAAAGAAAGTCTATATTTACAAAAAACAAAAAAAGTAATTCAAATTGTTCTGTATAAAGTAAGTCTAATCAATGTCCCTAAAAGTTCTTTATTTTTGTTAATGAATGGCAAAGCGTAAATAGTAGTTCCTTTTTTTTTGGTTTAAAAAGCATACAGTTGATAATCCAGGGCGATTCATCTAAAGCTGGGCTCACATGAGAGCCACATTAATGTTTAAACTGCCACAGACTGTCCGGTCACCCGTCCTCTCCTTCCCTTTTCTGGCTCTCTCTCGTCCGTCCACTCCCTGAAAAAAAACGTGCTTCTCCTCTGATCCGCTCTTCCGCTCGATTAATTCACAAAGTCACTGCCGGCAGCTCCTCTCCATTTATCCTCTCCTCCGTTTGGCTGCCTCCTCCTCTCTTCCCTCTCTCTCTCTCTCTCTTTCAGCAGATGGTGAAAAGCCAGCGCTGCCAGGATGGACAATGGCACTCCTTCATTGTGCTCCTCTTCTCCCCTCACGTCTGTCTCTCATTCCCACTTTCCTTCCACCTCTGTCTGTTGGAGGGACGATCACGCTGTCTGTCCTCCCAGTCTGGGTGGGTGATGCTGCCTCCCATTTTCTCTTTTACCGTCTCTCTCTCTCTCTCTCTCTCTCTCTCTCTCACACACACATACACACGCGGCTGCTGCCTGTTCCCTCCCCACCTCCCATCCTACCTCCTTCCTGTTTCCTCCCCTTCCCCCCACCTCCTCTCTGCAGCCTCAGTCATTTAGCAGTGTACATGTGTATGCAGAGCAAGATGCTGCGCTCCTGCACATTAATGCACACACTCCAAGGGGAGATGATGTGGAAGAGGGGAGGAAGGGGAGAGAGCAAGAGAGAGAGAGAGAGTGTGTGTGTGTGTGTGTGTTCGTGTGTGCATGTGTAGGGAGGAAAGGTTGTCCATGTTGGCTATTCAAGGCTCCTCCCTTATTCATGTATGGTAACCTGAGAAAGAGAGTGAAAGAGGGGGAGAAAGAGCGAGAGGGAGAATGGAGACAGAAAGAGGAAGAGGTTTCACCCTCCCTCTACGGACTGCACAGAGAGTGACACGAGGTCACTCTGTATAACCTTGATGAAAGTGGACAAATTCACAAAGAAAGACACAGACTGGCACTCACTTCATACATATTCCGTGTTACTACACGACTAGAGCTCTCTAGGGGGAAAGGACAGGTCATTACCAGGCAAGCACAATAACAACAGAGTGATTCTGTGAAGGCAGACAGAAAGCAGAGATCCCGCAGATTGGACCCGACATTCAAGCGTATCTGATGAGAAGGCAGTGTTGCAGAAAGCAGAGGAAACCACCCATAGAGTGACACAGGAACCCAGCAGAGTGGATATGCACAGAGTCCTCAAATGACACCCCAATATTCTGTGTCTGCAGTACTACGTTTGTCCACTGCGCCGTCATCATGTTGTCGGGGAAGTTCACTCAGGGACACGAGGGATCAAAATCAGAGAACTGCAGAGAACTTGAGTGTCATTCTATCACTGCACACCACAAGGTGATATGACTGGAAGTGATTGGTGTGACAGTGATTGGTGAAGACAGCCCCCTCCACCCGTAGCCTGCACCATTGCCTGTAACCAGTGAAACACATGACACACTGTGGCTGAGGGTTGACAGAAAGATAGTGCTGTTTTCTTTCATTTTTCAAGCTATCCTGAATTCATACGGAAAATGTTCATGCAGTTCACAGCTTATTTGGTACAAATCTGATGCAAGAGTCCTGCAAATAATTCTACCTTCATGAAAGATTTCAGTTTCAGTTCACCCCAAAATTGTCAATAAACTTTCAACAAAAATGCAACATCACCGCCTTCATGAAGCCAGGACTGCAGGACTGCATTAGTTTTAGCTTGGTGTACCTAATATAACTGGCACCTGAGCGTCATTAACAGTATCCTACTCAAACCACAATAAATTTACATGCACAGGGCTGCACAATTATTCATGCATGATTACACGCTGAGTCTTTAGCTTCCAGTTTCACAAGAATAGACGCGAAAGAGAGTCTAACCTACTAAGATCTCCGCCGAGAAAAACTTTTTAATGACATAAGATGCCAAATGTGTAATAAAAATAGTTTGTTTTCTCAGATCACCGGTAGGGGTGCAACAATATAATGTATCCTGCTGTACTGTTTCTTATGAGACTGTGCTTTGTTCAAACTGTTGAATAATGCTTCTGTTTTCTGCTGCCGCTGAGAAACCAATCTAAATGGGTCAGGCAAAGCTCAAAGTTTCAAACATCACAGTTCAATAAAGTTGAATTAGAATAAATTGAAAATAGAAAATGAGGGCACATCTCAAAAAGGCCTTTTTTCATGATATACTGAAAATTAGCCAAACTGTGAATTTTTTGAATTATGACACCCCAACTAAAAACAGTCATGTTCACAACATCTAGAAAAGTAATTTAGAGCATTTTTACTGTAATCATGCAGCCCTAAGTTTACAACAATGCATTCACTAAGAGTAGTGTTTAGCTCTCCTGAGGATAAGTGGGCCAAGCGATTACTTCCCAGAGGGTTTACTTAAGTTAATCTATCCTTTAAACCTCTCATCAGTCTCTAAATACTATAACAACAGATCTTCGTATTAGACATGAGAGGTTTGACCTTTCTTTTTGGCATTACATTGTGGTGAGAAGACGCAACCCGTTTGCCACTGTGTCACGGTGTGTTTTGTGATTAGCTGGCTGTATCATTTGAATGTCTTACCATATATTCCATTGGCCAACACAGGCTGCCTGTGGGTCTGTAACCCTAAAAACACCAAAGCGCACATCAGCACACTGACTGTACACACACACACACACACACACACAAGCATACACAAACTCAAGGAGCCAATCACAGCGCGCTCCGATGCCGCCCTTGCAGCTACTTGACTCCCAGCATGCCTTGCTCGCAGGATCAGCTGTGGAGAGGGTCATGGGACCTTCCTTGATATAAACAACCCAGTTGATTAAGCACACAGAGACACAGCATTGACATAAGATCGAGCGAGAGTGGGGGAAAGTGATGGAAAGTGGGAGAAAGAAAGAACAAGAGTGATAGGAGAAAGGCAATAATCCAGCGTGCATGTTGAAACACACTCTGTGGAATGAAAGGAATTAACTGAAAGGACAGCATGTGTAGGATGTTTGTGTCTCAGCTTGCCCGCCATGAGTTAGTGAGTGTGCGTTTTGTTTCAATGCATGAAGTAAGATGGAGTAACTGTGTGTGCAAGCTGCAGCTAGTCAGTATTTATTACATGAAACAGTCAGAGACGGCCCGAGACGGAGCTCTAATGCACACGCTGCAGGGCCACATCTGCTGTCTGCTCTTATACTGTGTATGTGTGTGTGTATGTGTGTGTGTGTCTCTATGTAATCTGATTTGACCTGCCTCACTCCTCACCCCCTACATACACTAAGCTAAAAAATGAGCCCAGATGAGTCAACGGGCCTCGTCACTGACCTTTTCCCTACTGGACTATTGCCAGCCTGAGATGCTGTCTAGCATCAGTTCACATTATGGAGACAAGAGAGACAATGATGAAGACGATGAGCGGAGCAGAAGCGGAGCGCAAATAACAAGGGAAAACTTCTCTGACAGGAAAAGACGTGCAAACACACACATATGTACAAGGCGGCTTGACGGCTATCAAATTTTGAGAGCGAACATTCGATTAGCCAGGCATTCAGCAGGAGACCTTTCTGCTGGTTTCATAGCTCACCACGCACACAGCAAACATGTGAGCTTGCTATTTTGG
>JAPZEA010000025.1:15756723-15767083 GCA_029783685.1 Heniochus monoceros
CACAGGTGGAGCGAGCAGTTTAACTGCTGCTCTTATGTGTGTTTCTTCCATAAGATGGAAACTCAAACAGGGTAAAATCTGAACTGCTGACATCAGTAATCGTCTGTCAAGAAGCTTCTTCTACAGACAGATGTGATGCCCTGAATCACTGCACACCTGAAGGTTTTGTTGGGATTTAAACAGTGTAAGATCCTGAATGTATGAATGTGTCTCCTGCAGTTTCTTCAGACAGAGCTGGTGTTTGCCTATTTATCACGACAGATTCTCCGACTTTGAGCAGGAGCTTCAGCAGATCGTCTCAACCACAGTTTGTGCTTTTATTTGTATCCCATAAATCAACATCAGTCTGACCTTTGTGTCTTTCTTTCTTAATTTTATTTAACATGTAAGTCTATGGAACAAAAACACAATGTGAAATAGCTGAAAAAAAAAGTAACATCAAGTAAAATAAAGTAATAAGTAACAAATTCAAAATGCCACGACTGCTTTGATAGTCTAAGCAGGAGGAAAAAGAAGAGTCATTATTTTTAACCCACCAAAAACACGTTACCAGAACAATGCAGCGTCATTTGTGTGTAACCTGACCTGTGTGTCCCTGCAGGGCGATGAGTCGCGGCAGCAGGCGACGGAGGACACCGACGACTCAAACGTCCTCCCTCAGGACAGATTTAAAGATGCTCTGAGGAGCTGCACTGTGAAATATCTGACCTACAACCGTAACCTGCTGCCCATGTTCGCCAGGCCGGGACAGCTGTGACACCATGAGTGACATCAGCAAGGTAAGAAGGCCTTTTAACCCTGTTCAGTGTGTTTAAATGGCAGAATATTCTGTTAGAGTGAAACACACACACACACACACACACACACACAGTTTTTAAATCATATTGTTGTTCTAATGTGTGCACAGTTTAGGTTTCTCACCAAAACTAACACTAACACCACTGATGCCACTGTTAATGGTAATTCTCGTAATTTTATGATCAGCAACAGCAAATACCTCCACTCTCTGCTAAAGGAATAATTCAGCATTTTATTTGCTCTCTTGTCAACAAGTTGTTTTTTAAACTGTCCATCATGAGTCTCACATTGCAGTGATACATCAGCAGATTCCTCTTTTAATTCAGACGTGAGCTTAATGTTGTCTATTTGTCAGGAGTGAAAGCAAATAAGCAAATTTTCCAAGAATGTTGAATTATTCCTTGAAGAAAATACCCTGAATTTGATCAAATTAGTGTCAAATTTAAGGGACATTTGAATAACTGAAAATATGTTAATGTGAGTAACATGAGTTCAGTAAATATTACAAATGAATATCAGAGCTTCAAATGAGTTATATTCCCTGCTGGAAACACTTCCTGGTACGGTACCTTAAAATTAAGGGATTTCCAATTAATAAAGAACTAAAAGGTTCAGTTGAACGGTAATGTCGACTTGCTCCTTAATTTTGTGAAATTAAGAAGCTTTTCCAGGACTTGAACCACCGTCTTTCCCTAAAAACACTGCCTGAGCTTGTGCACACAATTTTACAACATTTTCTTCATGTAAACGTTAAATTAATTAACTTTTTTGTCTCTAAATTGCTGTTTATCTGAGTGTCGAGACTCTAACTTAAATATGAAGAGTTAGTAAATAGTTGAGTACAAGTAAAAAGAGAATTCTGGCTTTATTTCCTCCATAATGTGCAAACTGTAACTGTGAGTCTGAACTCTGCCCTCAGTGACTCTGCAGCAGCGTGACCAATCACACGGCCCGTATAGCGGCTGGAGATGAAAGCTTTGTGAGGAGCAGGGGGAGGAGGAGGAGGAGGAGGGTGTCACTCTACAGCTGTATGCTAATGAGGCTCAGCTGAAGCCTGTCGGGAAAATAACCGCACACACAACAACATATGTCCGCACCTACAAACAACGCGCATTTTCACGAGACTGCTGGTGTCCAAAAATCAAGTCCGATATTACAGGATTCATCTCCCATCAGTCGTGCTTGAAATGTCATTATAAAACGATGCAAATCACCAGATTATCTCTGCACGAATGGAGACTTTTTAATGAAATATAAATAGATAAAGATACAAATTTCCCTCCTGCAACCAGCAAAGTTTGATCTGTTTTAATCTTCTAGAATATTTATATGACTCTTCCCAAGGTTTCACAGTGTGTTTGTGGCATTCAGTAGTATATTTTGTGATTTTAATGTAACTTTACTACACTTATTAATGTTCTTATCTTAATATTGTTGTAATAATAAGTAGTAATGGTGCTGCGTTTCAGAGCGTCCATGTTAGTAAAAAAAAAGCCTCTGCAGTTTTTTTTATGATGTTTAATGAGTGTTACAGTGTTTATATAATATTCTACTCATTTTCTTTGTGGTGTTCAGGTTTGAGTTATTAGTCACATGTTAAGTAATGATTTTCTTTGGTGTATTTTACCTGTTATAGCTGCATAATATGTCATATTTTCCATGTGGATTACTTGGAGTTATCATATACTGAGCATGATACTGTTTATTATTATACATGCATTTCGTTCCAAACAGTTACACAAAACAGAACTCATCCACTGCAGGAAGAAATCTCAAACCTTTACAGTAAGTTTGATCCTAAAAGTCGTCTGTTTAAAAATAAAAGGAAACTTGTTTCAGGGGTTTTCTGTAAATGAGTGTCTGTGTCTTTTATGGCTCAAGGGTTCAGATTAAACTAAACTTTAAAACCATCAGCACATGAAAAATGAAGGAAAATAAGCATTTGAATGGTAACTTTGTATTTCAGCTCCAAGTTTGGAAACACCATCAGTCAAAAATGTGACCAAATCAATCAGCCTGATCCTGAGACAATAACTGCAACCTGCTGCTTCCCAGACATCTTTAACATCCGCACGCTGATTTCTACAGGCGCACTTCTAAACATTTCATAGCTCTCCTCGAGCTCAGCACCGACCCATGTGACATCCCGTCATCCCTCACGGTGGAGGACAGACTCATATCCGGCTGACCGGGTCAGATCTGACCTGCAGGAATTGGGTTTGGTGTGTTTTAACTCGCAGATAATCTCGGTTTGGCCCATTTGGCGACACAGAAAAAGCGCACTGATTACGCACAGCACGCGCCGACGGTATCTGGGGGCCAGATTGCTTTTAGGGGCCCCCACTTCTTCTTCTTCTTTTTTTTCAACTGTGCAATTTCCTTTTCAATCACGGCGGGTCTACAGCTTGCACAAGCGCAGCCATTGTGATGCAAAGCAGGAAACCCTCCTCTTGCTATTAATTATGTATGCGTAAAATGACGGATTCATATGTCCGGAGTTAACTGTCAGGCCAGCGCACATGCTGCAGGGCCACGGTGGTTTGAAAGGTTTGTTTGGTTGCTGTTATTTGTCTGCTGTAGTTGGCCGAATTTAACTCGACCGCTCAGTGCGTAAAAGCGCTTTTCAGATCTCGTTTTGGGATCCTTGGTTGTCCTGGAAAGTCTTTGAATGCCTTAAATTCTAAAATATGAACCAAAGGTCTTCAGTCGTCCGGGAAATAGTTCAGTCACGTATTATAACACAGGCTTGGGGCTGTTTTTGTTAATGATTTAATTTCTGAAATTACTCTTAAATTTCCCTCTAAGTTCTGCCGCGTTTTCCCTCACTGGATCTTAATTTTCCGGCTTCCAATTCTACATTTTCCACTTTTCCTTCTTGTTATTTTTCCAGTCACTTCTTCTTCCTGACGCCGTGATGTGGACGGATGTCTCGTTTTTGGACACATCGGAGCCCCCACCACCCAAAGGAGACACATAAAGCCGAGGCACGTGTAGATTTCTATACAAACTCATCAGACCGTAAAAGCAGGAGGCTCCTGGCGTGTGCCCGGGTCGAGACGAGGAGGAGGCGGAGGAGAGAGAGAGAGAGAGAGAGAGAGAGAGAGAGAGAGAGAGAGAGAGATAGAGAGTGTGTGTGTGTGTGTGTGTGTGTGTGTGTGTGTGTGTGTGTGTGTGTGTGTGTGTGCGTGTTCAGAGGGGTCTGGACGGGTTTGGTGTTGTTTAACATGCTTTAAGGTCTGTGTCCAAACTTGCAGAGCGAGTTCAAGTGTGAGCAGGAGAGGATACAGGTAGCAGGAATTGGTTAGGATATTGCTACAGTGCGGTGCGTCTCCATGTAAACGGTGAAATCTCCAATTAACAGCCAGCTAATCCACCGTTCTGCAGGAAAGAAAAGACGAGAGCAGGCAGGAAACAAGAGTCTAGCGTTTGAGCTGCGATCCAGAGGAACTGTTGAAACAAGTCTGCCTCCTGCCATGTCGGATAAGAGGGGGAGCACTGGTAGAGGTGTGAGCCAAGAGCAAGGGTAAGTCAGAGGACAAGGAAATGGAGTAGCTTATTTAAGGTTCAGGTTTGGGTGACATTTATTCTTGTTACAGATGTATGAACAGCACATATATAGATGGTAAAAGCCTCTTTCAAGGCATCTCGAGCAAAAAAAGAAAAAAAGGTAATTCAATCCTTAAAGTTTTGTTGCTCTGAGTAAACTTTCCGACAGATCTTGAGTGAATTTATGAGGATGAATGTAGCGCAAGAGGCGGACGCTGTTGTATCAGCACATAGGCTGGTCAACTTATTTGGTCCAACAAGTTTTAAAGCACACCATGGTACAGAGGAGGAGGCTTAATATACCAATAAACTAGTCTGAGCCCTCGACTCAGGGGGGAGCTGAGGTATACTGTCAGCACACGTGCAAACACACACTCAAGCTTAAAGCACTCTGGTTATAATATTTTACTAACCTTTAACTGCTCCAGGAAGCAAAAAATAATTTCTCCACTAATAAGGAACTATCGCTCTGAGAGAAACGCTGTAATAAAATCGAGAACGATCGTAAAACCCTGTTCATAAAATCATAAAAGAGGGCAATCGGACCACTTGAGCACCACAATGAAAGAGGCCAGGGTATCTGACTCCACGATGTTCAACGCCGACCCCGCAGTCAGTCCATCACTTCCATTTCGGAGCCCCATCTTTCAACGTGGAGGGTGCTAAATGTGTGCCGGTTAAAGTGTTTCGCTGAGCCTTTGTTACAGCCATATTAACCAGCAAAGAGCAGAGCAACAAGGCCCTCCAGTCTCCACTTCACTGCCCCTGCTTCATTAAAACCATAAATCTAGATGTCGAAGGAAAGGTGATGGCCAGAGAATGTCTTCTGTCATCTCTATTAAAAGGAGCCTGTTTGCTCACCAGCTACGGTTGTGTTATATACGAGCTGAGCCGCTAATGTAATGTCTGTGATGGCAGCTAGCACCTCTTTAGCTGGTTTTCCTGTTTCTGAGACAGCAGGAATAATGAAGCCATGAATAAACTGGTCTCAGCTCTTTGGCTTTCAGCTGTCTTACTGGTTCAATGTTCAATAGATCAATTTCCTCCTTTGGCAACGTTTACAAAAGAAGGATGGGCCAACGGAAGCGAGCACCAAAGCCAAATCAACAACATCCTGCCAATATAGTCCAATAAATTCAAGACACAATACGTAAACCTGCAGTTTTTTGGTGTTTGGAGACACGGCATTGACATATTGCTTGTAAAGTCGTGGTGTTAGCTAACAGTTAACAAACTTACAGACACAAGGCAACATTAGCATGCATTTTAACTCTTGATTCTGGCAACCTGGTCAGACATATTTTCTTCTGCACCAACTCCTGAGGGAAACATCTGGCTCTGTAGCTGCTAAACGCTGCACGAGTCGCTAGCTTTGCCCCTCTGCTGTTTGGTGTTGACCAGCTAGCTAGCAGTGGGTTTATCAGAGCTATGCTGCCATAAACAGTGCTGATGAAAGCAGTTAAAACCAAAACAATGAGCTGAAAGAAGCTACAATGCTCTGTAGAACTGGGGGGGAACTGCAGTCAGATGATAATTCTCTTGTCACTACAAGCAACCCCTTTCACATTATATAAAACCATCTGATCCACTGTTAAAATAACAACCTGGATTGGAGCCGCTTTAAGCGATGGGCCAAACAAAACAAAATCCAAATGTATTTATGTATTTTGTGATCTGGAATGCCTTTCGTACCACGAGCAACGGGTGGAATCCTGCTCCCCGCATTGTAGCGCCAAGCCTACAAAAGCACCGCTCTCCTGTCCCTGTGCTCCCTCTCCCTCACCAGGCTACATTTACAGGCCTCAGGACAACCTGGCTGGCTGGCTGGCAGCTAATAGAAAATATGGTATGGGAAAATGACTGAAGCTCAACTAATCACACCGCCAATATCCATCATTGGGCAGGAGGGAGTCGTGAAAGATAAAGGGCGCGAAGGAGGAGTGGGGGGAGCGCAGACACACAAAAAAAAAAAAAATGAAAAGGAGAGCGGGATGTAACAAGGGAGGTAATGAAGAGTGAGGAGAGGAGAGGAGAGGAGGAATGAGAGAGAGTCCTAGCTGTAAACCCAGGGGATTCTGGACCGGGCGCAGCATCACGGCTGTGCTGATAGCTTTGTGATTGGGTGGTGTTGCTGATGAGAGTGATTCTCTGCCACAGTGGGTTACCCTCCGCCGTGATGCTGATGGCATTGTGATTGTGTGGTGTTGCAGCCAACTGTGTGGCCCTGCCACAGGCTGTGACCACTCAACCCTGAATCTCTGGGGAACAAGAAGGTGCTTCCTAATCCTCACAGTGTTCCTCCCCACCACATTTCTGCTGGATCCCAATTACTGGACTGGGTTTTACCCGCCTGGACACACTGGATAGAACCTCAGCTGACTCCAGAGCAGGACGAGTCCTGCAGACCTGACAAAGGAGCCCTTGGGGAAATTAGCAGTCCCAGGAGTCATATTTCTGTCACGTTTTGCGCATCCACAAATGTAAAATACATGACAAAACTGTGACTGACAAAGTGGTCTCTGTGGCCAACGGCTATTAAGTAAAAAGGTCATTCATCTGAAAGAGTGTTTGGGGAATCGGGCCTTGCAGAGAGCGAGCGAGAGAGAGAGAGAGAGAGAGAGAGAGAGAGAGAGAGAATGGTGACTGTGTTATTTTGGGCACTGGCCCTACTGGTCTTCCACCTCAACCCTTAAATTAGTCAGACTAGAACACCTGGATCAGCAGGTGAGCCTGACTCTGCCTTGCTAATGGCCCCAATCAAGCCATTACACACACTCTCAAACACACACACACACACACACCTTCCCATTACCTAACTACATATTCGCAGAGCAGCACTTTAGCCTTTAATATACACCTGTGTGCTCAGAATGCTATCTAGGACACTATTCAGAACAAACACTTAAGAAGAAACCCTTACTTCTGGCATTACATAAGTAGCATAATCACCAACTCCAAAGCGCGTCGACAGGTGAAAGCCAGAGTTAGAGTGTAGTCATTGTGATAAAGATAACTATAGCTGCAGAAGAAGGTGAGATCAGGCCACTGAAATGAGCCCAGGACTCCAGATTTCAGGCCTCGTGATTTAACTAAAATACCTGTCTGATAGCTTATGGGTTAGTCCAGGTTTAAGGTAATCATACCTGCTCTGCACCCCTCGTCATTTAAGTACACCAGGACGTGATGTCCCGCATAGCAGAGATTCTTTAAACCAACTAAAGCCTGACTCATTTAGTAGGAATTAGTGTGGCAGTTGTGCAATAGCATGGCACTGCAAGTTCAGACCAGCCGCGTTTGTTCTGTGCAAAGTGGGCTGAAATGAGCCAAATTTTGCTCTTAACATTAAGCCGTCATTTGGCCCGCAGAGAGAAGGAGCGCACAGAAACAACCTCATTTTGTCCCCGAAGGGAGCATCATTAAGCGCACAGCGTTTTCTCACCTTGTGTTTGTCGAATTCCAATACACGACGTGTCTTTTGGCCACAGCGGCAGAAATTATGTTAAAAAGGAAAATCGTGGCTTTCCAGGCAGGCAGAGCTCCCGGAGTCCACACTGGGGAGCCCATGCTGTCCGCCGCAGGGGCCGCGGAGAGGCTCTGCACCGGCTGGGAGTGGCGTGCAAATCAGGTGAGGAGACCCGGCGGCGGCGGCGGCGGCGCAGGAGGAGCTCGGTGAACAACTTTTCCTGCAGCAGCTTCACCAACTCATGAACAAACTCAACACTTCTGCGTCACCTGCTGCTGCAGTTTCGCATGATGCACGAAGGTAAACTGATTAAAGTCGCTTTAAAAAAACAACAAAAAACAGTTTAAATCACAGGCTGCAGAGCTGAAGGTGAGAGGCTGCTGAGTTTGTCCACGGTCCGCATGATGGCTTTAGCCTGAGATCTCTTCTCTGAAAAACAGACTGAAAAGAGAGACTAAACCTGAGTTTAAAGGTCAGAGTTTCCAGTATACAGCAATGAGTCAGATTTGAAGTTGAAACTGCCAGCTGGTTTGGCAGCAACAGGCTGCGGAGCGCTGGAAGGGCGGATCCGCTGAGCTGAGGGCGGTGCCGGGAAACTTTGGGCCAATCAGCCCACAAGGGTGTGGTGATGTGCGGCACTGCAACGCACTATTAAATCCTTGTGAGGTGCGCCGACTGGTGTGGAGAGACAGTCTGTCACTGTTCCAGTTTTTCAGGACCCTCTGTCCTCCTTTCTCCACCCTGATGTGTCTCATCTGCAGCCGAATAGTTAAATTATTTAAACTTGTGTCATAAAACAGGCTCCAACACACAACTCAGAGGCCTGCCAGAGCTCGGGTTGCTCTCCTCTGCAGCAGCCGGGTGCTTTTGCTCAAAGGCACTCCGGCAGTGAGGTGCAACTGGTTCACAGGATTCAGCAAGGACACTTCATCCCCTTCCTTCCAGCCCTCTAGCTTATAGCTACTGTATAGCTCCAAGTAGGGCAACATTACATGGTAAAATGAGGCGTTCAGGTACCCAGCACACAGGATAATCAAACAGTAGGGAGCAACGCCACAAGCCCTCCACAAGATACACATTCAGTTCAGCTCCACTTGGCTATATGGGATGTGTGTGTATATGTGTGTGCATGTGTGCGTGTGTTTGTGTGTGTTGATAAGTATTAATTCTCTGGTTGTTGTCAGCCGCCCCAGGGGAGGGTGTAGTGACAGTAATCACTACGCCTCCACGGGCGAAAGCCACTGGTGGTCCTTTCTAATTATCTGATTCTCTAAGTGTGCGTGTGTGTGTGTGTGTGTGTGTGTGTGTGTGTGTGTGAGAGAGAGAGAGAGAGAGAGAGAGAGAGAGAGATTACTAACCCTGCCATTGTTCCAGCACTATCACTCATCCGGACAAAGTTACATTGATAGCTTTGTGTTATTAGCTGCTGCAACTGCACGTTTGGCTATTTCCTTTCTGCGGACCCCCCTTCTCCTCTCTATCTTTTATCCCGTGTATGTATGTGTGTGTGTGTGTGTGTGTCTGTGTGCTTCATGGCGTACATGTGCGTGTGGCACTAGGACTCATTAGCTCACTTCCTGGAGGTCCTGATCATTAATTTCCCATGATGCCTCAGTGCTCCTGTGTGGCTAATTTGTCCCCAGCGAGCCAGCCCTCCCTCAGCAAACGTGGAGCCGACCACAGAGGAGTAGCTCACTCTGCAGGGGTCTCTCTCTCTCTCATTTTGATTGATCTGTCGGCCCAGACAGTTCCTAACAAATTTTGTAAGAGTGCCAGAGGTTAATAATACTTTGAAAATTCATTTTATTCTCTCTCTCTCTCTCTCTCTCTCTCTCCCTTTCCAACTTTCAATTTGGAATTGTCTGCAGAACATAACAGTTTAAGTATTCGGTGGCCCTGCAGCTAACTCTTCTGTCTCAGACTATAAATTGACCAGTTTCCCTCCTTGACTCAGATTAGACTGGAGAGAAAAGTGGTCTCATTTACCCCATGGGAGCGCCAATTGAAATCTACAGTTATGATGCACTAAATTAAGAGCCGTGTTGATTGCAAAGCTGATGGATTTTGCACGTACTAATGGCTGTTTTAACTAAACGGGCAGAAAGAGAAAACTTTACAGCCTCTCTTGGCCCTCAGACCCTCTCTCTATCTCTTCCTCTTCTTTAATATTTGTTTCAACTCCCGTGTGTCTGCTATTCATCATTATCAGCGCTCTTTCCAAAATCTTTTCCCTGTTTTTTCTTCAATCTCTATCCATCATCCGTCCTAATCTTCCCTCTCATTGATCTTCTCATTACTGGTCAAATATGTTTTTTTTTCACCCATCTCCTGGCAAGGTTTATCTCAGCAAACATTTTCTCTCATTCCACAGAGTCTAAACCAAGTATTACTCCCTTATTCATGTTTCAAGATTCCTCTGAACCTAATTTGTACATAAAGCTGCCCAAAAACTTGATCTATGACTGAATGAGCGACAATTAAAGTTTAAGTTTGGATGATGATGATTGATCATATTTGACTGACTGTGGCAACATAAGAAAAACGGCACAGCAA
>JAPZEA010000025.1:15798515-15808518 GCA_029783685.1 Heniochus monoceros
GGTGTGGTGGTATTTTGGGAGCTGTGTGGTTTAATGTGACTGTTGTGAGACTCCTCATCTGTCAAATGAAGTCGGACTGAATCGTTCCAGAGCTGCAAAATGCGTTGCCTTTCTTTGAGGTCTGGTTTTTCCCTCACCTCGCCTCACCCACACTTTTCTTTTCTTTCCTTCTCGCCACTCTTCCCCTCTCTTTTTATACACTGAGGGTTTGACCAAAGCCACTCCAACCACTCCAGATCCTACACACACACACACACACACACACACACACACACACACACACACACACACACATTGATCTTGAGAAAAAGACAAGCCTGAAATATCGAGCCCACCCTGTTTTTCTACATCTCTTGATTGGCTCTTTCATTTCCTCAAACGCTGTCTCGCTTACATGATCGACTAATCGGAAGCATTGCTGTGAAAATGGAGTATTGATGTTCAGCGTTCGTGCTTGCCCAGTCTTGAATCAAATGCTAACTGGTCACTGTAATGGTTTGGGCTCAAAGGGAGCGGGTTCTTAGGGATTTTAGGGATGCAGTTCTGCCAAGAACAAGCTTATATGAGAGTCAGACCTAGCTTAGCAACTCTGATCAAGCCTGACACAAAGTAAGGCTCTTCTATGTATAAATGCCTGGCCAGGATTGGTATTGATTTAAGTGACTGCTTATTCCGTGCTGGTTGCTCAGTGGTTTGCACAGACGCTTTGCAGACTCTGTTTATCAGGCCTTTCACAGTCATTGCTAAGGATCGCTCTGTATGGTTGTCTACTACTAAAAACGCTCCTACCTCAGAGTATGATTAAAGGTGTTCTGTTAATAACAAACTAAGCAAGGCAAAGCCGTTCAGAGACGTCGAGAGTTTCAGTGTGGATTCCCACATTCACAACAATGGTCAGATGATGTCGATACAGTCGAAGCAGGAAATATAAAATAAAACACAGACAGTAGCATCACAGCCAGTGTTTCCCACAGGTTGAGAATTTATTTTTGGTAGTCACCCTCCAGGGAGGTGGAGGAGTAGCGTGGTGGGCTGCGGTGAATCCACAAGCTAAGAGCTGAACACGCATGCAGACTTTTCAGCCGATGCTCAGTTTCGTCCACGTTTTCACACTAACTTTAACAGGAAGAATCATGAATACGGAAACGCAAAAATGTCAGTCTGAGTGGGCGGGAATCCATTCGGATGGTTCAAACAGATATAATTGATGTATGAGAAGCGTTGACTTGTGTGGCAGCCTACTTATGAACAAGTAAAGGTCAAAACGTATTTTTCCTGTGCTGATAAACATGACACAGGTGACTCTGTTCGACACGGCACCTCGTGCAAAAGAACTCCTGCTAAATGTGCGTTGGTGAAAATAATAACGTAGGTGATGTTTTGACACTGCTGCGGCCTGTTTTACGGTATGCACACGTCTGAGTGTCATTTGGCTAAAACATCAAGGATAATGCATGCAGAACCCCTTATGTGTTGATAATGTGGTATGTATTTACTTGGAATGTGTCCTTATCAATGTTTGGACCAATGATTTATGTCATTCATGACACTGACAAATCCCCAAAAGTCACAAATTTATGCAAAATGCTTTTTCATCACGTCTGATGTCAGGGAAATGTGTGGTGTCAGGGCTTTGAGGTTCAGACAGTACGTTCGCAGTTGTTTCGCCCCGTGTGATTGCTGTATTTCTTTGTTTTTTAATAAAGCATGAATGGCATGTTTGGATCCCACACAAAATCAGTCACAGTAAATCTGAATTATTGAATCCAGCCAGTATCTTTGAATATCTCTCAGAATGACTTATGCTGATTGAAATCAAATGTTTAATATTTCCACATCTGCTGAAGTGCGCTTGCATGCTCATAATATCGTTTGCCACCTGCTGGGTACCCCTAACAGCTTCGAGCAGCTGCAGCTCAACTGAATCCTGGAGCTGACAGGATGACTTTTCCCTGATAAAAAAGACGGTAAAATGGTTTTATCTCTGCGCCTTAAAGGATGACCCAGTATTTTTATCTCGGTATATCTCTGCTCGGAGACTTTTGCACCAGTTAGGACTGGTTTCCTCATCAGCGATACTCGATGTTTGGTTCTCGTGTCCCTGTGCTTCAGTTTTACACCCGCTTCCAACAACATGCCGCCGGTTAGACTGGACAGAGTCTAAATTACCCAAAGGTGTGGCAGAGAGTGTGAGCGATTGCTCCTCTTGACGTTCTTTGTGTTGAGGCCACTGTATGCTCTCTCAGAAGTGCTGTTTGGGCAGTCTGAGAATGATGAAAAGCTCCTCTCAGGTGTTTGGACAAGACAGGCCCGAGCCGCCCAATTATTGTAACTTTCCCAAACCGACAAGCTGACAGCCACACCTGTGCTCTGGCCAGGTGTGCACAGGTGTGAAAACGGGGTGAGCTCCAAATGCGGCGCAGACTCTCCTCTCCCTTCCCGGCCACTGTCAGTTGCTTCATGTATTTGTGTCACAGTGACGCTGCTCTGGTCCAGGAAAGGTGGCCACATGTGTGCCGCCTGTACATACAATCTTTTATTTTCTCTCGCCTGTCTCTTAATCTGTTCTCCCACTTTACAGTCGTCCCCTCTGTGTAATCGAGCTTCTCGCCCACCTCTCCGTACTCTCAAAATGTCAAACTTGACTTTTTTGACATGATTTATGAGCCGTCACCTCTTTTGAGAGAGTACATTGTAGCCTTTTGATAAACAGGCTAGCTGTCCACCGTTCACTCCTGCCATTCACTCAGAATATGAATGAGCAGCTGTGAATGATTGTACACTAAAGCCGCTTCTCCACCGCGGGAACTTTCCCCAGGGAGTAGTAACCTATGGAGGAACTCAGTGTGTTTCCACTGCAGGGACCAGGCTCTGAATTAAGCTGTGAGGACGTTATTTTACCTCCCAAAAAGTGCCTGTTTGGGGGGTTACGATTTTCTAAAGGCACAGTGTGGATGTGGGGCTGGCAGCACTGAATATTTCTGATTGGTCGACCCCTGTTGTTTTATTTCGGCCACCATTTTTAAAAATCCGTCCAGGTGCTTTGTCTTCGTTTTTTGCAACGTGGAATTTCCCCTCGGGGATAAATAAAGTATTTCTGATTCTGATTCTGATTCTGAATTATGGAAGACGGTGGACGACAGATGGACCTTGTTGTGTAGTCGCGTGCAAAAATGTCGTGCAAAAACAGACGAGGCTTTTTCAGACGTCGGCGGACTAAATTGCCATCATGGTTCTTTAGATTGTGATGGAAACGCAGACAACAACGGGCTGAAGGAACTGTTTCAGTCCTTTGAATGGTTGTTCCTGGTGCTTTGGGTGGACATGTGGCTTAACAGATGTACATGGCATACCCTTGTGGGACCATATCGTTGCTGGCTGAAGAACAGAGATCCATTTCACATTGACTTTTGTTTCCATTTAGACACATTGGAGTTCTCACAGAGTCAAACGCGTCCATACTGGCTCCTCCATCGGCGATTTCAAGATGTTTGGTGGGCCGTGTTCACTGCTCTGCGTGAGCTCGAGGTGACCTGGGGACAGTGCCCGATGGGTAATTTGAAGGCACAGAGATGAGATGTAGAGCTCCCAAATGAAATGGTGACAGTAACAGTGACACTAAAGAGATCTTTTCAGGACAGTTTGGATCTCAAGGCCAAATTCTCAGAAATCACATTGCAATAACAAGAGGAGCCGTGTCAGAGTCACGCAGCGTCCGTGCTGATTTAAGTCAGGACGGCGCCGTTTGAGGCGGATGAATTGCTTTTTTTTTTTTTCTTGACAGCCAAATTATTGAATGGCCGTCTTCCCTCGTTATCTGTAGATTTTAGGCAAAATGTGGGGCGAAACAAGAAGTTATCTTTCCCACCCATGTGTTAAATTTGAACAAATTGTCCACAGAGAACAAATCCCACAGCGATGGGCCGGAGGCAGCGCACATAAACACTCACTCACGTGTACACTCGCACGCACACACATTCGATGCTGCTGCTGATATTAACATTATTCTCTGAGCCGATGCCTAAGCTCCAGCAGTGTAATCAGGTGCTAATAACAAGGCTGTGATGTTTACAAGCTGTTTCAAAGCGCTTTATGTATCTGTGTGTGTGTGTGTGTGTGTGTGTGTGTGTGAGTATTCTCTATGTGATGTCTACTCTACTCCTCGCCAGCGCTCTTGGGGCTTTGGGTGTACTAATAATGTAGACTGTCAGCTCTTGTGTGCACACACACACACACACACACACACACACATATATACACACACACACACATGCACACACACACACCAGATGCTCATATGGTGTGCTTGTGATGTGGCTAATGGTAGCAGCGTAGTGGCAGTCTGAGGCCATATGCTGAGCCTGATCACAACGGAGCAAAGTAGCCTAGCGTTAATAAACTCTACAGACATGACAATTAGGAATCCTCCACATAAAGACAATACAGTCGCACTTGAAAATGCAGCTGTTTTCATCAAAGACACACACACACACACACACACACACACACACACTGGGATTCAACTGTCGCCGGCCAGGAGCAGCTGGGAGGAGAGCCACTGCTTTGGCAGGAGAAGTGTCTATTGTCACTGCTCACTGGGCAGAAGTGACGCTTATTGTCGAGCTCTGATTATGAATATTGTTTCCGCCTCACCGAGACAAACGTCAGATGTGAACTGTGAACGTACAGGAAGGGTTTTTTTTATTCAGTTTTATTCTGAACGTAGCTTCGCTCTGGCGGGTTTTCATCAGAAACAATTACAGGGAGATATGAGAAAGCCTTGATTACGAAGGTTTGATTTAACAGGCAGAGAGAAAGGAAAGGCAAGTCTGGGTCCTCACTTCAACAAACTGCAGAGGACACAGAATTATGCTTATTCCATCCAGAGCGAGAGCACGGCAGTGAGGGAGAGAGTCTTTAATTGAGGTTTTATCCATTTAAGCTGTCACTAAGAGGCCAACTCTGAAACCTTTTAACCACTCTCCTCTCAGTAATGACACAAATCAGAGAGGAAATGTGTTTGTCGGCGCGAATGTGTGTGCGGGTGCGAGTGTGTTCGCGCGTGTTAGTGTTAGTGAGGCAGGAGGGTAATTATGCGGAAATTGGGAAATGGCTAAGTGAATTATGACCTTGTTTCAGCAGAAGGCTTTAATCAGTCCCAGCCAGGCCAGGGAGAGAGGCAGAAATGTTCGCTACACAAGCACTCTGCTCCTGATGGCAACAGCAGCCAGTCAGTAAAACTGACTGTCAGCCAGTGTGATGTGTCAGTGGAAACCAGTCAGTCAAGCAGTCAGCCATAGGGGCATATTCAAAAACCAGTGGAGGAAATTCATGTATGATCGCGGGGCTGAAATGGTTATATTCTGTTGTTTTGGTGTGCGATATATGCTGTGCATCACGCTCACACGTTTGTTTCGTTGTGTCTCAAATCTCACTCTTTACGGAAATATTGTGGCAAGCAGCTGTCAGCGATGGCAGCTCTTTAATGACATTCAACACCGGGGAGAAGAAGTCAAATACTCAGCAGCAAAACACAGAAATATAACAGCCACCTCGCTAATGGTTAAAAATATAAAACCGGCACATAAAAGACAACTACCAACATAAAGCACCGTGATCTGAACGGGCGCATTACAAACACTAACAACAAGCAGGATCTACATTTTGGGAACGTGAAACCACGACCTTAAACTACTACAGTCCAGCACTCAGCCTGATGGGAAATGAGGACTGTTTGGACAACGTTTCGCGCGCTTCCACGCGGCTCGGATGCTCGGGAATTTGCATGAAGGAAAGGTGGAGGAGAGTGAAGGTGCGGGGTAGTTCTGAAGAGGAGAAGGCCTCCAACCGGCCAAGACAAAATGAGGAGCTCGCACCTAAAAGAGGGGCTTCTGTCGCGTTGACGTGGTTAGGACACGAAACGTCTGACACAGAAAACTGTGTCACCGACGCAAGAATCATGTCAAACATGCTCCATTGAAAATTTGCACAAAGGTTAGAAATAAAAGTAGAAAAATAATCAAATATGCGCAAGTACTTTTTATTTGGAAAGAGGCTTTCTATGTGGCCGTTTTACATAAACTATTCATTCATTGAATTTACAGAAGGTGAACTGTATCGTGATATGTTGCCTATCGTCTGGGTGTGTATCGGGATATGAGATTTTAATCATATCGCACAGTCCTGTCAGTGTGGGCAATAATTCAAAATCATCACACAGTATATCGACTTTCACTGTAATTATATTGTAAATTATTAGTGCTTTCCGTTATCAATGAATCTACAGATTATTTTTTGAATTAACTGATCAATCGTATCGTCTATAAAATGTAAAGAAATAATTAAAATTACATCACAGCATCCCAGAGCCAACGGTGACGTCACCACGGTGCTTATTTTGCTCATAAATATCCAGTTTGCACATATAAGAGAGAGAGAAGAAGTGTTTTTGGAACCAGAGAATGTTCGCTTGATAAATGACTCTATTTGCCAATATCTCGATTATCAGAGCTGCTGCCTATTAATTTTCTGTCGATAATTGTTTAAGCTCTGAAGATCTGCTGTCAAAAGTAATCAAGCAAATTGCAATTAAAAATGAACAAAATCAGTTATTTAAGTTTCTGTTTTACACATAGTAAAGAGTTTTGTCTGATGTAATGCATATAGTACTTGCACTGAACGTCACTTTGAATATTTTCTATATGGTGATATACAGTAAATCAGCGTCAGGAAAATAATATAATACATACACGGTACAGTATGTTCCATATTACATGCTGTGATTTTGATTTGATCAGCCAGCGCTGCGTTATTTAGTGTGTCTTTTTCCAGCTCCCATTTTAAGCGAGATAAAAAAAATGGATTGAACGATGCACGTTTACTTACATGAGGTCTGTTTGCTGCAGGAAGCCTCGTGCCGGATGGGGAGAGGGCTCGCAAATCATTGGCTTAGTTTAAAAGACTGGAGAAGTTACTTTTTGTCTTTATAGTGCCAGCTGGGGGTTTTATGTTTGCGCGTCTACCTAAGTGCACACATTTATGTTAATGGGAATATAAATGCGCAGCTCGTCTCACAACCCGAGTAAGTTTAGCAGCTAAACTGAAAATAACTGGAAACTGTGCTCGATACAATTTTGCAGTGTGCAGGACCTGTGAAGAAAATAGGAGCATGAATGTGATTTAAATATGGTGAAAAAAAAAAAAAAAAAGAAAGTGGCTGCTGACTATAGGCTTATATTTCACGAATGAATCATAAGAATGAAAACTACTGCTTTGAAGAGCAAAGCCTAAGATATTAAAGTTCAGCTAATGGTCTCTGATCGTAGATGCCAGTTTTTTTGTTACATGTATACAGTTCCAAGACGAGCTTAATGTTTAGCCTAGCTTAGCTCAACTGCAAGCTGTCTTTGAGAGGTAGTAAAAAAGGAAAAACACCTTTATGCCAAAAAAGTATAACTGAAGTACATGCAGTAATTTACAAATCTGATAAAATTACTATAAAATAAGTGAAATTATATCTACACTTTTTGATCTAGTGTATTTGTTTAGTCACAGCCAGGCAGTGGAAACAGTGATTTAAAAATATATATTTTTGTATGTACTCGTGAAATGCAAAGAAAATTGATAATGAGAACTGAGCTACAATAGGATACTCTCACTGGTCACACAGCTTCAAACTGCATGCAGAAACATTAATAAAAAAGGCAGCAATGGGTTTGGGTAAGTAGGAAAAATACTAGTAAACTGAACTAGCCTGTTAAAAGTCACAACTTTAAAAAAAACTTGCTGCTCTGAAAGGGACAATACAACTCCACATACAGTATTTTATAACATCATTTTCCTTCTCAGTGGTCAGGGAGGCAGCATTTAATCCTCGCATGGTTGAGGATAAAAGGCAAGACTCTTCTAAGTCATAAAATTAAAAAAAACTTTCTGACTGGAATCCTTTCATATAAAATAAATCTGGTTTGATGGATGAAGTAATGTCTCATCCATCAGGGACTTTTAGCAGATGATATTTCATTAAGACGACTCATCAGAAGCTGTTAGATGTGAGTGTTGGATGTCCGAGCTGGGACAATGGACCCATTAAGCCCTGCACGGTCCTCATCAGTGTGGATAGTCAAAGTCATCCAGGGTGTGTGTGTGTGTGTGTGTGTGTAACAGCATATTTTATTAGATCTCAAGGCAGAAAAACAGCTCCGGTCAGTGACACAGTTAACTTCTTAATCCATCAGTGTGGACATGAATGTATAAACTTCACAGTGGAACAACCATAAAAGACAGATTACTCTCCAATTCTCTGAGAGCTTTATGAGAACAATGACTATCTCAGAGCCGGCTGTCACTGTGAAAACAATATTTCAGTGTTTTAGACGTAGAAAAGACAGTTTATAAGGTGGAAAGACTGGGCACGGGTAGACTGTTTACGATGTTTATGTCAGTAAATTAGCAGGTATTAAAAATAAAACAAGTCTGAATTAATGCTTTAGCAGTAACACTGACGGTTGCTCTTCTGAAAGGCTAAAATGACAGAATGACGCTAATGCTCGGTTTCAAACAAATCAGGACAAATTAAGTCTAAACAAACAGCAGAGAATGTTTTTGTAAAGTCTGGATATTTTGCGTTTTGGCTACGTTTGGGAAAATATTCCAGTCAAAATGTTGTTTTTGTTTCAGCTGCCAGACCCCGACCTGCTGTACATGTGTGCTTTTGTGCAGCAGAGATTCCTTCACTTTTTTGGTCATGCCTCCCTTTGGAAGCTGAAAAAAAACGACCATTATCAAACGCATGCCTTTCATTCGTTTCTGTTGTGCGAATGAAAAATGTCGGTTTCCCTACACTGCCTGAGTTTTAGACAGTAACACACAAAGCTCTGCTGCTCCACTGACCATGAAGTCAAGAGCTAGATGCTTTCTTCATATTCTGAATTTGACATCTGATGTGTTTGATGACCATCAGCAGTTTTTATTTTCTTCCCCATCAAAAATCTGCCCATCTTGTGCTTGACATGTATCATGATCGTCTCCAGTATGATGAAGGCATCTCTTGGCACTTACCTCTTGTGAGAATGTGTGTGTGTGTGTGTGTGTGTTTGGCTACACTCATGTTTCATGTGTCCATCAGCATCACTTTAAGCCTGCCTATTTGGCATTTATAAGCAGCATTTAAACACTTAATGAATAATTAATAACACACAAATACTGTACATTAACATAAAATGTCTTGATGTCGGCTTACAACAACTTATTAGATGAACGTTTACTGCTTATAAATGTTAAATAGGAGGCGTTGAGTGTTACCAGTGCTCAAACAGCAGCTGAATGGTGTTTACCTCCGACGTTGTACCCCATACAAGAGTTCTGGTCACAGTATCCTGGTGGGCCGGCTGGTCCTGCGGTACCTGGATTACCCGGCCTCCCCGATGTCCCTGGGTTACCAGGCCGGCCAGGGGAGCCCGGGCTGCCTGTCCGTCCTTCACCTGGCAGGCCTGAGGATGGAGGAAGAGTCTGTGTTAAAGATGGGTGAGTACACAAAGCCAGTCATCAATAAACATTGGATAAAAGGACTCCAGCAGTGTGATACCTGCAGAGAGGGGATAAAGAGAGAGATGGGTGGGGGGTGGGGGGCTGAAAATGTGTGATCGATGGTACATCTGTCGCTGTACTATCAGCCTCTAAATCCCTCTGCGCTGCTGTGACAACATGACAGAAACAACACGACTGTGATTTCTGGATGAAGGAGCTGATAGAGAATGTCCTGAGCGCTGGAGCAGGAATAACACAGTCCTTAGCTGAAATTTAGCCAGAGGCTTCTGTTTTCTGTTTACATAAGAGAAACGGCCCCATCAGGACTCACTTCAGCAGTAAGCAGAAATATGAAATCAATATTTTGAGGGGGAATGCCATGTGCCAAGCGCTAAAATTATAATCCCACAAACATTCCAGAGAAGCACAGCGGATGAAGACCGACAGCTCTCCACTTTACCTTTCTATCACACCA
>JAPZEA010000025.1:15976858-15990504 GCA_029783685.1 Heniochus monoceros
GCTTGGAGCTTCTTTTTTTTTGTATTTTTTTGTACTTTTGATTTCATGCTTTGTTAGTTGTTATCACAAAGTCTCTTAGAAGTGAATTGCAGAGCCAGTTGCTTACAAGCACAACAGGACAATAGGTCTATTCTCCTCAACTATACCATAGCATTAGCCTGGAGCTGCACAAAACTAGAGTTAGCAGAGCAAAGTGGGAGCGCGCTAATCAAGAGAAAGCTTAAAGATGTATGTTTCCTACAATATGTGACCAAACAACCAAGGCGGTAGGTCTTTGGAAGAATGTCTATGTACTCTTACTGTGGAGAGAACCATTCCTGTCAGAGGGTCTAGAGGGTCAGTTCACCCAGATTACAAAAACTTTGTAACGTCTGTGACTTTTTAACTCGCCAGGAAGTTGTTGAGCTCCTTGAGAAGTAGCTTTCTGATATAACCGCATGAGAAGCAGATGTGTGCTCAGTTAGTGTAGACCAGTGATTACCTCGAGCAAGGGAAGCAGGGGCGCAAATCACTCAACAGCGGGAGGTTCAGATGTCATTTAGTTTGTAGCAGGTATCGCCTAAAATGCCCTGCAGCCTTTTCTCTGTTAATATGCTTAATTTATTAAAACGATAACTTCTTTTGCATTGATGTCATGTAAAAATGTAACTGCAGAGTACGCTTATTAATACGGTAAAATGATTAAAGGAAATATATTAATTTAAAAGATGTCTAAACATGTATATGTATATTTGGTTATGTAACGTGCCATTGAGAATTTATTCGAAAATAAAATGTTGTATTTTGTGTCATTTACGTGTTTATCTCATTTTTCAAATTTCACACAGCACATGCAAGTTGCAGCAAGATACGTTACTATGTTCGTACTTTAATATTTTATGTACGTATGTACGTTTTCACATTTTAAGAACTGCAAGACCGTTAAATCGGGCTGCATTTCATGTTTTGCTTGTCAGTGGCCACATACAAAACAATTAAAGTGTTAACATGAGTGAAATTATAGCACAACACTGAGTATTTTCTCTCTGTTCCACCTCAGGGTGGTTCAGCTGATAGATGCATCCATATTACTCATTATCTGCTCCACTTGCTGTCTGTTATGCTACGTGCTTATAAAGGATTTTTGGCACTTCTCTCTGCTTAATAATTAAACCAGTCACATCCTTCACAGCAGAGTGTAATCAGGAGAGCCCATACACATTGGATAGACAAACATTACTCAGCTGGATCCTTTCATATCTTATTTTGCTCTTTGCTTTAATGATTGTACACAATGCACAGGTGAAATCTTGAGCTCGAGAATGACGCAGTAGTGGAATAATTGTCTGGATGTCTCAAAAATTCAGTCCTGCAAGTGAGAAGCTCCCAGGTCCTGTGAGTCTATGTCAGATGTCAAAGATCAAGCAGAGTCCTACAAAAATTAATACTGAATTGATCCTCAGTAGATAACTTTCCACCACCACCTCAGGAAAATCTGAGGGATGAGTACACAGTGGACTGGGCAGGTTCTCTGGGGGCTGCCTGTTGTCTCAGTGCACCCTGGGAAATGTCTGCATACACCACCTGTAACATCACAGATGACAAAAAAAGGTTAGCGTTCAGAAATTAATACAAGGTCACATGCGTGGACTGCAGGTGTATTCAAGGTTGGTCGGGGGAAATAATGTTGAAGGCACTGCAAAAGGCATCCTGTCATCAAACAGGACATTCACTCACGTCAGCCTTCTGCTGGGACTTGGGGGCAGCTGCAAATTGCAACAAAAAAAAAGACAACACAGTAAATAGAGCTGTTTTGACACTGCCAGAGTAAGTTTTCATCGGCTCTACAGGCTACAAAGTAAGAATATGAGATACCTTTGCAAGAGGAAGTGCCATGATTCTGTGGTACTGGGCACCGAGGTAGGGGCTGCGGAGCCAGGCGTGGTTGGTCTCTGTTCACAGCTACATGTGCGGACAGCGTCCTGGGAAGTGGCTGAGGCTTGACTTCTGAACTCAGACAACGAGCCAATCCCAGAATGATTGGAATACAAAGAGAAGCACCGAGACAGACGAAAACCCTGTGGAACACTCCACTCCTCTGTGAGGGGATGGCTGGGGGAGGACACAGAATAATATACACAAATAATGCAATCAGGTTTTTGCTGTTTTCATAATTAACAATTAATTTAGCATTGCTAATACAGACACATGCATGCCGATGCACACTGACACACATTTGGCCAATATGTGTGACTCTACATACCTCCGGTGACGTTCAGATACATCAAATGTCCCTGATCAGTGTCACCTTGACCCCATGCAGCGCTGCATCCATAGGAACCTTCGTCCGATTGGTTCACACTCAGGAAATTCAAAATTAGCCGAGTCTCATTGACTGAGAGCGTCACATTGGTCAAACGGTGCCTCACACTTGTTTCAACAGCCCTTAACATTTCATCTGTTGGATTTCTCCACATCCATTTTCCCGTCCAGGCGTCTCCACAGTGCTGGATCACACAGGACAGAGACAGACTGCTCCCTGCTGGTACATAAAATGTTTCACGTCCTGCCAGAACTGCTTGGCTGCATTCCTCAGAACAGACACCTGAAAAAATGGAGGTCCCCTTTAGCTCGATTGTATTGGCGGTATCTTTTTCAAATTTCTATTGTAACATAGGATATGACCATTAAGACTTTGAACACTTGAACGGTAAAGATGAGTATGCAGCCACCTACAGAGACACACAAAGATTGCAGAATTTGGAACTTGTTCAACAGAAATGCTTCTAAATGTTTTTGGGTTGTTTTGTTGTTTTCTGACTTCCGAATCAGAGAAAAAGAGATTCAATAAGATCAAAATAGAATGAAATTGATATAGTGTAGCTACATTATAAGAGAGGCACGGTTTGACAAACATTTCAAATACAAAATACATACAACGCAATTGAACATGATTGTGTTTAACTTAAGATAGATAGATAGATAGATAGATATACTTTATTGATCCCAAGCTGGGAAATTACAGACACGGAGAAGGGTAACGAAACTTAGTCCAGCCATTGTCACAACTTGTGTGAACAGGTTGTGAAGTTATCCAAAAAAACAAACGAAAGGAAGAACCAACAAATAAATAAAAGTTTAAAAAGACGACGGGAGCTGCGGCTACAGGCTGCCACCTAAGCGGCGCACATGCGCAATAAGCACTGATATCCATGTATTTTGGTTACTGTTCCTACAGGTAAGGTGCTCAGAAATCATAACCGGAATGAAATATGAAAACAATATAACATACAAAAGCCTTAGACTGTGACTGTGACATGTAGTGTTTTTGAACGTGACTTTGAATAAAGACGAGCGAGCCCATGGCAATGAATAGTAATCCAATATAGCGGGCGACACTAATGATATTGAAAACGAGCTACAAAACTGTCTTCTAAAGTGAGAAATGTGCAACAGTAAACAAAACCACAAAAAGGGATGATAGTTCAAAGCTAGCTCTTGCCTAGGTATGATGGGAAAAGATGTAAAAAAAAAAAAAAAAAAGCTTTATTTGTGTGCGAATAAGCGAAAGCTAATGACACAAATGCTAACCATAATAAAGCCCGTGTGCAGTGCGGCTCTGACCAATGGTAGGCCAGGAAGACAGTAGGCAGTTTCCGGTGGGTTTTTGTTAGGATAAGAGTGCAAAAGACATATTTAACAAGAGTTTATATGGAAAACATGTTTCAGTATTAAAGTTACTACTGTTTTTGGTGAACATTGAGCAGATAAAGACAATGATAAATACTGATGAGTTGAAAACAGTTAAAGGTTAAGTTAAAAAAAGGTCAAACAGTTCATTTGAGAATAAACGGAGATTAAAAAGGAGTTCATTGCAGATAAATACTGTTAGTTAAGAAGGGTGTTTACATGATGAATCATTACATGATAACACAACGGTATAACTGACTGAATCTTTTAATTTGTTTAATTTGTAATGTGTGTTTTGAAATACGCCAGTCACTAGTAGAGTGAGACGTCAGACAGTACGAGTAATGCAGAGCAAAACAGACGCTAAGCGCTGATATCCATGTATTTTGGTTACTGTTACTACAGGAATAAAATTTAATGTGCTACACAAAGAATCGGCCACAGCGTCATTCTTGGAAGTGTAACATTTACAGATGGCTTGATGATGGATAGAAGAAAGGCATAACTGATAGATTAATCAAATGGATAGATAAATGACTGAATACATGGTCTATATATGGGTAGATGAAGATAAATAAAAGGCTAGATGGACGGATGAAAGGCTTGATGGGTAGACAGAAGGGTTGATGAATAAATGAATGGGTGGATGAAAAGTCTCAGTGGAAAGACTTAACTGATGGATGGATGAATAGATGGCTGGATAAATGGCTGCCTGGATTAATAGGTAGTGGGATGGATGGATGGGATGGCAGTGGGAACAACTGGCTGGCTGGACGGATGGATGGATGGATTGTATTACGCAGACTCAGGCGTAGAGGGAAACACAAACCCTGAGGGGTTTCCAACAATATTTCACCCTGAGTAAAAGTAAAACTCAAATGATTTCCAGACGCCATCATGAGGAGAATGTGGGAAAACATGAATGATTTAAATAAAGAGTAAATGGATATAAGTGAAGTGGGCATGCTGTCACAAGCATGCGTGAGAGTGTGTTTATTCAAAAAGAAAATGCAGAGAGTGAACGTTGTGTTATGATTATTCATTGTGCCTCCAGGGTGGTTTTAATCGGTCTTAGACGTTATTTTTTAAACAGAGGCCAAATGAAATAAATTTTGTTGATTAAATGCCTCTCAGTACATTTATTCATATGTTTCCTCTGAATTAATTTGTGTGTGTAGTCAGTTTTGGTTTGACTTGTGGAGGCAGCGTATTTATGTTGTATATTTAAACTGTATTTGATGTCGTGTTTGTTTCATGTTATTTGAATACAGATATTCATGGTCCTCAGAGGTTGACGCCTACTGACTTTATACTACCTTAGCAACTGCAGAAGGTTGACATGTTTTTTTTACCACTATTCCATGGATTGCCATGAATCCATATCCATATTGTCGGGTGAGGATGAATCCTGTGACTTTGGTGATTCCCTAACTTTTGTTGTGGTGCCAACAGCAGATCAAACATTTTACTTATTCTGCTGGATAGATTGGCACATAAGATTGTACAGACCTTCATGGTTTCCAGACAATAGCTGTGTTTCCATCTACTGTCAAGTGAATTTTAAGTGAAATTCTCAAATTTTGCAAAAAAGAAAAAAACAAAGAAAATGCGAATTAGGTGCGTTTCCATAATCTTGTGTGGAGCAAATAAATTAGTCAACGCAAAGCATAGTTTCATCAGAAGTTGGCACCTTAAGATACATTACGCATGCCTATAATAAACAGAGGAGAAGAAGAATCAGAAGAATCAGAGAAGCTGAAGAATTAGATTCAGAAGAATCCAAAGAAGCAGAATCTGCAAAAATGTGTTTGTTTAGGCACATTGTAATTGTTCTTTCATATGGGCTAGTATTGGCAATGTTTCATGCTGTCCACTGATGAAGATGAAGACTGTTATGGGAATATCCGGGAAGATGACGACAACAGGAAACAGTTTCTTCTTCTTTGGGGATTGTAGCGGAAATAGCTGCAGTCACGTGAGTTATGTTCAACACTTTTGAAAAAGGCAAAAGCCACCTCAAACAATCGTAAACACTTTTTTTCAAAAATTGAAGAAGTTTTTTTTTTTATTTTGTCGGTTCCATCAAGCTTTTTCGATTGTGATATTTCAAAATGCACATAAAAACACCTTGATGCAAACGCAGCTAATTAGTCCTTCTGACTTTGGTTGATTCCCTGGATTTTCCTCTAGTGCCACCATGTGGTTGATAATTTAGACTTTTAGTTGAAATATTCATTCATTCATTTTCTATACCCGCTTATTCCGTGAGGGTCGCGGGGAGGCTGGAGCCTATCCCAGCTAACTTTGGGCGAGAGGCGGGGTACACCCTGGACAAGTCGCCAGTTCATCGCAGGGCACATAGAGACAGACAGCCACTCACACTCACATTCATACCTATGGGCAATTTAGAGTTACCAATTAACCTATCATGCATGTCTTTGGACTGTGGGAGGAAGCCGGAGAACCCGGATAGAACCCACGCAGACACGAGGAGAACATGCAAACTCCACACAGAAGGGCCCTGCCCCCTGCCCCTGGGGGGTTTCGACCCCAGGACCTTCTTGCTGGGAGGCAGCAGTGCTAACCACTGCACCACCGTGCTGCCCCCAAGTACTAACCAGGCCCGACCCTGCTTAGCTTCCGAGATCAGACAAGATCGGGCGTGCTCAGGGTGGTATGGCCGTAAGCCAGTATTTAGCAAACATTCTAAAAGTAGAAGAATTTGCTTTATGCATCAAATTAGGAATTATTTCCAGACACCCAGAAATCAACCAATCCCAACTGGATTTAACTGAAGAAACCTAATGACAATAACTACATCTTATTTAGGTATATGTAAATACCATTTGAATAAAACTGGATTTTGACACAGGGCCCCAAAGCTATGTAAAAATGCAGCACCTGTGTTAGCTTTGAAAATGGATGACAGCATCATCTTTAATAATTTAATTCAGTAACACTGCTTCAAAATGAGTAAAGTAAGACTTAATGATGTCATGTCATCAAAGGCAGAGGCTGCAACTAATGATTATTCTCATGATCGGTTAATCTGCCAATTATTTCCTCGATTAACTGAGTCATCGTTTGGTCAATTAAAAGTGAAAAAACTACTCAATTCTGGCATGTGCCTGCACTTTAATTGGCCATCACCGTGATATGATATGCAACCAAAGTAAAATAAGAAGAATTATACAGTAATTTTGAAACAGATCAAATTATGCATCACTAGTTGACACAAAGTCAATCTCTGGGTTTTTCACAATTTCCTGTGCTGCACACAACAATGCAAAACCCAAATATATTCAGTTTAGTATCTTATAAGGCAAACAAAAGCAGCCAACTGGGAATCTGAGCATAAAAAATGTCTGCTTTATGTTTGAAAAATGTAAAATCATTCCAGCACTAACTGCATTTACTGCATTGACCTTCACTAGCTGGAATTACATGGGAAACTATCAGACATTTCGCAATAAAAAAACGCAATAAGACAAGTTAGGAAAAATGTTTTTTTTTCTTTCTTATCCATTATTCCCACACCCTTGACACATTTTGATCTTCACAGGCTGGGAACCACTGGGTTACAGTCAAACTTGTTCATTATAATGCTAATTTAGTCTGAAAACAACGCTAGCTGACTCTAAACCTGCCTGAATACATGCATGTGGCCTACACAGGGACCTCACCGATCCACACTCGGAAAGGACTCTGAAGTGACCCACATGCAACGTATCCTGGGGCGGTCTCGCGAATCATCGGACGCTGTCGGCTTTTTCCGGCGATCTCGGTCAGTTAGCTAACCAAGCTGATTAGCCTGCTACTACCAGCTAATGTTTGGAGGATATTTATTGCTAGCTGAATCCGAGTGGATGATACAAAGAGTGTAGAAAAATGGCGGACGTCGAGGGGCAAGGAATTTGTTCATCGGTCCCTCCGTTGCCTCACCCTTCCTCTCGTAACGGCTCCGGTAGCGGTAACGTTACACCGGGCACCGGCGGCAGCTGCCAGACGGCAACCACCGTTACCTCAGGCCCACTGCTAGTTCGAATAGTGAAGTCCGACTCGGGCTATGGTTTCAATGTTCGTGGACAAGTTAGTGAAGGTGGGCAACTACGGAGCATTAACGGTGAACTGTACGCTCCACTGCAGCATGTTAGCGCTGTTCTACCGGGAGGTGCTGCCGACAGAGCCGGTATTTCGAAGGGGGACAGGATTCTTGAGGTGTAAGTGGCTAACGTTACTATCTTAGCTTAACCAAGAGCATATTGTGAGTAACGTGCAAATGACTCTTTCATCTCAGAGTGGTTGTCAATGAAAATCAAGGCAAGCAGGACCTGTGAGCATCTTTCACTGTCTCCTGCCGGGACCACCAAAAAAGCCTGCGTGTGCATGCACTATCATACTGGTCTTGCAGGGCAGAATAGCCGTTCATACTAATGAAAGGAGTGTCTGTGTGTGTGTCCTAGAGAAAAGATCCAGGCATCATTAGGAATTCCCGTCACACTGAAACCTTTTCCACTCATCC
The DNA here is from genome assembly GCA_029783685.1 of Heniochus monoceros. Classification (NCBI taxonomy): domain Eukaryota; kingdom Metazoa; phylum Chordata; class Actinopteri; order Chaetodontiformes; family Chaetodontidae; genus Heniochus; species Heniochus monoceros. Next base: position 15,985,050 of record JAPZEA010000025.1, read on the forward strand.
ACAGCATGCCAAATATTCTCAAGTCACCCCTTGTACGCATCCATGTCATCTTAACCAGATGTAGTGTGTAACATTTCTGCAGTGCATACTCCATCTAGCTTTGCATTTCTTACATCAATCCTGAAGGTTAAAACAAGGCAAGTCATTATCATCAGCATCTCTGAGCCTGGCGAATTAACGACACAGGCCTTAGATGTCACTATCAGTGAGCACGGGTATGTGTGCTGCATTTGGGATAGAAGTGGTTGTCCTCACTGGCACGTTAGTATGCACGGAGATTGCTTGCTGATGTTAGGCTCTGTTGCTATGGAGAGGAACACGCAGCATACAGCTCAGCATCAGTACTGGCGCTTCAGTGTGTCTGTTTGTGTGGAATAAGGTGATGCAGAAATGGATGGATGCCTTCAGTTCAATTGTGATTGGCTTCGCTCTCTAAAGTTCAGTATCTCATTGGCTGGCTTTTGCACACTGCTTTGGTAATGGATGGCCTGCAGTAACCTGGCAGTTTGTTGACCCCATTATTTCTACGTGCTTGTGTGCAAGCATGTGGATGTATGTATGTGCATTTGTTCTTGTGTTTCATCGCGATGTGAGTTATTTTGGTCAATATCATCCTTTGATCGTTTACTGTGATGGATGCACTTTGCACTAATTTGTCTGGTCTCAGTGTAGGCTCCAACTAAGAGTGCTTTACTAGCCTCTTTTGGGACTGTCTCCTCTACTATGTACCCAAACAGGTGGTAAGACAGGCCCAAATATGACTAGGTCTTTATACATTCATTGTTGAATTTAGCTGTAGATTTGACTTTGGTGCTGCACAGAGCCTTTCTGCCTTGCTGTCAAGGCACAGTATGTACACATTAAGTATATACACAGTGGAGTGCCTGCGTACTAGCTGCAGTGGTATAGAGCCTCTGTTATTCAATTTACAATCAATACTTCTTTGCACATTTACAAACAACTCCCGCCTCTGAGCCTTTGATGCAGAATAATCTATAGTGCTAGACAACTTCTTTCAGCCTCCTTAATGATCATATGTATAATGTTAAATACTCAGGATCTAACCTGTTCTCTCTTTAAGCTGTGCAGTGTATATTATTGTGGCCGAATTAGCTTTGAGTTTTGTGTGTGTATCTGTGCATGTTAGCTTGTGCATCCATTGAGTACAAAATAGTAGACTCTGCTCTTTAGAAGTCATATAAACAAATAGATTATTGCCTTAAATGATAAAGACAAAGGAACTGAAGATATGACACACAGGAAAAAGTCTCTTAAAAACTATTTATCACACTCAGAAGTGCTGATAGTGCAAGTGCAAAGGCCACTACGTCAGGTGCTTATTATATAGCCATAAAGCTGCTGGAAGGAAAGGGCTGCCAAAATGCTTAGTCTATATTTTGTGTGGTAGGAGACGTGTGCTCTTTCTCCCACTACACCTGCAGGATGATTTTTTTTGTGTCTCACCTATCGGCCTCTGATTATTTCCATCCTCATAATCATTCTTCACCAGCACTCGTTCCAGCTTTGCTATGTGCACCCTGGATTAGAAGGCCTCCCTTTACTCGCTGACATATTTATGTGAAGTTATCTCTTGCCATTGAGTTATTAGATATTAGAGAGCATGTGCCCACTGAGCTTTAGCTGTGAGTGACCCTGTCAATGTGAGTGCACCGTGACATAGCGGCTTGCATAACGTATCAGCTGTCAGTCACAAGTTCTATCTGAATATATACACAGTACATATATGTTGCAAGTCAGCAAGCAGGACTCTTTTATGATAGTACTGGGTTTACAGCATTTTTGCATCAATGTAACAAAGGTCCTTGTTTTGAGGGAGTAGACAGACGTGGTACTACTTCTGATACATAAGGGTTTGCCAGCTGATTTCACCAGTGACAAGGATGTGATCCCTCACTACCAGTTGTTTTCATTGTACATTGACTGCTTCAGTAGTTCTCATGAGGAAGAGATGACAAAACATTTGTGGGCCTCTCTGAATATAAGTTAGGCATGTCTGTGTACAAGTTGTGAATGCTCTGAAGATTGTATTAAAAGTAGGATTAGCATATACAAACTTTTTGTCTATTATTACACCCCTGAAAGCTGTTAAAGAATGTTAGACTTTTTGGTCAGAGGATGCTGTTATATTAGAAGTTCAGAGCCTGTCTTTCACTAACCACTGTGTGCCACACAAATTGTGATTGAGAATATCCCCAAGGTATTGACTGGGTTGCATTCAGGTCATGCAAATGAATAACAACTGACATTTGAGGCAGTCTTTGGAAAATGTTCAAGTTGAAGTTAGGCCAACTTATGCACTCATGCTAATATTTGCAAGCATTTGTTTAAATTGCAAAAACCCATTACACCAGCACAAAACCTAAAGTACAGAATAATATAATTTACCAAATCTCATTCTGGCAGGGTTTAAATATTTATTTGCCAACCTGCCCAGGACATTGGAATTTGTTTTTAAAAAAATGTCACAGACAGCTGAAAGCAATGCAGAGAGCTTTTAGAAGAGATGCTGTGCCTGCTTTGAATAAAGTTAACCATAGGTGAGGCCGGTACTGCGCTGTCATGCCTCTGACACATGCCTGCCAGAGGGCACACACCCAGTGTTGCTCATGCTCAGCTGTGCTAATGACATAAACCAAAGGCCTTATCCCTGAGGGGAGAGATGTGAACCCAGAGTGATTCTGAGGACAAAGTGTCTGTCACTCTGCCATGCATAAATAGGAGCTGATTCCAAAGGGTAGCTCATTTGTTATCTATTACTCTTTCTCCACTCTCTGCCGTTTCAATCAGAATTTATGTACTGTTTAGGGATTTCAGTATGTTCTTAAATGCATTGTGTTAAGACTCTCATAATTCAGTGCTTCACTCTTTCCCCTTGAGATGAGTTTACAACGCAAAATGATATGAATTGAAAGTGAAAGTGTCTGAAAACAACAGGCCTTTATAAATACTGCCTTTGTGAAACTCACCAACTTTCCATTGTTGCTGTCAGTGTGTCTAAGGTCAGTTTTGATGCCACAGTTTGTAGTATTATCGTATTTGATTGTTTTATGTTGTTTGTAATAGTTATCTTGTATTTTTACTCCCGGATATGTAAAACATTCCAGTATAATTTCGTCCAGTACAAACTCAAGCCTCAAAAACAACATAGGTAGTACTCTTATTGAAAACTGTGTATTTGACCAAGATAGTATTTATTGCAGTATATGATGAAATTTCTCTGCATAAATAAAAAATAAACTCAACAACAGTGATGAAAGTGAGCTAATCTGAGCTCACTGCCCCAACATCTGCATCCCTTCCTCCATGTTTTCAACAGTAATGGTGTGAATGTAGAGGGAGCAACCCACAAGCAGGTGGTGGACCTGATCCGGGCCGGAGAGAGGGAGTTGGTACTGGCCGTGCTGTCCGTACCGCCCCAGGAGGCTGACTGCCTGGATCCTGGAGATGACGTCTCAGCCCAGTCCTGCTATGACTACTCCGACAAGCAGGCCGTCCCCATCTCCGTGCCGAGCTACAAACACACTGAGCTCAACCAGGAAAAGTTTGTGGTGGGTGAACTTGGATGAATGCATAGATGGCTAATTGAGAGGAGGAGAATGAATGAGCAAAGACTCAGATAGGAAGACTGGTCAGTGAAAGGGCGTAGTGTAAACAGGAGTGGATGAGAATAAGGAACTCACGGTGCAACACAATTTTTATGTTATGTATAATTTTTACCTAATTTTTATCCGGCAGATCACAACACAGCGTGTATGACTTTAACGTGAACTCTGTCCTATCAGCTCTAATGTTCCAACAAAGTATTAGACATAACCCTTGTTCATTCATTTTTCATTATTCACTTTCTCTGCCCTCCCTCTCTTCCAGGTATATAACGTGTACATGGCAGGCAGGCAGCTGTGCTCCAAGCGCTACCGTGAATTTGTGATCCTACACCAAAACCTAAAGAGGGAGTTTGCCAACTTTACGTTCCCCAAGCTGCCTGGGAAATGGCCTTTTTCCCTGTCGGAGCAGCAGCTGGACGCACGACGCAGAGGCCTGGAAGAATACCTGGAGAAAGGTCAGGGGGAGAGAAGGGGGTGTAGTGTTTCTGTAAAACTGGTGTAAAGCCAGAATAATGATAGTAATTAGCATCTTGTTCTCTGGGGTAGGGCGAGAGAGTGGAAAGGTCTGAGAGAAATATTGTCCACTCCCAGTTCAATAACTACACTGTTTATTACATCCACTGTTTTTTCATATACCACACATAAAAAACTCTTGACCTAATATGATTTGTTTCCTGTCTGCAGTGTGCTCGGTACGGGTAATTGGAGAAAGTGACATCATGCAGGAGTTCCTGTCTGAATCAGATGAGGTAAAAAGGAAAAACCTCCTTGTGTGTGCTTTCTTGCGGTCGTCTCCCTGTGACTCAGCGCACAGTTTGATTCTCCTTCTCGTGTCCTAGAACTATAATGGCGTGTCAGATGTGGAGTTGAGAATAGCCATGCCAGATAAAACCACGCTCACTGTCAGAGTCCGCAAAAACTCCACTACAGACCAGGTCTACCAGGTAAACGCGTACACAGGCCTTAATGAATATTAATCTTTGTAATCCTGATCTTATTGTAGTCGTCTCGCCAGTGTTTCCTTTTTTCACCCTTTCTCGTTCTGTCTCTCCCTTTCAGGCTGTGGTTATGAAGCTCGGCATGGACAGTGTAACGGCCAGCTACTTTGCTCTGTTTGAGGTCATCAACCACACCTTCGGTTAGTAAGAACATGTAATTGAGCTTTGAGTTTGTGTCTGTGTCTCCTTTTCTGCACTGAAAATGTTTTCCATCTATGTCATGATTCCTCAGCAGTATCCTTTTCAAAATCTAAAATAAGTAGCTGAGTGCTTGAATGTTCTTACATGTTACTATAGCTGGTAGTGCAGCTAAAATGGAACTGTGTTAGAAGTAGTTCTTTTCAACACGCAGCACCACTGAATCTATTCTCTGTGAACTGTGTGCTCTGTCTGTTACTACAAAGACAGAAGCAGCAGTACAATAGCAGTAAAAATGAGGGATTTTGATGAGTTTTGCATGCAGGACAGGCAGAAGAGTTCATAATTATTTCCCAATTATTTCTTTCAGACAAACAACAAATGAGAATTTAAGTATTTTTTCTTCCTCACTGATGTGGAGAGAGTCATCCATGTATTTATCAGTTACAGATCAGATTATCATAAATATTTGCAGTCCCTCCACTCTCCAAAGTCTCTCTTATTTGCCAAACGGGTGGAAAGGCTGCTTGAATTCTACCTGGAGAAAACAAACAAGATGATGAATTGCCGCCCTTCATCCAGCCGTTTCATACTGGGTTACCTTTTAGTAGACTTGAAGATACTTTTCTTGCATTTAATGTGCGTGCTATAAAGTATAACCAAAGTTATATCAATGACCTTTTAACCCTATAT
>JAPZEA010000025.1:16109039-16119151 GCA_029783685.1 Heniochus monoceros
GACGACTTGGCTATTGTAGCAAAGAGCAGGCTTCTTATACCTCAACGCAGAGCAGGGAGGGGGTGGTGTGGTGTGTAGGGCTGGAAGTACGGGGCTGCAGATCCCTTCAAAGGCTCTTATGTCAGCACTGGGCTTTGATACAAGCACCTACAGATAGCCAGTGTAAGGAGGGAGTTTATGCAGGAGAATTTGCAGAGGTTGAAGAGAAAGGCAGTTTGCAGTGTTCTTGATGAGTTGTGCATGGACTGAAGGGAGTACTTTGATGGGGTGGCTACAAGGGAACTGCTGAAGCCCAGACAGAACATGACTAAAACTTGAATGTCATCCACATTTTCAAGCACCAAATATCAAGCACAATTGTTTGCCTGTACATCTAAGATAACACAATTTGACAGACAACAAGATACAGAAGCATGAAGTGAAGTAATGGCGCAATTTTGAATGGCCACTGAATTCATTTTTCCCTTATTAATTCACAGTGTTTTTCTGAAGTGACACTTTTAGGAACGATATCACAGGTGATAACATTCTAAAGTGTAAACCCTTTATGAAACTTGGGCGCAGGTTTGAGCTGGATCCACAAACACGTTTAATCCAACTGGACCATTATTCTACCTGACACCTTAATATGCCACAACAGAAACACTAGCGCTAAGAATATACAGTGTTCAGCCCCAGCAGCATAACAGAGACAAAGCCAGTCTGAGTCCCCAACCTGTTCATCCAGTCTCAACTAATGCCCTGTTTTCACAGGTGAGAAAAGACACAAAATCCCACAGGAAGTCTTAATTATGCCACCTAGAAAAAGGACCAACCTTGAAGCTCGGCAGTTGTGCTAGATACCAAGTCGCAGGCTGAAGCCGGCCACTTGTTTGGGTCGACCATTATGTCGAGCCTGGGAATGCGTCATCATTGTCTGTTCACAGTTTCCTGAACAAAGGGGGTGGTATAATAACAAACGATGGTGAGTGACAGTTTTCTCCACATCACTGAAAAGTCAGATAAAGTTTAATAACACCTGACAGGGTTCCCATGATGTGACTGACGTGGTCTCCAGCAACCATGGCGAGAGAAAAACCTCGCCCCAGCAGGTTTTGTGATTACAGGAAATAACCGAGTACTGTCTTATTCCTTAGTTTTACCATGTGGGATCATTTACTGCTCCATGTTTGCCCATACCCTGCACAGACATAAAATAGCTTCTAATGGTTGCTCTCATTCTGTAGTTTTTGCCTTTTTATGTAACGCTGGTACAATTGTAGTCCCATAAATAAAAACATATGGGAGGAGATGCTGCACTGGTGGGTGATTCACAGTATCTGGACAATTTGGCCGGTATTTTCCAGTCTGGTGGGGATGGGGGGGGGGTAGAACTAATAATTATTTTCATTACTGATTAATCTGTATTATGTGTGTTCTCAAGAGAGTGTGGCTACCCAATCCGAGCCTGACGGGTCTCGACGGTACCCGACGGGCCAGGCCGTGTTCGGTCAAAAATGTATAAATAGTATTCGGGCTCGGGTCGGATTCGGTCAGCTTTCAGTGAAAATGTAGTGTAAAAATAAATTAAATCCTATTGTCTGTCCTGTTTATTGCTTGGGGACTGTTATTTACGTGACAACACTAATGTCGGGCTCAGTTCGGTTTCAGACATAACAAAACAGAATCGGGTTCGGGTTCGGACGGGTTCCGGTACTATTCTCTCGGGCTCGGTCGGGTTTGGACAGAAATATGCGGCCCATGCCGCTCTCTAGTTCTCAATTAATGAATAGTTTGAAAATTTTCAGAAAATTGTGCATAACAATATTCCAAAGCCCAAGGTGCCATCTTTAAATGTTTTGACTAATGGCCCAAAGCCCAAAGACATCACTTTACTATCAGAGAGGACTCTGGAAACCAGAACATGTTGACGTTTGAGAAGCTGCAACCACAGATATTTCTTCTCATACACAAATAAAGCTCATCAACAAGTAACTGTTAAGATGATTTTTTCCACTGACTGACTAATTATTGCAGCTCTAAGCACATTTTAACAGCACCGTAAACAACACACAAAGCATCCAAAATGTCCTAAATTTGAATCAACATTTCTCGGAGACTGTGAGGTGCAGGAAAAGCCAGTAAGAGGAGGGTGAGTTGTTGGGGTGATTTTGTAAAACTACAGTTTCCAGGTTGAGAATGAACATTAATGCTCAATTCTTCAAAAAGCTTTCCATAAAATGGAATATTAAAACCTTCAGAAGTAGGGTTTGTTGTGGGGCTGCTTTATTAGACTACATCAATTTTAGCCAGGTGTACCTAATAAACTGGCACCCAAGTGTTTATGCTCTTGTCACATTTACAGAGAGAAATTAAGACAGTAACAAAACAGCACAAAGCCAGTCAATACAACAGGGACGGTTACTCACTGATACACAGATATAACAGAAAAGCGAACACTAAAACTCGTGTTGCTTTCTGCCTCTTTCAAAGACTGGATCTCCTCCAAAGAAGTGTTTTCAGTGCCAACAATTGCTGCTGCGCCCATAATAACTCAAAGCTGAGCGCACTGAGAGGCTCTTGGTTACCACGGCAGCAGAGCCCGTGCTGGAGTGGGCGGGACAGTGAGAGCGTCGATAAAAACAAACCTTGACCTGAAGCTCAACCGATTCACTAACACGCTGTATACAGTGTATCATCGTTTCTTCAGCAATTCTGAGGCATCTTTCATCAAAAGCAACAGATTAATCCACTCTGAATCTATTCCCTGGTGGACTCGCTCAAATGAAGCGTAAACAAAAGTCTGAATGGAAAAGCTTTTGTGCTTGCAGTTGACTGTGTAGAAATAAATCAACAATGATGAATTTCTGTCACAACCACAAGAGTCACTGTATGCCTTAGTTGACACCCTGTTCACGAAGAAGACGATGAAAGGGCAACACAAAGGCAAATACCTGTCAGTGTGAAGTGTGCTGCACAGCAAAGTTTACTCCCACCCCAACAAAATATATTGGGTTTTGGGAAATTTTGTTGTGTAATGTTCAGGTTTGATTATTTACAAATTTTACTGATAAATTCTGTCTGTCCATCTTTGGCGGTGTGGGGCGTCATGACCAGTTTAACCTGTAGGGGGCCACGAGTCAAAAAAAGTGGTGGTGTGGCGTATACAGGAGTATACACTGTAGAATATAACTACAGTAATTAAGGGATTAAAACAGTGACTATGATACAGGGCTACAAGATAAGATAATGACACAGGTGTTGATGTTGTAATTTAGTGCTGAAAATTCAAAAATTATGCAATCAATTAAATGTGGAGCTGTATGTATATTCAACATGAACAGGTGAACAGTTTCTTTGCTGTGCTTGCGCTGGTTTTTACCTTCTGTAAGGCGAGCTTTCCCTCCTGTCGGCTGGCAGATGACTGTGGAGCAGCCGACGCACAGCACTACAGTCTGAGCGTGACTTAACACTGTTGTGATCTTGTAACAACCTGCAGACAACACAGACACATGTACATCACTGATGGTGCAGCCATGGCACCGTTACACTGAGAACAGCCAGCTGCCAGCATAACAACCATCGCGTTATCACGTGTGCTCTGATGCTCTGATGCTCCTGGTGTGTCCTTGCAGCTGCTTGTGTAAAGGAGTCACTTGAAACTCATTTCACAGACAGTCACAAGTGTCGCTGTATGCCTTATTTGACACCCCAAACATTAAGGAAACAATGAAAGGGCAACACATAAAGGCAAATTCAACACTTCAATCCGTTACATCAATTTTTTATGGTGAAAGCCCTGCATTTAGGCTTTCATTTTAAATTTAAATATCATTTATGTTGTAATTAAGTTTACTCAAATACCAAAATTGTAACTACTGGCTGGATATAATTTTTATTATTGTGTCCAAATAATTCTTTGCTTACATGTATTGACATTAAAAGTCAATTTCCCTCAAATAAGTCTTAAGTCTCAAAGTACCACTACTTTACAATGAGGCTGCAATCAGGCACAGTACTTATGTGTGTTTAGTTAATTTACAGGCTGCCACCTAAACAAACGTACCTGGACATTTGACATCCATGAAATAGGAGTTGGGACACTGTACAAGTCGTTTTTTCTTGTGTCTCCTCTTCTCCTCCTCAGGGCTCGGGTGCAACAGATCCTTTGCAAGCTGAAAGGAAACCACAGAAAACAATTTATTGATTTCCAGCTCAGTTCCAATCATCTACACAGCCCTGAAATGACTGTGATAAAAAGTTAAATTACAGTTCTGGTCACGTTTACCAACTTTACAACATGATCATGGAAGGTAAAGGTCGACGTATCTACAGTTGTAAAATGGGAGGAAATGCGATAAAAGGAAATTAAAAGTGCTGAGAAGAAACGGATTAACATTTTTGAGTAATCAGAACCCAAAATCTCTCAGAAATTTGGGTTTTTCCCCTCAAAAATAAATCAACATGACTGGTAGCCATGAAGGCAGCAGCGTGGGCTGCTTTGCTGCACACGTGTTTCGCCATATTGCGTCCGTTTCCACGTCTTTACATTTACATTACAGGAGCACGAGGACGGTTAACCCAACAGAGATAAAAACATTATTTTATAACGTGTCAAATTAGCCCGATAAATATACTTTTAAACGACTGATGGCGAGAATAAAAACCGTAGCGTTACTTACTGGCATGTCTGCGTGTCTGGACGCTCACCGGAAGATGACGCTCGTGACGCACCGGAAACTTGTGTCTGACAGGCAGAGACCCGCCGGAAGTGATTTACCGTGCAGTAACAAATATTTTGGGCTGTGATGGGTGATTTACAGTGGGAAAAGGCTTGTTTGTGTTCTAAATAAATATTGTATATATAAAAAAGTGAAAGGAAAATCCTTCAAGATTTTGTATCCACTTCACCCTATTAGAGAAGAGATTTAAACTAAATATGTATCAAATGTCTTGATTACAAATAAATCTGTAAGGACCCTCTCCATCCAGACATCTTTGAACTAACCAGGAGTGTAAACTATTTACTCTTCTCAGTATTTATTAGAACAATAAAATCAAGGTTTTGTAAGACAGCTGCAGTACACAGTCATTGCCCGCAGGTGTCACTAAATTACGTTTATATTGCTTTCTTGGCCTGTAGATGGCGCAGGTTAGACGGACTGCAGGTCTGAAACGATGCCACCCTGGATGCGCATTGTATAAATGACAGTGTTCTCATTCATGTAGGCAGGGATTTTGCAATTGTTATCAAATAAGTGCATCTGGAGAGAAAAGATACAACAAAAAGTATGATATACATATTTGTACATAGGCAAGCTAATGATGTCCCTGTGAAAGTCACTTAAGTGCCAATGTAAACTACATGGTTTTTTATATTTACATGTTCAGCGATCAAATATGAGATGAAAGTTCAGATTTCCACATACTTTGACCCATGCAGTGTATGTTGGGCTTCAGTTTGGTAAACAGTATTTTGGATATTTGTATCATGGACAGTAACACGATGTACAAATTTGACTCCGACCGGTCACATGGTAACTTGCTTGTGCCTGAACCTGAAAATATTAATTTCCATCATAATACCATGATATGTTTGTGTAAGGGCAGGTTATTTCTGTTTAAATGTGCATCTGCATGCAGGGCACCATGTACATGTAGAGTAAAGGTTAGCAAAGTAGTCGCGATGAAGAATCCCCACAGATCCCACTGTGCAGAGCGTCCAGAATCTCTCTGCATGGACTGTGACACAGTATCATGACGGCTTTGTTGAAGAGGTAGATGCACATGTATACGTCATGAGAAAGGATGCAATGCATTACTAACAGCTTGGATGTGACCATGCATAAAGCTAGCTGGTGCGTCAGTGCCACATTTAACACAATTCAAGCCTATGAGGCAAAGTTTCATTTTGTTTGGATGAAAACTGATGATGTCCATTTTAGTTTTGATTTTCCATTTGAGGCTGAATGTCGGGCCTTTATTTTGCAGTTGCTAACAGGCAAGTAGAACACTGAGCTAACCCAGAGATTACTCCGGGCCGTGCTGCTTTGCGTCCAATTCATACTCACCGACAGCATTTCAGAAGTAGAGTGTTTTGCCTGCCAGATTTTGTTGACTTGCTCATATTTTGTTGATTTGGTCATTTTTCCGTAATGTTTGTGGTTCATTGGTAAATAGGCTACATAGTTAAACAGCTTCTTTTTTTTTCTGTTTGAATTCTTTTTATTATTGATATTCGATCGGGAGTCTGCACACAGCGTGTTTTTTGCTTTTTTAAAGTGACCGGAGTCGCTCTTGTGTCTGACTTCCTGCTGGCTCGATCTGATCTGTGCAGCTTGATGCGACTTCCGTTAGAAATAGACTAGACGCGTATCCTCCGCTGAGCAGAGCGGAGAGCTGCATCTGTAGAGCGCTCCGGTTCTTCTGGCGGAATCACAAACATTGTCTAGAATGGCCGCCATCAGCTCCGGCGGCCGCGGCGCAGCCGTTGCCTGCTGGAATTTGCAGGTAAGCATATTATGCATTTTTCCTCTCCTCACTACGCCCACTTGATGGCACACGGCCCTGCAGGCACATTAAAAAGTTTGGCTTCTCATTTCCAATGTAGGAACGTCCTTAGTAGACCCCGCCGCCATATGGCACCATTGTTGAAGAGCACAAACTGGGGCTGTGCTCAGTATACTAGACTGCTGAAATGCACGAATACAGTTTTCCTCTGCATGACATCAAGGGATGTTTATTATACCCCATAAAACACAGCATCTCCTGCCTGTCACGCTTTAATCATTTAGGAATGCCCCTCCCCAGATGCATAATCCCAATCATGGCACAGCAGCAACAGTGGAGGACGCCATGCACAGATCACCCTGAGCTGTGCAGCATTTCTCTTCCATACACACCATCGCGCCTGGTGGAGGATGGAATATCAGTAGAAGTCAATAAGTCACATTGAACAATGGTCAAGTCAAGGTTGTTATACCCATGAGCACAAAGTTGTCGAATTGTCAGTGACATGGAGACACTGTTTTTGACAAGAAGAAACTTTCAGCAAATCAGCATTTTTTTTTTTCAAAGCGCCACTCTTAAACACAGAAGTACACATCTTCAAATAGTTCCAAGAGTCTTTAAACCATCACTTTTAAATAACCTTGTGATGTCTTTCACAATGCAGCCCTTTCTTGTTTTAGTAGGATCAAATGTTCTCTCAAAGTGGATTACAAAGATTACTTGGAAACTTGGTTCTTATACAAATGGGTTTAATTTCCCGATGTCAGAGAGAGCAAGTTAAGGTTGCTGGGATGTTTTTTTGTGAATGCGTCTCCAATTGAATGTTCTTGCTCCACTGGCAGGAGTCCTGCTCCTCTAAAAATTCAAAGTATAATCCTAAGATTTATGGAGATTTTCCGAATGAAAATATATGAAAAAATATGATTGGATAAATGGAAAGGTCGAGGTAGAAACCTGGCTGTTTTTCTTCTGGTTCTTGAAAAGTTGACATTTCAGAGCTACTCACATCACATGGCAACAGTCAGATGAGTCACATCCCTAAACATTTACAGCTATCTCTAAAAGTGAACTATTGTTCCCTTTGAAAGCTTTTATGCAATGCTCCACTTGGTACCAAATATTTTTTGCTGAGAGGATTCAAACTGAAGACACATTACTGAGTTGTCAGTGAGAAATTAAAGTATACATGCGCTGACGAGGACCCTGGACAGAGGTGTGACAAAAGACGCACATGTGCTTTCCCACTTTGGCTCAATGGCCTTCCATTGATGATTCTGGTTGGTGTAAGAAATTCATTAGCATCTTTTTCCACACATCACAATTGATAGGAGGGTCCGTAAAACCTTCTCCTGTGCTTACACAGTGCAAACAATGTGGAAATAGTTCAGGACTTGTGAGACTTTGTCCACAGAGGAACAAACTGTTGGAGATATCCTTCAACCTCGTGAGAAAAAATAAATTACATCAGTAGAAAAGGTCTTCTTAAACCATTGAAAAGCTGTCATTTCTTATATAAATCTTCTAGCCTTATTTTTGCTACTAACAACCAAGACCAGAAATTTTATGGGTGTAAGACAAAGATAATCTATATTGTTTCTCATTCTAGTCAGTGAATTGGAGAAAATTGCATGAAGATTTCAGAGTCTACATCATTACCTAATAGATGATACACAGCTAAATTGTACCTACTTTTGGTCCACCTGCCTCATCTAATTTACTTCAGTAAATCATACCTTACTTTTCAGAGGGACTTTTACCATTAGTCATACAGTGGACATGACTGAACACGAGGTTGTTGCCATCAGTGGAAGGTGGTTTCATGGTTAGCCAGGTTTATGAACACTGCACAGCATGCAGCGTGTTTGAGACAGTGGCTATGCCCCTTATTCAGTGTCTCATGATGACTTTCTAGTCTGATGTATTTAGACTATGTCAGTGGGGGAACTTGCACATCTGGTGGATTTTGGTTCTGTAAGATTGTTGTCATTGGTGTGAAGTCGTGAGTCTGGAGAGAAGGTCTTGCTGTTTGAGTGTATGCAGTGGTACTGCTTATGACCTGTCTTTGCAGAACTGTGTTGAATCTTTTGGTCCTTGAACAGTCTGTTCACACCTCTCCTGTTACATCTTCTTTCCTCTTGTCAGAAACTAAACAGTCAGACATAGTCAATGCTGACCTCTTATCATTTGCCGGATTCACCTCCTTCAGCTAGCAAATGCTTTGAATTTGTATCATTAAACACTTTCTCTGATTAGACTCAGCACTGCCCCGGAGATATCGATTCTGATCTGTTGATTCTGCCTAACAATGAGGTCTACACCAACACAAACAGCTCTTTGATCTGCTAAACAGATCACTACCAAAGACAGTAAAACAACTTTGCAGCAAACATGAATGAAAATCAATCCTCAGTAAGAGAAAGTGGCTTTCAAGACAAAGGACCTGCCACAAAGTTCATCTCATACAATCCTCAATCTGAAAAAGCAACAATTCCCCAACTGGTATGTGTTTGAGTATCTTATTTTAATCTATGAACACATTTTGATTGGATTTAGATCTCTGCTTATACCTTTGTCCCTGCACTGCTGTAGTTCATGACATTATTCCTCTTTGAAAGGCATTTGAACATCAAATAATCGCCTTACTGATTGTGTGGTGTGGTGTCCCTCACTTCATTACACTCAGGTTTTTCTTACCATGGCTTTTTCTGTATGATCTGTGGCTAATCTTAGCTGATGTTAGCTAAGTCTGGCTAGATGTTGGGTACCTCACATTCCTGCTATGTTTTAGCTTTTCAGAGGTTAAAATGAGAAGTAAACACAGAGTACTTTGCTAAGAAGTGTTCGTGGGAAGTGGACATTGTGCTGTTTGCAGTGAAAGCATCGAGAATATGTGGTTGCACTTTCCATATACCTGCAGTAGTCATTTCATTTCAGGTTCTGCCGCCCAGCTGGTATTTGTTACATTCTCATCAGAATCTGCCAACCTCAGCTATCACAACAAAATACCAGAGCGTGATGGTCTGGGTATAAATACTGTGCTTTCAATGAATCACCCTCTGGGTGTTACTCTGCATTCAGCTCAATCCCCGTTCGCTGCCTGTGTGCTAGCTGCCCTGCATACTGAATGTCAGACTTTGTGGCATGGAAAACATTTCCTGTACTCTCAGTGATCTTCTCTTCGCTTTGAATGAGGTGACGCAGAGTTGTATTATCATTGCATGTACAGTCACAAACAATGAGCGTGCTATTAGATCCCATGTGGTCATTTACTGTGCCGAGTTTTTCAAAAAGGTCAGAGGAGATGGAAGGTATTTGTGTAGGATGCATGTCAAGAGTGGGACTAAACAGGCCTTTAGTGGCAGCCACACTAAGCTTTCTGCCGGGCAGCGGGCATTCTTCCTCCATCCCCTATCCCATGAGCCTCTGCTGCAGAGACAAAGTCCTCTTTGTATGCCCATGGCTCTTGGCTAGAGCACACAGAGCTTTGAAATTGCGTTTGAACGATGGGATTTTCTTTCGTATCCCTCCTTTTCGTGCTTGCTCTCACCCCTCCTTTGCCCTGCAGCACTCCACACCCTCACACACCCACCCCAAGGCCTTCACTAAACACCTCCCCTTCCCTG
>JAPZEA010000025.1:16139820-16156974 GCA_029783685.1 Heniochus monoceros
AAAGCAAATGAGTGTAATTATTTCTGTCCTTATCTTTCAGGTATAAAGCTATTGTGAAATACAAGACTGCCTTTTACTCTTTTTACCTCCCAGTGGCAGCTGCAATGTACATTGTAAGTGTATTTGTATTGTCCATACATGTCTGAAGGAACTCAAAATTAAAGTTTACAGAACTGGTCTTGTAAGAATGTTGGAATAAGACCAGTTGACACAATCTACACAGTGAAAGTAACACAGTTACACACACAAACTATTGTTCCTTACTTTTATAGGCAGGAATTACGAGTGAAGAGGAACACAACAATGCCAAACACATTTTGCTTGAGATGGGAGAGTTCTTTCAAATACAGGTAATTACTTTTCTTTGCATCCCGCTTTTGCATATTGAGTGACGTGCTGCCAATTATACAGACTTAACAAACCACCTGACGTGTTTCATTTGCAGGATGACTACTTAGACTGTTATGGAGACCCTGCTGTGACAGGAAAGATTGGTACAGACATCCAGGATAACAAATGCAGCTGGCTGGTGGTGACCGCCCTGGAAATCATGACCCCTGAACAGAGAGCAAAGCTGGAGGTGGGAGTTCAGATAACAACCCTTTCTATTTGAACACCCTAGATATGTACTGATATTATTTGGCAGCAAACTACAGATAGGTTTGCACAGATCTCGTGGCTCACCCGCAGTCTAATGACACTAAAGAAGTGTGGTATTACGGTGTAAAATGGTGTGAATTTGCTATGCAGGTTATATTCAGTGTTTCCTTCACAGAAACATCAGAGAGCATTCATAAATATTACAACAATAGTTCATGCGTGCAAGAGAATAAATGCAATGCATGCAACAGTTATGTCACAGTGGCGTACAATGACCAACTGACAGATTCTCTGATTTGAAGTCAGTGAACTTTTCAAAAAACACATCAAGTGTCGTTACGGCAATTGATAATGATTTTTGTTATATACCTCTGTAAGAAATTGTTGTTAAAGGTATACAATGCAGGAACTGTCTGTTACTGTTTGCAAACACAACATTCAGACTTGGCCCCTGCTCCCCGGTTCAACGCCACCAAATTGCACTGCTTGTGTGTCCGCTGTAAGCTACTACCGTAGAAAAGTTACATTTGTTGTAATAAAAAAAAGTTCATACTTTAGCAAGCTAACTAAGCTAACTGCCAGCACCTACCTGTCCAGCAGAAAACACGCCAGCTCTACGGCACTCTCCACCCCCATCCTCTCCCTCGGTGCTCACCAGCCACTGATAACCAACCCCAGACTCACGCTCATTTTGGAGTGAGATCTGTCCACTTGACATTCACCTCGCTCACTATATTTGCGTTTTTTTTCACAGCTGTCTCCACCATGTTTATAGCTTCCTCTTGCTGCTTACAATCTGACACCTGGTCGCTACCTTTTTATAATTTCCCCACCTCACCAGCGTGTTGTTATTGGCTGGAGGCTGCGCACCCACTGCCATTTCTTGCAACCTAGAAACATCCTGAACACAGCAAACATGAAGAAAATAAGAAAATACAGGCAGAGGGATTACTTTTTTATGTGTCTATATATTGTTTTTTTTTTTTAGGAAAATCCTGCATAGTATACATCTTAAAGTAAGAAATGCAGTAACGTATGTCACTTTTTAAAGATATTTCATACTTTGAACAAAGCCTATTTTCAGCTAAAACATCATTCAACGATACAAACAAAAATACTTTTCAGCAATAGAAAAGTTCTTTGTGATAAAAATTTAACAGTCAACCTATTTTCCGAGCCCAGGATGGCCTTGTTTTTATAGTTATGATCCTCCATGTATGTAGTGCCCTCTGCTCCCACCTTTTTAGAAGTATAAACAGAGTCACTCGCTACATCGTACATTAGCAACAGTTAATTTCATCTTCATCTCCTCCTCAGGCATGTTACGGGCGTCACGATGATGCCAGCGTGGAAAAGGTCAAAGCACTGTACAACACCCTGCAAATGCCAGCACTGTACCAGAGATATGAAGACGAGAGCTACCAGCGGCTACAGAAACTCATCGCCAGTCACGCTCAAAACCTTCCTCACTCAGTCTTCCTCAACTTTGCTGAGAAAATCTACAAGAGGAACAAGTGAGAGGGAACGGTGGTCATAAACAGCTTCAGGCGCATCAGCCTGGTTCCCTGCTGACTTTTGTCATGACGCACAGATCAGCTCCTCTTCCTTCCAAAGAGGGTTTGCCCGGGACGAGGCTCTGACTCCCAGCAGCGTGACCTGAACAGGGCTGTGATATTTAGACATCCTGCAGGCAGTTTCTTAACTTTTCAAAGATTTGTAGATATTTGGTTGTGAATGTCATCACACAGTCTGTCTCTTTCGCTCCATTTTATCTATTTATTGAACCCAGTGCATAATGTACAGCGTGTCCAGTCATCTCTCCACTGAAGAATCCCATGAATGAATCACATGGTCTAGCTGTATGTGCCCTGAAGAATGAATGGCAGGATGAAGGTACAAATCAAATCAGATAGTGGACACGGTTTGGATTTTGTAGGAATAGATATAATAATTAATGAGGGACTGAAAGGGACAGTACATATGTGACAGTAGATGTATCTGACAGGGGGTCAAACCTGATCGGCTCTCTAATTCCATATATTTTTCTATTACTACAAAAGTCTGTACTGGCCTGAATGTTATTGCTTTTAATAAATATTTATGACCAGTATTTCTTTTTTCTATTTTATTGAGTTAATGTTTTTTCGTGTGTGTGTGTGTTGGCTATATATAGATAGATAGATAGATAGATAGATAGATATACTTTATTGATCCCAAGCTGGGAAATTACAGTATATAGAGCAGAAACGAAACAAAAATATACTATTGGCGAAAATGCCAAAACTTCTCTTCCCAGATCTTCAAATGTAATGATTTGATGCTTTTGTTTGTCATAAATGATGGCAAATTGAATATCTTTGGGTTTTCAACTTTTGATCTGATAAGAAAGCAATTTGAAGACATCAGCTTGGGCTCTGGTAAATTCTACTGGGCGTTTTTCACTGTTTTCTGACAGGCCAAATAATTGATTTAGCCAGAATATTACCGAGAGATAAATTGATAATAATGAATAAAGAATAGACGCCACAGTTGGCTGCAAGTGAGCTTTGCATATTAGTCAACTTCCTTGTAGACAGACTAATAAATGCCTAGATAGGATGATTTAAGAGAAATTAAAGGAAAGGTGACTCTTCCTCTTAACGCAGGGCGCAAAACTAATCATTTGAAGAGGATGAAGCTGAAAATGACTCAAGATAAATTGGATGTGATGATAAGGCAAGTGAGGTGTGTGGTTTTGTGGCGTCGGCCGTGGGTGGGTGGGTTCGCTGGAAGCTCGCGAGAAGACAGATGCTGAGGCTGGTAACGTCGGAGAGACATTCACATCCACACGGACTGGGGATGTGAGAGAGCCCGACGAGATGGAGACCTTCATCCATCTTTACCACAATCTGATCGTGAGTCGAGTCATAATTTATTGTCTTATTCTGTGTATTTTTTGTGTTCAAACGAACCTGCACAGTCGAGTCAGGAAAGAAAAACCTCCTATTTCCACACGGAGGCTGCGTAGATCAAGAGATGTGAAATTCCGCTATTAACAGTGGCATCTCTTTGGTATTTTTTAGCTAAAATGTATTATTATTACCTGTCTGAACTGGGATGTAAATATTAAGTGTAATATTTGAGTTGTAACAGGGGCGGATGGGCCTGTATATCAGGGCGATGCGGTTGGAGGTACCCCCTCCTCCCCCTCCTCCTCCTCCCATCCTCCCCGTCTCCACCAGCTCTGTGGGATCAATACATGCACGGGTAAATACTGTGCACAGGACGGGTTACATTGCATGTGATGATATTCATTTTTTTTGGTCTAAATTCAAGGCTTTATTGGCTTTAACTGTCATTCCGACGTAAGGCCCAGTGTAAGCAAGCACTTGAGTGATTTATATTCCTCAGTGATGTGAAGGGCACTGTGGAGGAATATGAGCAATAGCCTTCGGTGAATGGGCTTTTAAAAAGGCAGACTCGGTGTTGTTCAGTGCTGCTGCCTGATTATTTCATGCTCCAATTAAACGTGCTTTTATGTTCAGCCATTGCTTTAGGTACAGTGTTTCTTTGTTTTTTAAACGACATTTCTTTAGATCTGCATCTCATTGCCTGTTGTCAGCCTCTAAGGATAGAGTGGCACAGATGGAGACAGCTTGACTACTGTAAACTCATGGATATCAGTGCTCAGTGAGGCTGAACATGACTGATGCAGATGATGAGCGACAGCTATTAAGCTATAAATTAGGAGACAGTTATTATCATGGGCATCATTTCATGTGATACGTGCGTGGGTGCGTGTTTGAATTTGAACAGCTAGATGTGAAAACCAGGATAATAGTACAACAGATGCATGCAAATGGGGCGGCACTTCTGTTATGTACATTTACAAGCAGCCTGTTTGTTTAACCGAACAAGTTAATTCAAAATCTTGAATGCCATTACAGAAATTTTGTGGAGAAGCTTCTTCCTGCTGCATCACGGTAACTCAGCTACTGTATTGCTCACCACAAGATGCAACGTTATTTAAGGGCCACTACTAGTAATTTTGTCATTATCAGATGATGTGATTATTTTGTACATTCATTAGGTAAGCACTTTGTCAACAATGTCAGAAAAAATTAAAGATAACATCACAGTTTTCCAAGGTGATGTCTTCATATGTTTTTTTTTGTCCAACGAGTGGTCCAGAAAGCAAATATATTCCGTTTACTATCATGAAAGACTAAGAAAACAAGCAAATATTAACATTTTAGAAGCTTGAACTGTGAATATTTGCCATTTTTGCAAATTAATTGATTCTCAACATCATTGCTGATTAATTTTCTACCAATTTATTAATTGACTAATTGTTTCAGCTCAAACTATGCTGGATAATGTGCTTTTTTATCGACTGTGTGAGAGACAGTGTGTGTGTTTGTACCACTGCTGTGTCCTCCCAGGACTTGGGCTGTGATAATTATAAAACAGAAAGCCCAAAAGCAATTGAGTTTTAATGAATAGTCCAGATGATGGGTTTAGCTTCAAAGACTTAGCCTAATATGACAAACATGTGTAGAGCAGGAAAACAGTCTTTGAAGAGCTGAATTTGCTCGTAGTCGTTATTCACTGTGTGTCTCCTTTGATGTTGCAGGATCTTGGGAGCCAAGCCAAGATGTGACCGTCACAGCGCGTCATAGTTTGGATCTGTCCAGCCTTTACAACACTTGTTTCTATAGCAACAGAAATATCACAGTATCCTAAAAAATCCTATTCCCACAATGCAGTCCTCTAGCTGCGCCTCTCAGCCTCCAAAGCCGCGGCGCTTTGACGTCAGCAGACGGACGAATACCTTGGCTGCACCAAAGTCTCACGGCCCCGGTTTTCAGAGGGAGGATAAAAACATGAACACCATCACCACGTCCTCCCCACGCCGGGCTACCAAAGGCCCCGCTGCACCCACCAGGACCAGGGTGGGAGTGCAGCCTCGGCCACCAGTGAGCCAGTCCAGGTTTGCCTCACAAAAACAAGTTTCGACCGTCTCCAAATCAGCTAAGCCCAAACCCAAGAGTGCTCGTGCATCGGCGGCAACCAAAATCGCACCAGCAGCCGCTCCTCCTCCGCTTCCCTCCGTTCTCCCTCTCGACCCGAATTGCAATGAGCCGAGCCTCCCGTGTCTGTGCTGCGATGGGCGCTCCCCGCAGGACAACAACAGTATGTTCAACCACAACCACAACAACAACAACACCATCTCTATCAGACAGCAACTGCAGTTACCGCCTCCTCCGGCCATGTTGCCCCAGAGGCAGGATGGGAAAGGGGCCAAGGAGCAGCCTCAGCCTCCCTTGCAAGCACAGGCCCAGCTGGAGCCCTCTGCCTGCCCTGCTGCCAATCTGGAAAATGAAGGCAAGAATGCAGATGAAAGCATTATTCTAGACAACAAGAAAACTGTAAAAGTAGAGGAAGAAGACGATGAGGAAGAGAGCGGTGGGGATATTGATATTGATGATGATGAAGAGGAAGCTGACAATGATGATGACGATGACGATGACGACACCCTGGTCCCCTCGTGCTGTGACTGTCCTCCCTCCCTCCTGGAGTTATCGCTCTCCTAATCTACCTCCTCATCCTCTACTTCCATCAGCTCCTGCTCTGATCTGGAGTCTGACTGTGCAGATCAATCCGCCTCCATCTGCTCCTCCCAAGACCAAGATAATCTATCTGTCGCTCTGTCCCCCAAAGACCACTCTCTTCCACAAGCCCCCGAATGCCAGCCTCCTGCACGTTCACCTCCATCCCTTCCTCTTAGCCGCAATCCCTTCCACTTGACATCACACTCCCCAATTCCCCCTTGCTCCCCAGATGAGGGCTACCCCTCTGCGCTGGACTCTCCCTCTCCTGACTACTTAGGAGTCAAAGGTGAGTCTGAGGTCACCAAACTAGGCTTACTTGACTTCCTGGAATCAGTCGGGGAATTTGGGAAAATGGAGCGCTTCAGCCAGGTGATCCAAGTGGCTCGCTGGGATCTGGAGGGGGAGCAGCATTGGGATGTGCTGAGGGATCGGCTAGATCACCTGGATCGCTTGGAGAAGGTGAACAGGGAAGTAAAACTGGCCTACGTCGCCAGACTCCACGAGAAGGGATTTGATCTTGGAGATCTGGAAGAGCAGGATCTCTCAGATGTCATGGATGAAATGGGCAACATCGACATTCCCTGGAAGTTGTATAAAAGTCGCAGAGGAACGATGGGAGACTCTCAGGAGTTTTCAGACGCAGGGGTTGACCTCACTGGTCCGTCAGACTGTGATGAGCCTCTTGCTCCTGATTCCCTCACGCCTTCTCCCGTGGAGCCGCCACCTCGACCCCCCAAACCTCCAGCACGTCATGCCAGCGTGAGCTCCGACCTCCACACCTACATCAATATCAGCAGGGAGACCACCTCCATGGCGGTCTCCACCTCTCCCACATTGTCCACCTTCTCCCCTAACTCTTCATCCCCCACGTTCACTACTTTTAGGTGTGAGAAACCCCCACCTCCATCTCCACCGTCTATTCCTCCTCTCCCCACCTCTAAACCGGTCCCTTACCTCACCCTCTATACCACTCCTTCTCCACCTCCATCTATACCCACCCCAACTCCTCCCATTCCTCCACCTCGGAGGCGCCACCTTGCCAGGAAGGAGGCGCAGCGGCTCGCAGCTCTTCAAGCCGAACAAGAAAAGACCCCCCTTTCCCTTCCTCCTCCTACCACACGTCCCCCACCTCTTCCTCCTCCACCAGTTATCTCAGTCTCCTCCTCATCTCCCCCTGCCATACCACCTCCACCTGCCCTGCCTCCTCCCCCCTCCTTCCATGCACTGGATGTGGAGATTCGGAAGCTACTGATGCTTGCTGGATTGACCCAAGCCGAGCTCCTCAAACTCAGCCCAGAGCTCGGTGTTTGTGTCGGAGGGTTAGAGGACGAGGGAGATGGAGATAATGCTATCTTGTCCAGGTCTGCGGAGCCACATGAGTTCAGACTAAGAGAGAGGGGGGAGGAGGAGAGGGAACATGACACCGAGTTGATGGCCAGAGATGGCAAGTTGGATGGAGATCGAAGAGTCGATGTAGCTGAAGAGGGCAGAAAGAAAGAGGAGAGCAAAGACACACAAAGAACCACCTCGTTCACTGAGATGGCAAGGAGAAGGAAGAGAAACAGCGGTCTGACCTCCGACTCCTACTACAGCACCGGTTTTAGCAATACACATGAAACCAAAGCAAAGAATATGAGCTTTGAGTCTTTTCGGTATCCCGCTGAGTTACCAGATTCACCTCCCCCTCCTCCTCCTCCTCGTCCCTTACCCCCAATCCCCCCATCTTTGCCCCCAGTCAAAGTCAGCACTCTCCCCGCCAACTCTGCACAACCTGAGCGATTTGATTGGCTCATAGCATTCACACCTGATTGTGATGCCCCACCACAGCCTCCACCTCTGGAAATGAGAAAATCTCAAATGGAAACTCAAAAGAAGCTCAGTTCAGGGTCAGGTTCGTCTCCAGGGTTAGCTCCAAAGGTGACGACTTTTAAAGAGCTGCGCTTCCGCAACAAGAGCACTTCCCCCCCAACAAAGGTGATCACGGACCCAGAGCCTGACCCCACAGTTATTACTCCAGACCCAGATATCCTGTACAACCTGAGGTGGAGAAGAGAGAAGGCAGGCGGCGATGGCAACCAATGGGAGTACACCTCTCAGGCTCAGGCCTTCTTCATGCAGCCGCCACCAGCCCTCACCTCAATGGCTGCTCTGAAGGAAATGCTCCAGAGAGCCGACAAGGAGGGTGGACAACCGGAGCTGTGCCCATCACAGAAGATTGGCTGCTCAGTCAGTGACAGCAGCCTGTGGACCATGGGCCGAGAGTGGGAGTGTGAGGAAAAGAGTGAAGAGAAGGAAGGGAAAGAAGAAAAAGAAGAGGAGGAGGTGGAGGTGAGAGGACGAGCGGATGGAGGAGGGACTTTTGAATCAAGAACTTCAGGTGACTATGAATTCCCATGATGATGCTAAGAATAATAAAGGAGGCAGCTGAAATTGATGACAGAGTGGAAGGGGTGCGCATGTGTCTATTTGCCTTTTTGTGTGTGTGTGGGAGAAAATAAACACATCAAAGTAACTCAGTGTAATTTGGACGACACAACAAATCTGGGATGGGCAGATGATGGAGTGAAACAGATGGGACAAAAGACAGACAGACAGTCAGCTTGCTCACTTTCTCAGTGATGCACAAATTATATCCTTGGTCAGTACAATTGAAAGAAACAAAAGCATGGGAGGTGAAAATGTTGACTCATTTATGATAATGATGTATGGAAGGAGAGCGGAGAGACGGAGGCCGAGCGTGAGTCACAGAAAGGGACGATGCTTGATTTGATGGATAAGTGATGACGGGGGATAAACAGAGGGTGATTTCACAGACGGGAGAAACAAACAAGACAGCGAAAGCTGGAGAGGGAAGGCCAGCGACAGGGAGAGATGGAGGGTTGATGAGAGTGAAGGGAGTGAAGGTAATATGAGGAGAAAGAGGAGGTTGGGAAACTTTCCAGCCAATATTTCCTGCACTGCTTATCAGAGTGTGATGTCATCACTGCCTTATTCAATTATTCATCCACCCTTCAGACCGAGGGGGGGGTGGGGGGGGATAATGGAGTGCCCACTGAGCTCACTACCTTTCTCTTCCTTCTTACTATCACTAACTCTCATCTTTCTTCTGCTTTCTCTTTTTTTTTCATTCGGTGTGTGCTGAAATTTTTTTTCTCCTCCCCTTTCTTTGCATCTTTACCAATTTTAAATCCCATCAGCGTTTATATGCTTTTCTCTCCTGTCTCTCTCTCTCACACACAAAGACACACACACACACACACACCCTTGCTCCCTAGAGTGGCAGGGATGGCTAAGATCAAGTTACTTATCTCATGCAGTGCAGCAGTCGGCTACATAGACACTATTAGATTGTCATTGTCTAGATACAGCAGGGTGTATGTTTAATTTCAATTAGCCAACAACAATTAGATGCTAAGTTTATTTGTAAACTGAGTTCTCTGATTGAGGTATAATTACTTTGGCATTATTTCATGACATTACCTTTACTTTCTGATAATAAAAGTAGGAATTACTAATGAGGCGCATGCTTAAACACACTGGGGGGAACAAACAGAAATAGGTGTGTACACCTTTAAGAGTCCAAGGGGTGGATCTTAGTACATGAACCAATTGCTGAGAGCTCGTGCGACAGCAATAGGAAGTATCATGTGTTGGTTTCAGTTGAAAGACAGCACAAGTCTAACCAAGGTACGGTTGCTTTCCAGCTCATTTTGTAGCCCATAGCTTAGCAGTCTGTCACAGGTAATTGAGTGTAGTGAAAAGTGTGTTGCCACAGTCTCCGAGCCCTCACACGGCCAGACATGGTGATTGAGCAGGAGGGGACAGAACTCAGCTATCTGTTGACTGACTCAGCATTGCACTGTATGCTGTACTGCTGGAGGAGGGAGGGGTGGTGGGGAACGAGCGAGAGAGAGAGAGAGAGAGAGAGAGAGAGAGAGGTAGAAAACAAAGGCAGAGAGGAGGAAGAGAGAAGGTGATCCAGAGGTGAGGATGGCACGCACTGCAGTAAAGTACCAAACAGTTGTACTTAATATTCTCAGTAAAAGTATGAAATGAAAAAGAAATCAGGCGCTGTGAAGAAAACTTGGATCCTAATATGATGATTCTTTGCGAGCGTTGTTGCCATTTTAATTACGGTGTCACTGGTGAATGAGCGGCTGATTGAGTGTTTCTACGAGCAGCTGTGAGACTTCTCAACAATTCTTCTTTCATGGCCCCGGTATCATTTCCTGTTCATGTTAAACCCTCTTAAAAGAAAGACTGTGGTTATTGCTCTCCATAAATCAACTCCATTGACTCTCATGCCCTGTCAATGTGTAACTGTCAATCAACTGTTTGACTTGTTTAAATACTGCATTACTGCATGATGTTACATGATGACGATTTCTGCTGGAATACACTCATGAATGTGCATTTTTCTCTCAACAGACGCTAACATTTTCTGCATCTCTCTCTCCTTCCCATTTCTTTGCCACATTTTTTCCTTTAACCTTTTTTTTTTCCTCACCTATCCATCCCATTCTGTTGTTTCCATTGTTTGTCCATTGCTCCGCTTTGCTCCCTCATATACGCTTATGCCCTCTCCATCCTGACTCCCGCACCTTGCAATTTTTGGCCTTTTTACCCTTTCCAAAAAGCAGTTTCCTCCCCCCCACTGTCCCTCACCCAGTCCTCCCAGCCCTACTTCCTCCACACCGCCCTCCCCTCCTATCGCCCAGGCTTCTGTAACTCCCAGCCCTTTGCAGATCCCAGACCCCGCAGCCATGTAGGCAGGGAGTCCACAGACGAGCACTGCAACACACAGCGGGCCCCCGCTGCCAGCTCAGCTCGTATCCACAGAGATGATTCCAGCAGCGATTTAAGCGCTTGGTTT
The DNA here is from genome assembly GCA_029783685.1 of Heniochus monoceros. Lineage (NCBI taxonomy): Eukaryota > Metazoa > Chordata > Actinopteri > Chaetodontiformes > Chaetodontidae > Heniochus > Heniochus monoceros. The sequence goes on from JAPZEA010000025.1 coordinate 16,150,885, forward strand.
AAATACGAATCCGTGGTGGATTGTGGTGTAGACTCTCCTTGTGATAATGGGAATATCTTTAACACACACAGGGACTTTGCGTCTGACTCCATGTGCAATTTTGACTCCCTCTACTGCAGTGACTCAGAGAAGCAGAATGGCGCACACACTAAGCCAGACACACCTGTTAGCGGCACCACAGAAGCTCCGGGTTGCACCACCCCGTATAAGAACATTGATGTCATGATGACGTATTCAAACAGTGCTATGGACTCACTGCATTCAGGAAAGCGCATACACTCACACGCAGACCACAGCAGCAGCAAGGCCCGGACATCTAAAGAGCTTCCTCCTCTCCCCACATATTACCTGTACCACCCTAAAAACTGCCCTCTACACCGTGGTGCCCCTCCTCGCCTCTCCCCTATTGGAGCCCTCTCTCCTCCCCAGCGCTCCGGAGCGCCCCCTCCAGGCGCAGCAGGCTCTTGCCTCAGCTCCCCGCTTTTCCCCCGCTCTCACACCTTGCCTGCCCTCGCTGCTCCCCTCTACTATCCAAACCTCTACCCTCCTATACCGCCCAGGGCGCCCCCCCTACCCCCAAAACTGTACCAGGCTCCTCCGCAGTCACGCGTGGCGAGTAAGATTTCTCTCTCTCTTCTCTCTCCCTACATCTTACACTCTCTCTCTTCGTCTGACATCTTGCTTGCATGCATGTCTGTCTGTCCTCTCCTGTCCTTGTTCTCGGCTCTGGACGTGATGGCCCTCACACTTTGGTCACTTTTTCAACCTGAGGGATTTGCAGATTTGAAAGAACTGCGTAACAGTAGCTGTTGTATGTATCAGAAGGCAGCTCCCTGCCGGTCATCTGATACGTCTTATCTGCACTGTCCTTTCAAATCTGCAAAGGGCCTTCAGAAGGGTAACAGCTGCTCCTGTCAGAGGGTGTCCAGAGTCACTCTCATCACTCTCTTTCTCTCTGTCTTCCTCTAGCTGTCTCTCTTTGTGTCTGTCTTGTCTGGTCTGTCCACCTGTTGTTTTTGTTTTTGCACGGTGTGTTGAAGTGGACACATGCATTTTACGCCAAGCACAGCCCAAGCAGCTTGCTGACAATGTTGTAATGTAGAGAATTTTTATTTTTAAGTTAACCTTTTTTTTTTCATCTTTGTGTACGTGTACAATTAGGCCGATTTCAAAGTAATTCAGGTCCACTGCATCCTGTTCATTATAAGAATGCGTTTCTGTAACTAGTTTATATAAATCCATTTATATAAACATCACACTGCACACAACACCTGCCCCTTGCACATGTGTGTCATTATATCTGACCTGACTGATGTGGTAGCTTACACAGTTGTTTCCCCCCCTAGCTCTTCAGTTACTTCTGTGTGTGCTCATGCTTATATTAAGTGTGTCTGGGCGTTTGTATGAGTGTATTTGTGCACTTGAGTGTGAGTAAAGATTAATGCATGGGGTCCTGTTTATCCCTGATGCATACAGAACGTCGTCTTCTCAGATCCAGATGTTGAACGCTCGCCACACTAACCAATATTTACAGGATGTCCTCGCACACTGTTTGTTGTCAGTAGTACCATCTGCTTCTATCTGCCGACTCCAGTGCTTCTCATCGCTTAATTGCTCCTGCTAATAACGCTAATATTTTAGTTATGGTATTTCTATCTGTGGTGATTCATTTTGCTTCTGGTGAATTTGTTTTTTTTTTTTTTTTGTACTTGTACAGTAAGTAATTGCTCTTCTTACTGTCACTGTCAGCTGTTCGCAGTGTCTCATTCGCTGGCTCTGTACAGAGGACAGAGACGTCCTGGATGGGCGAAGATGTGAAGCATCCAGTGAGAGGTCTGGGCCTGTCCTCTCTGTGCCTGCAGGAAAAAAAAGGTGTGTGTTCTCTTGTCAGGCTATGTGTCTTTGCCCCTGGTGTCTGTAGCTCTTACAGTTTTAACTGTAGACCATTGTTCTTCCCTCCAGCTCTGGTCAGTGCCGTCAGTGTGGCAGTGGAAGCCATCTTGGCCCAGTTCAGCTCTTCTCGGACTGTAGTTCAGAAGGTCAGTCACTGCTGAATCTACATCACTGGTGGGATTTTGTTAGCAGAATTATGTTGTTGGGGGCTTTTGTGGTAGTTTGTTTCCCTGTAGAGGACTGTTTTTCCTCACATCATTCTTAATAACAAATATTTGTATCAAGAAACTAAATGTTATATTGTCATATTGAATGTTTTTTTTCTGACAATGCTTTTCCTCACTTCCTTCTTTCTTGTTCTGATTCTACATATTTCGCTGTCTCTCCTCAGTCTCTCTCAGTTAACAAGGTACTAGAATATCTTTGATAACCCAATCTTGTAGTATTAAGAATTTCTTTGTAAACTAACTCCAGACTCCCCCAAAAATCATCCTTCATCACATCAAACCGACCCTCATCGCCTCCGTTTCTCTCAACCCCCCGTTTGTGTGTCCCATTTTCCTTTCCTCCCTCTCTTTTGAGTCATCCTCTCTCATCTGTCTCTCCTTATCACTGCACATCTTCTCCCTCACTCTGTCCCATTTTCCTCTCCTCTCTCCTCGTCTCCTCTCAGGCCTTATCAGGAGACAGCACCATAAATCCATCTCTGGGCCGTCTGGTGCTGCAGTGCCTCTGCCCTGCCCTGCACAGCTTGCTGACCGATGGATTGAAGCCCCACCAGAGTGACCTGATCGCAGGCAGGAGGCCAAACTCCGCCTGGGGTCTGGTCCAGGCCTCCACCAGGCCAGGTAGCACACCAAGGATTGAAGGAAAATTGGCATTTATAGACTTGGATTTGATATAGGCCTATTATTTCTGTGTTGTTTTTTTTCCATGGATGATAATGATAAACCCCGGGCTTTGTCTGCCTCTCATTTTCCCACACATCAGTCAATACTTTTTGATTTTTGTGTCTGAAATGCTGAATAAAGCGAACAACAGGATGCAGATATTGATTGGCCTATGAGTGCCAAGTTTCGCTGCAGTTTTTCGCTCACCTCTGGAAGCTCCTCTGTTGATCTCATTCTCACTCTCACCCTCTCTTTAAATATATTTCCTCCTCTTCCTCTCAACGCATTTTTCAAGGTCCAAAAACACAGGCCTTGTTCAACCTCCAAGTTCGAGTCGGAGAGCTGCCCCAGCTCAGACAGAGCAAACACAGGTTCAACGCATTCCTCCTTGGCCTCCTGAAGTAAGCACTGGCTCCTAATCCTCTCTGTGTCCACTGGTGGCATGAACTGTGCAGAAATTAATAGTTGAAATATGATAATGAAATATACTATATTTTGACTTCACCGCACGTGTCCTCTTCTCTCCACTCTTTCCTTCTAGTACCAAGCTTCTTGATTTCTTGCTGTCTCACCTTCAGTCTTGCAGTGGTGAGTTTCCGTCACATCCGTCTCATCTCGTTCTTGTGGACGTGCACGTGCGTGACCGTGATCTCTCTTCCTCCCAGATGTGTTGGAGACATATTATCGTCACACCTCCTTCATGCGTCTGTCGCTGGCCTCCTGCCAGCCTCTGTTCGAGGAGCTGCTCCTCGTGCTGCAGCCTCTCAGCCTGCTGACCTTCAACCTCGACCTGCTCTTCCAGCACCACCATTTAGAGCCGGACAGTCACAGTCCAGAGATCTCCAGACCACCATGTCAGGATGCCGGGTTCCAGCTCTCAACAGAGGGGTCCCAATCCAAAATGACAGGCTGCAGATATATTGAAAGCCTGTCAGAGGTAGACTTCGGAAGCCCGGAGTATCAGGCGGCCAAAGATAAATTGTCACCATTGGCTAATCCAAAGAATGTAGCATCAGAGGAGTCGACACATAGCAGTGCTGCACCCATAAAGGCTTCAGTCAGTCTCGGGCAGACAAGTCCTCAGCTGCTGTGGGTGCAGGAGAAGGAAATTGGAGAGCTGCCTCCTCCTAATATTGAGGAGGACAGCCTTGCTCAGCAGGCAGGACAGGTACTCATGTTTGTGTTTGGCTGTTCAGTGTCTGTAGTCAGATGCGTTTGTGTGACACTGCAGGGCTGACATTTTTGTTTAAATGCAGGTTATCCAGCAGGGATGGGGGGCTGTGATGCGCTGGGGAGGCAGACTGAGCCAGAACCTGGCTGAGCTGAGTCTGAAAAAGGAGGAGATGACGACGGATCTGCCAGATCTCCAGGTCCAGGCAGGAAGCGACTTTGCTCCTGTCAGCAGCGGTGCTCAGGTGCCCTTGGGTCTGGGGCGGCTCTTTGGAGCCTCTAAAAGCCCCAACAGCCCACCAGGTCACACACCACCAACCAGGTTAGCCATCAAATTATAATTATTAAAAAATAAAAATAAAAATGCCAACTAAATCTCTAGCTGGAGAGAAGACAATGAATTATTCAACCACTTTAAGAAACTCTGAAGTCACTGTTATTCCTGACATTGTTTTCTTCATGAATAAACGGCAGGAATGGTAGCTGTGGTTCTCCTCTGCCCATCTGTCTCACATTGTCTCTGTTTTTCCCGTTCCTCTCGTCCTCCTTCTGTCTGTCTCTGCAGGCGTCCCTCTCAGTGGCTGGCTCCTGGTGTTACCGCACTGACTCGAATGGTGAGCAGCAGCTCCACTCCAATAATAAAGAGGGCCCCGAAGCCCCAGGAAGAAAGTGAGCCGGAGTCAGAGAAAGACGTCGATGCACTGGAGATGAAGGACAAACCCAGACCACTCAGGTACGACAGACGTGGAGTGATGCTGATGGTTGTGGAGGGTTTGCACTTCTGTTAGCGTACATGGGGAGTGCCAGATAAATGTTTCTGTTGTTACCTCACAGAGGACATCTCAAACAGCTGATTCTGTTTTGATTGAACTTGGAAGGATGGCACATTTTGGCATTTTTTTTACAAGCTTTTAAGAATAATTCAAAATGTTCTAAAGAGTCTCTTATTAAAAATATTGAAACCTTTATTGACTCAAACCAGAAATCTCACACATTAGTAGCCCAACTTTGATGTGGTGGCACTATGATGTAAATGTAGTATTAAAACTTTTTTTTTTCCAAGTTCTATACAAAAACAGAAACAGAAAAACACAATACTCCTTCCCTATGAAACCCAACAGGCTTCAGAAAGAGAAAGAATTTGCATAACATACACAACAGCATTGAATATATTCATAAAACTCATTCACTGGACCTTAAATACCTGCACATTAGAGATACTATTAGGCACTATTTTTTATCCCAGTGACAAAAAAGTTAAAGATAAAATTTAAATGAAAATGTGACATCTGTCAACCACCTGTTGTGAGAAGGGGGTTTTGGATTTTTCCAGTAAAACAGGGAAGATGACGGGCTAACAGGCAGGTAAGCATCGCTCAGAGATTCAAAGATTTAACTCCCAGAAGCTCAGGACACTACCAAAGCGAGTGAATCAGAGTAGCTGGAGACAGTTGATGTCTTTCACAGGTGGGATCTGATCTTAAATAGACACATTGAACTGTTTTAAAATGCATGAGCCCATGTCTGCTTCATGTTCTTCTGATTCAAAAGTGGAGATGGAGTTGCACCTTTAACATGTCGATAGACTGGAACAGACAGGGATTTCCAAAAAGTTTTACCAAGAAAAAGGAGATATGAGCATATAACTCTTGTGCAGAGGTCGTTACACCGGCTTCCAGTAAATTATAGAAATGATTTAAAAATTTTAACGCTAGTTTTTAAGGCCCCACATGATTTGGCACCCCAATATCTCTCTGACATGCTCGTGGGCTATGAACCAGTTAGACCTCTCAGGTCATCGGGAACAGGCTGGCTGGTTATTACTGGAGTCTCTACAGAAACTGGTGAAACTTCCTTTAGCTTTTATGCCCCAGGCGCTGAAACATCCTACCCACTCGTTTTAGATGTGCTCCAACGCTGACATCTTTTAAAACTAAACCGAAAACATTCCTTTTTAGCTGTGCCTTTCAGTAGTTTGATTCGCCTGTCTTAATTATTATTTCATATTATTTTTACTTCTTTTATTGGTTTTAACTCACCTGTCTTATTATTTTTTACTGGTTTATGTATGTGAGTGTATTTATGTGTGTGTGCAGCACTGGCAGTTTTACAAGACCTCTGCCATGCAACCACGCAC
>JAPZEA010000025.1:16162281-16181694 GCA_029783685.1 Heniochus monoceros
GGCCAAGCTGAAGGCCACCACACACACATTATCACTCCTCTCCCACCCCCCCCCCCCCCCCCAGGACATTCTGATTGTCAATGCTCTGGAGCAAAGAGCGAAACATTCTCAAAGGCAGTCTGAAGTAAACAGAACACTTTTTACCCCTCGCCCTCCCCTCCCCAGGAAGCAATACTGAAAATAGTCAACAATAAACATTCCTATCATGAATATATTTTGTCCGTTTCTTTAGCAGACAGTACTCAGGCTGTCCCTTTTTTTCAAAAATAACTTCTTTCTTTAAAACCTCATTAGAAATTCTCTTGCAGCGATGCCAAAATTCCTATCACTAAGCCCACCCCCTCCCCTGCCTATTCACTGGTACATAGCAGACACTGTCTTGGTAAAGTGAAGAAAAACCCGAACACTGTCTCAACAGCTTTTAACTGGTTCACTTCTCCTCGTGTCATTTCCCAAAGGTGCAATGTGACTTTGAAAGCTTAACGATTAAATGAGGGGTTCAATTTTGACCTAGTTAGGGCCCAGGCTACATTTTTGTTCCCTCGGGCAGCTTGTGAACTCCTCGTCTCTTGGAAACTTAAGAGTCGAAATGCTGAGTACCATATATGTCCACTTTCAGTCTCCGAACAACGTCCGTCTTTGCCAGTTTGCTTAAGGTGCCGAAGTAAGAGCAGTCGAAATGTATGTGTGTGTTTATAGTGTGTCCACTCAGCATACATACAGTCTTTAGTGTGCTTGTTCATCCAGCACTAGTGCAAATTCATTTCAGCTGGTCTGTTTCTTTCTTTCATCCGGGACAGTCAATCTCCGTTTCTCTCATCCCTCGCCGCTTGGACAAAAGATGTGTTGCCATGGTTTCATCCTTGGTGTGATGCCCTTCAGAGCGCTAGGTTCAACACACTCATCTGTCAGTGTGTGAGATGTCTATCTTGCATTTTCAGCCGCTATAATTCTCCAGCTCTCTTCTCCCTTTCTCGCTCGCTCTCCGTGGCACTACCGCCGTTAACGGTAGTGTTATGACATCAGTTCCTGTCCATCTGTCCAGTGGTGGGCCTGGTCCCTTTCTCAGAGTGGTCCCACCTACACAAAGGCAAGATACTATCAACATAACCATGCACACACCTCTGCGAGTTCCTCCTGTTTCTGCATCTGATGCTCCACTCACCTCTCTCTGTTAGCTTATGAATGCTGCAGGGTCAAAAGTAAATCATTCAGCCGTTTCCTCCTCTGTTCTCTGCTGCAGACCTCTTCTTCCCCGCGTTTTTCTTCCTCTCCCTCCTCGTCTTGTCTGTTCTGGGTTTTGGTGGGCTGGTGGTGAACAAGTATGCACAACTAATTGCAAAAGCAGATTTTTATCCCCGTGGAAATTTGCATTCTTAAAAGGAAGAACTCTTCTTTTTTTTTCTTTCTTTTTTTCTTTTTTTTTCTTTTTTACATGGGTGCATTCGTTCACTCACACAGGGGCTGGCAGTGAGCGAGCTGGAGGTGTCCTGACTCTGATGGTGGGGGTCACTGCTGATAACCATCTCCTCCACCCCCACTGGCTGATCTGAGGGTCAGAGGTCAAACAATATTCTGGATGTTAGTAAAGGCGTTGCGGGAGGGCGCGAAAACAGCATGTCATTTCTTTTACAGACATATCTGCAATTATGCAAGTGTCCTTATTTCCCCTTGAGTCCTATCTGCCATCAGTCAGGGAGCCTTTGATGGAAACTGTGCGGTTTCACTGCTAATGGGGAAAGTCGATGCCTGCTGGGTTCTTGGACACCAAGAGTGGATGACAGAAATGGGGAAACATTTCTGCAGGCTGAAATTCTGTGGTTGGAAAACCACTTAGTTTGTGCTGCTGAGTATGATATGGAAAGACAAGCCAAATATGAGGACAACGGAGCACACGCACACATACATGCACACATAAAGTAAAAGACACAACACAGGACGCCAGGAGAAATCTATACAGATGTACGGTAACAATGAAAATGTATAGAGCTCGACCGCTTACACATATGCATACAAAAACACCTACAGAAACAAAAACTAACACACACACTTGCTTCATGGACCTGACTTGATGTGGCCGTCGTCCCCACTGGCTCCATCACAGGACAGACGTCGTGAGTCCCTCTCCTCTCCCTCTGCGTCTCTCTCCCTCTCCCTCTCTATCCTCAGTCGGATCTGTCTGTCTCTCACCAGCTCCCAGTTCCTCACAAGGAACACGTGGTGCTTCACCACAAAGCTCCTGGCCCACAGAGAAACAGAGAAAAACATAAGCCATCCGCGCTGACGTCAGTTCGGTACATCAAGTGGTTTATCTTGAAATGTGAATCGCTGTGTTCTTTCCGTACCTCTCGCTGCTGGTCAAAGGCTCCATGTCGAGGTGAGGAAACAGGCTGGTGATGTCACTGGAGCTCTCCTCCTGTAAAACAGGAATAAAAAGGAGGGACGCGTGCATGTTTAAACTGTTATCAAAGCTGCATTCTTGGGTGGAATGAATCGACGTCAAGCCACATGGACTCACCACTGTCTGGTGAGAGGATACAGTCCTCTCCTTCAGCCGGCCTGAGTCAAACAGAGAGCGAGACACAGAGTAAGACACTGCATGAGAGTATTGATCGGATCCATCAACTAAACCTGGAGATAACACGTCCAATTCTGGCAACTCACAGTAACGCCGCTTCCTCTTCAGGGGGACAGCAGGCTGCCTCTGAAGCTGCAGCAACACAACATGAGAATTACACGTACATTCATGAAAGTGCACACATCTCTTCTTTAATCTGATGCTTCAGCTTGACCTTCTAACGTCCTGACTCTCTGTACCTGATTGTGCTGCCACAGCCACATAACATCATAAGGTAGTTGGAAATGAATCCGCTTCAGCCTAAGGTACTTCCCTGGAGGACACAAAGGGAGTTTGGATGAACTGTCACAGCTACAGCAAACTGCAGCAGTGTTTGCATTTTCTTGTGTACTCACCAACGTGCATGGGAGCAGGTAAAAGGCTGTAGTCATGCTCCTCCGGTGTGTACTCCATGCTCTCTCTGCACAGCTGCTGGGCTTGGCAGGGCGGACTAGGAAAGAAACACATTAAATGCATAAATAAAAAAAAAAACTGACAACAGAAACAATATTAGAAGAGTTTGTTTATGAATTCAACTCACTCTGTAGTTTTGTAATCATCAGAGTAAAGACCCGCCCTCAGAAACTTCTTCCTGGGAGGACCATCTGCTCTCTCCTCTCTTTGGATGGTTGCAGGTTGGGATGGAGCCTGGTCGACGTCTGATTGGCTAAAACATTCAGGGGGGGTGTCACACTCGGGTTTGTCCTCAGCGACACTAAAAGGAAAGCATGAAGAGAGAGATAGAACGATAGAGAGGAAAAAGAGAAAGAGAGAAAAGGCACTGGTTTAGCACACAGTGCTGAAAACGATGGGTTAATATAGCAGTAGTGAGTGGTTGTATTGAATTTTCAAGTCAACCAGCTCAGGTGCTTTATAATACAGTTGTGAGTGTTTACCTCTGATGACAAGGAGAGTCACCATGTTTTCTCTTCCGTCCTCTCTTCCTCTTGGCCTGCAGCTCCGACTCTGTCACCTGCTGCACTGTGTCGCCTCCTCGATCTCTCTCTGGCCCTCTTTCTTCTTTCCTCCCTCCCACCTCTCTCCCATCTCTGTTGTGGCTGTGAGGCAAGAGGTCAGCTGACGACATGGAGGGAGCTACAGATGAGTGCGTGGGGGAGGATACGGTGGAGGGCAGCGGGTGCTTTCTGGGCCGCCCTGGCCTTCTTTTGTTTTTCCCTGCCACACTGTCTGCTGTTGGCACACTTTTCTGCTGCCCCCGGCTTCTCGAGTCACCTTGTAAACCTGCAGTCATTGAAATAGAAGGGCGGTGGGTGGAGGGGGGGGGGGGGGCGTAAGTGGCAGAGAGGAAATGAGACAGATGTGGATCAGTGATTGAGCCAGCAGGAGGTGTGAGGTGAGGCCAGTCTAGGCTGAGTCATGCGGGGCAACAGATTAGGTGAGTCACAACATTTCCTCTGACCAGATCACTTCTGGGAAATGCATTAAGAAGTGATTTATGAACACACACTCACACAGCAAAAAAAAAAAAAACCCACAAGAACGGCCACAAACACTGCACAGAGTGCATGAGTTTTAATATAAGCATGCACACGTACGCACTCTTGCGTCGCACTCTTAATGTGGAACACAATCTCAAACGGCTGAGCAGACAAACAGCGAGAGAAAAAAGCGTGTGAGTGTGCCCCTGCTAGCGTGCTGTGTTTCAAAACACATGTGTGTTTAGTTAGATGATGAACTGATGTCGAATGTATTCCACCTCTTTCAAAAACAACATATTTTCCTCTCACCAGCTCTCTTTGCCCCCACTCTGACCTCCGTGCTGTTCCTCCATCAATCACTCCTGAGGTCATCTACTTTTGTTCCATTTTCCACAGTCACCGACAAGACTGGCCACTCTTTCCTTATTGAATTTTTCCAAGTCAAATAGGCCCTGTTGGCCAGCAGTGAGGGATAGGCCAGGCTTTAAATAGCCAATCTGGTGGTTAACTAATGACTGTGTTCACTGGGTAGCCACGGCCTGCGACAGCGTGCGGTTCGCTGCAGACCGGGAAGATTTCAAAGATTTCTGGAAGATTCCCATCAAGATGCTGCTCTCCTGCTATAATGCTTTTAAAAATTTCCAACAGAGAGTGGCCACTGAGCGGTTGCCTTTGTGTGTGCGTGTGTGAGGGGGGTGTCAGGCACATCCCCTGCACAGCAGACGGAGTCTGAAATTGGCTATAAAAAGAACAGAGTCTGATTTCCTCTCAAACACCCTCCGGGCTTTGATGTGTGGCTCGACAGCACCTGAGAAAAAGCAATGCTGTCACTACACTGGGCAAACTATTGGTGCCACAGTCTCATCTCCACATTGCGCAAACATAAAAATCTGTCATACTTTGCAAATGAAAAGAGCCTCTTGGCATGAAATCACTCAGCTAGCTGTCATGATTTGGGTGCTACTGATGTATTTCAATGATAAGCACAGCTGACATTAGATTTCCAATATTATCTAAATTACTGTCCATATTCTATGTATTCATATTTTCTCCCGATGGAAAATTACATAATATGATAATACAACTACACATGCACACAGCTCCAGAGGCAATGTTGACAATGTTTTCTGTAGCATTTATCAGCGCAGACAGTTTCCAGCCAGAAAAATACGAACAATGCAGTGTGTCCATGGATGCACCAACGTTAGCGCTAATGCTAGCATAACCTCATACTGGGACATCAAACAGAAGCACACGCATGTCAGTGCTCTATCAATTCACACATTCACAGATCAAATCATTCATGCATCCTCACCTGCTTCCCTCCTCTCTGTCCACACTGGCTCATCTCTCCTCCATGACCTGTCTCCACTTCCTGGATTCCTACCGGCCAGTCCGCTCCTCAGACCCATCCCTGTTGTAGCCATGGCAGCGGATGTGAACAGGTTGGTGTGTGTTGGGGATGGGGACGTCCTGTACGGGTGTGACTCTTGAACATCCTCGCCGTCTTCGTCCTCTCCGTCCGACGCAATCAGCCGGCCCGCGTGTTGCTCCCCGCTGAAGCCTCTCCAGCTGTGGTTTGGGTTTCCGAATCCTGTCCCTCCCAGGCTCCCGAATTTCGTCCAGCTCTGGCCCAGGCCACCCCAGCCTCCCCCAAATGAAGACAGGTGAGAGGAGCCCAGCCCCAGTGAGGTGAGAGATGTGCGTTTGTACCTCTCTGCTGAAGATGACGATGACGTGGCAGCCGTGGCAGAGGAGAAGGGATCATTTCCGTTCTCACACACCCAAGGCGACTCTTTAGACAGCATACTCCCCATTCGTCTTACCCCTTTCCTTCCTCCTTCTGCTTGGCCCAGAATGAACCCTGACCTTGTCTTTGAACTGGCTAACCCCTCTCTATCGATCCCATCTTCCTCCTCATCCTCGTGAAACTCCTCCTCGTCATCCATATCTCGCTCGCAGTGCCTGTGACGGTGTTTATGCTTGTGTTTGTGTTCGCTCCTCCCACAGCCGCAGGAGAGGCTGGATGTGAACCCTGAGCTGAGGTGTGGGCCTCCTCCACTGCCTCCTCCTATATCTGCCTCAACATCCCCTCCTAAAGCTCCTTCCCTCAGCAACCTGCTCCTCCGCCTGTGGAATCTGGCAGGGTTGAGGAGGAAGTGGGCATGATGGGGCTGATGGGGGGCGTACTGGTGTGGAGAGGGAAGCGGGTAGGAGCTGGGGAGGTGGTGGTAAAGGGTTGTGGCTGGGGGATAGCTGCTGTAAAAGCCCATATTTTCAATGGTCTCCTGGAACTTTGACGGGCAACCACACTGCCTGCGGTCTGGCTTCCTGTTACAATGCACAGGCTGGCAGGGGTAGAAAGGCTGGGGGGAGAAGGAGGTGTTAGCAGAGTAAGATGAAGGGTGAGGCGAGTAGAAGCCATTCAGATTGATCCTGAAGATGTTAGAGCGGAGAGAATGGGAGGAGGAGTGATGGCGTCTTCCTCCAGCTGCATTCCCACTCCCGTCAAAGCCCTGACCCAGTCCTGTCCTGGCCCAACCTCGCCGCCCGATATGGACCTCGCTGAACTGACCGATCAGATCTTCTAGTTCAGCCAGAAACTCTGGATCCTGCATATGCAGCTGCTGGTGCTTCTTCTTATGTTTATTTTTCTGTCTCTTCAGTGCATTGTGCCCAAGGCAAGGGTAATAATCTGAGTGAGTGCACTTGTTGTGTCCTGGGCAGGGACACGGGCACAAGCAAGTACAGGAGGAGGAACAGTCGTAATCCCTCCGCCTGTGCCTGTGTCTGTCTCTGTGCCGCTCCGCAGCAGTTGAGTTGCTGATGGGGTTTGTGTGTCTGGGCATGTGAGAGAGGGGTGAAGAGACGGGAGAGGGACGGTCCACAAGAGAGGAGGGGTGCCTTTGACCCCCCAGAATCACTCCTGACCCCTGACCCAACCTGAGCATGCCTCGAACTCCCCTAATCTCCCCTCTCTCCGACACACTGTTGTTATCCGTCCCGATCCCGCTATCGCTGGGCAGCGTCTCCTCGCTGTGTGATTCGCTCCTGGGGGAGGGGGTGGCCTCTTTCAGGTGGCCAGGGGAGCCAGGGGCGTGATGCAGTGGAGGGGTGGGGCAGGAGAGCTTACATGAAGACTGGTGAAAGGGGAAATGATGCCTTCCCTGACACGGACAACTCTTCTTCACAAAGGGAGACAGGGACGAGGAGGAGGGAGGACGGGGGGAGGTGCAGGAGGACGATGGGGACGGGAGGGAGAAGGGGTGAGGAAAAAGCAGGGAGGATGTTGGTTCGGTGAGGCTGCCTTCGCTGTAAGGGCTCTGGGCCCCGCTGGAGTGGGTAAGAGATGGGGAGGGAAATGGGTGAGAGGGAGGAGGCTGGGGTTGGGTGGAGAAGAGCGATGCTTCAGAGGGATTGGTAAACAGAGACGGCTGAGTGGAGCTCTGGGAGTTGGCTTGGACTGTTGGAGCTGTTTGGGTTTTAGGCTTGCGTCCTCGCCTCTTGCCCATGTAGATGGTCCCTCTCTTGCTCACATTGATCTGAGGGCCCAGCTTACTCCCAAAGGAGGAGGACAGGGCTGAGAGCGTGTGCACTGTTGTAGCCTCAATCGATTTACACATTCTCAGAGAGGTCTCGCCATCTGCTCCCTCACCTCCCCTTCCCTCCTTTCCTACGTACCCAGACAGCATCACCTTGTGAAGTCTCCTCTTCTTTCTTTTCTTCATCTCATTAATGAGCCTCCTGATCTTTAGCTGCCTGCTCCCCTTTTCAGGAGGATGGAAATCTTTACTCCTGCCTGGATCATCGGTGCGATTCAGCGCATCTCCACTCTGGCCCTCGGGGAGGGGTCGTTTGGGAGGACGGCCACGCTTCTTGGGGCTGGATTTAGACTGAGCGGCACACTGCAGTATTGGACTTGGCTCCAGCACAGGGGCTTTCTGAATTCCGTCACACCCCAGAAGAGGCACCTCAGTTGGGGCCGCATTTGGTGAAAGTCTGGGAGGAGGCTCGTCTAAGCTGGAGCTGTGGGATTTAGGGCGGCCCCTTTTCCGGGCGGGGGTTATGGGGCATCTGGAGGCAGGGGGGCTCGGGTCTGATGCGGGGTGACTCTGCTTTGGAGATGGAGGTTTGGTCGTAGGAGAGAGAGGGGAAGCGCTGCTGGTTAAGGAGCTAGAGGGAGCTGCGTGTGACTCATCAGTCTGCTGAATAGTGGTCTTGGCAGGAAGGGACGTCTTGGGGTTCTGGGGGAAACTTAGTGAAGGATTATGTTGGGAATCTGACGGGGCTTCCTGATTTTCCGCCCTCTGAGCCCGGTGCACCAGCTTGGTCCAGCTGGGCCGTCTGGCTTTGCGTTTCTTGAGCGGTCGGCTGTCCTGCTCTTGGGGAGAAGAAGGGGGAGAAACGGGGGCACGGGCAGAGGGGGTGGGCAGAGAGGGAGGAGCAGAGGAAGAGGGGTGGCTTGTAGGCACAGCCGAATGTCTCGAGACGTCTTGTTCTTTTGATTTACTGGTGTCACCTGTTGCTGGCTCGGCTTGTTTAACTGGCTTGCAACTGTCATCCGTCTTGTCTATCTCATCTGGTGTGCCTGGACTCACTGCTTTACAGGTTTTCTCTACTTTACCACTATCAACCGCTTCACCACATTTTGCATTATTATCTTCAGCTCTCTGTCTGTCTGGGCTAAGTTTATCCCTCTTTTTCTCAGCCTTTCCTCTCTCAATCTTCAGTTCATCCCTCCACGTTTCATCAGCCGTATGTCTTTCATCCTTTTCTTTACCATGCCTCTATTTTCCATCCTTCCCTTTCTCCTTTTTCTTCTTCTTGCCTTCCTCCTTTCTGCCCTCGCTCTTTGCTCTTTCAGCCTCCAATCTTTCTCGCTTTGATTTCTTGTCTTTCCGTTTCTCTTTCTTTGCTTTCCGCTCTTTCTCTCTCTTTTTCTCTAGTGAGGGCTGCACAGGGGGATCCTGATCTTGGGATTGGCCAGAGGAGAGACCCACAGTGGGGGAAGGCTGTGGTTTAGGGGTGACTGAGGGAGAGGAAGGAGAGTCTGGCCTATTCTTATTGGACAGGCTAAGTTCTTTATGGGAGCCGGTGGAGACTCTCGTCGAGGAGTCCACGGAAGAAACAGAGGAGGAACTGCTGTGTTTTCCAACTTTGATTTTTGACGAGGTGGAGGTGCCAAGGATGTCGGCAGAGCCTTTCCCGTTCGATAGTCCCTTCTGTTTTGTTGTCTGTACCAAACCATTGTGTTTCTTGGAGGTCTTCCCTTCATTCCTGGTTTCCGATGCAGACAGGGCTTGGATGCATGGGGAGGAAGGAGTACTTGAAGCTGTCTGGTCTGTTGAGGGCGAACAGGGTTTGTGTCCTGCAGGGACAGGCTGGCCATTGACGCTCGGGAGCTTCTCCTTCTTCACTCTCTCAGATGAGCCATTTGAATTCACCTCTGTCTTATCGGCCAGTTTGATAGGAACCTGGGGAATACAAACACAGAATCTCCGTCATAGACAACAACGGCTGTGACATCCATTAGTTTACTGCCGACAACAGCAAAGGGCAACGGGAAAGAGACAATAACTGAAATGCTTTTGTTTTTGTCCGCCCATTAAAAGAGAGAGTGAGGACAAAATGACTCAATCAGGCAAAGAAAAGAGGGCATACTGAGGAGAAGGAGAGAGTGAGGTGATGGAAACAGGAATGGGGTTGACACAGAAAGGAGAAATACAAAGGCAGAGAAACGGAGAGGAAGGGAGTGGGACAGGGACAGAGGGGGAGTGAGAGATAAATGAGAGCAGGTAGAGAAAAGAGAGGATGTAAAAATAGAAGAGAGGGACAGATATAGAGAGCCAGGCGGAGACAGAAAGAGAGAGAGAAAGCTGTGCTATTGGTAGCTATAAATTGCCACTAATACAGATGAGAAGGCTTGACATTTCGTACTTGTCCTGTAATTTTGGTATGCTGCAGCTTGAGTGGCGTTTGCGCAGCTAAAGCAATACGCTTCCCCTTGGGTGATTGTCATAGGGACTGACGGACCAATGTCTGTAATAGCTCCAAGTGGTTGCCGTGCTGTTGTCCTATTTATAGGTCTGTTTATTTAAATGGGCTGCTTGGGGTTCAGTATTGAGACAATAGCTCATTTGACCTTATTACAACCGAGCACACGGCTGGGCGATTTTGCACCATACTCTATGAGGTTGTCTGGTGGTTTGCTGCAAAAACCAAAACAGAGCTACAGCACATACAGTGTGTGCCATTAATAATCCATGAATACCTCCAGTCCCTTTAACCCTTGGGTTGTTTTTCCATTTTAAGCTAACTTAAAATAACAGAGGTTTAATATCAGCAGCTGGCATGATGGAATCTGTATGTGCGTGTGAGGCAAACTGCCCTTGTTCTTAACCTACCTGCTTGGCAGACTTGGTCCCTTGGCTGCTTACGGCAGGGACTGAGGCTGGGCTGGAAGCTGTAGTAAATGTTGATGATAACGACAGTGGCTGCGATGACGAAGATGATGATGATGCCGATGATAACGATGATGATGCGAGTGGTGGCGAGGCAGCAGATGCAGTTTGTTTGGATGTGGTCTGGACAGCATCCAAGCCTGAGCGTTGATCTCTGGTTGCCTCGTCTGGAGCGGAGCTGGTTTTGCTCTGCTGGCCCACTCCTCCTTCCCCGTCCGCCCTCAGCGGGCCCCCCCTGCCTTGCCTCTGATAGGTCCTGATGGTGGGCTTGCAGACATAGCTCTCCAAGATCTTGGGCGGTTTCTTGGTGCGTTTGGCCTGCAGTCCAATCCGGAGTCGTACATTCCCGTCAGGGCAGCTCGTCTCTCTGCCAGAGATCTGAAGCTGTTGCTGCCCCGCGCCTCCACAGCGCCCCTCGATGAGCAACTCCAGCACTTCCCCCTTGTCTCCTTCCCTCTTTCTCCCCGCGCCCCTTTTCTCCTCCTCCTTTTCCCCTACGTCTCCATTCTCTCCCTCACCTCTCCTCTTTTTCTCTGCCACTTGGTCCTGCTCAGAGTCTTCAGGTGCGGAGGTGGGGTCCAGAGTGGAGTTTGTGGTTGGAGGGGTTCCCCCCTTCACTCTCTGGTCCATCAGAGAAGTCAGGGGGGAGAAGTAGGATGCTGTGGAGATCCCAGTATAACACTTTTAAACGACCCCGGCGGGGTTAGTAGGGTCAAAGGCAAAGAGCAGAATGCAGGTGTGGGTCAAGAGATTTCCAGAAGAATATCTTGTAACAGTCCAGGTACAGTTGGGCTCCTTCATCCAGCGGAGGAAGGTCTCTCTCTCGTCCTTTTGGCGTGAACTGAGATGGAATAAGTTTGAGGCAGAGGGAGGGGGGGAGGAAAGACAGACAGACACAGACAGAAAGATAGAGAGGCCAGTGATTAGTCATTTCAGTGAGCTCAGATGCTGAGTAGCAGCAGTACGGGAACTGAGGGGAAAGTCCCCTTCCTGCAAGCAGCTGTGGAGAGGTGCTAAAGTCTGTGTCCACAGAGATGATCTCATCATACAGAAAGCCCAGGGGGCCAATCAACGCCGCCGATTCCCAGAATGTCGACACTAACTGGAAGAAAGACCTACTCCCGTTCTTCAAAAACGGCCTCAGCTAGTTTTCTCTAACAGTCTGTAAATAACGGCAGCTCTGACAGACAGCAAACACTCCCTCAACCTCTACGCTTTTACTCATGTTCGAATCCTCTCTGCCTCCTCTCCCCGAATCAATATATCAATCAATCAGCTCCTGACTAATTCAAACACTTGATCCAGTCTCCTCCCCTCCTCTCCCCACTGTCTTTGCGCCTTCTGTTCTCAGCTACTCCCACAAGCACTTCTCCTCCCACCCTTCGCTCTGCTGTACTTTCTTTTCTCTCCGAAACTCCCCTTTTCATGTTTGGCAGAAAGCGTTTGCATGCATTCTCTATTAGTCCCATCCACTCTCTTTCTCTCTCTCTCTCTCTCTCTCTCTCTGTCTGTAGACCACACAGTAAAATGGTCAACTCATACACTGTATCCATGTTAATCAGAACCATATTTCCTCCTCCACTTCGTTCTTTTCCTCCTCTCCAACCTAAATCCCTCCATTCACGGTCCGACCGTTCCCCTCCTCCCCTTTCAGTAGTGGTAACACAAATCCGTAGGAAAGGGTAAAACTTATTTTTGGAAAGGAGTGCAAATTCCTCCTCCTCCCATTGCTTCCTCTAAGTCAAGCACGCTTTTCATTGACCCCATTGTAAATTGACTTTTAATGTGACATTATAGCAAGCAACACACCCTAAAATAACATTCCCCTCACCAGGGAAAAAACTTTCACTCTCACTCGCCCAGCCTTTAAAGTATCGAAGGGAGGCAGCATCTTCTGTCATGCTTCCTTCATTATACTCTCTCGCTCATTAAGGGAGACACTCATCCATTTTCTAATAAAACACACCCCGCCAAGCATTCTTGCAGCTCTCTCCTGAGAGCCTCTTACGAAATAGCTCTTCTGCCTCTCAACGCTCTGAACTGCCCCCTTAAACTTACAAGAGCATCTCAGATAATGTTTTCATTTAAGAGCTCAGTGGGCTATCTCTCCTGCCTCTTGGTCCCTCCACACCCAAAACCCTTTCCTTGAATCAGACTGAGCTCAAATCAACATCTGTTCCAGTAACTGCTGTTATGTAACAGTTTTGGAAAGCATTTCCACCGCCAAACCTCCTTACAATGAAATAAAATGAGCAAAGAGATGGACAGTCGTCCTCTTGAAGAACAGCGGCCACTTTCATCATGACCTGAGCTCCGCGAGCCTGACCCGAGCGAAGAAGAGCAAAATGAAGAGATATGAGTCATGTGAGCGTCAGTCCTGTTGTGCAAAGTGACTATAAGGAGAGAAGGAGAGTGGCAGGTTTTAAAACTTAAAAGGGCAGGCCTATTCAACATCAGTCAAAGTGCATACTAATAGCTTTTTATACTCTCCAAAGCTATACCTCTCAAACATAACTCAAAATTATTCTAACATTAGACCAGAAGCTATTTCCAGTGACAGGATGATGGGTGGACTTGACACTGTAGTCAGTGTGGTTCCTCGGCAGCGCTGAGGCGACGATTAAATCATGATAATGGCCCACCATATTTCCAGCCATCATCACCATCCCATGACGGTGTTATCATCAATAACTACAACCCCATTATCATCTGCCTGACAACAGCACGAGCACGGGCAGCCCAGCTGGAAATCAGGGCTGCTGTGATGGCATCTCAAACATATTGAACCATGAAGGCTCACGCAGTCGGTGCAGCCTTACTCCTCATATACAGTACAGGGAAGTTTCTCACGTGAGTCTCCCTCCTCCTCTTCCTCTCTCTCTCTCTCTCACACACACACACACTTTCGCCTAGTTGGTGTATTAGAAGTGTGTTGGTCGTACATTGTGTACCCAGGTCGCAGCTGCGTAGGCTGACTGATGTTGCTACTGTAGATACAGTATGGGCAGTGGGGGTGTTACCGCACTGGAGCAACCTATCACTGGTTTACTGAGGACGTCAACAGGGGCTTCCTTCTCCATAATGACTTTGCGCACCTCTGAAAAACACTATCCGCCTGCTGCTGTCGCACTTACAAATGATACACACATGCACGTGTTGTTGTTGTCGTCACTCCTATCCCCATAATAAAATATAACCCGCATTTAAGCGTCCTAAAACGCACGCAGCTGCAAATTGGGAACTCAACATGGAAGTGGGGCGCTACGTAGCAGCAAAACGTGCTTGCTAGTGGTGTTTGTGATGTGGATTAGTCCCGAGCCACCTCTTTCTCTTCTGTCTGTCCTCTGCCAGCCCTTCTGCTGGTGTCAGCAACACTGGAATAAGAAATATCACCATGCACGGAGAAACATACTCAGCAACAAGGGATAAAATTAGCGCAAAGCGGATGCACAAAATCATCACTAACCTACAGTGCCGTGCGCTCGCTGGTGATGACAGGCCTGCACACATTAATACGGACTGCCATGAAAATCTGTAATAAGGCTACGTAGGCTACTTACCCGAGAGCGCGTCCCGGAGCCAACTGCGTTTAGGCAGGAGGTTAAGGTGTTGCTGTCCTGCTCTCCCCTTCGCACCAACAGCAATCCAGAGCCTTTGGTGCATTAGATGTTGCTTTGATTACATAACTAAGGCCAGCGGAGGTTAAAACACCTCCTAAAACCGAGTTTCGGTCTCGTCGGAGCGCGGAGCCGACTGTGCAACAACATTGGCGCGGGTGTTTTCATAATCATACAGTCGACAGATCTCCGACGGCGCGTCTCCGCAGCTAGGTGGCGGACTGGTTACGCTGGATCTTTATTTTGCCCACTTCTCTCGGGGAAAGTTACATCTCCCCCGCCAGTAATAATGGCTCAGATTGTGCCCTCGTTTGCATACAAGCCGTTAACGTGTCAGTACGACGGGCTGAGGGCTGCGGCAGCGTGCGTGCGGGGTTACAGGCTGCCAGCGCGGAGGGGTTGGTGGATGTGCGGGAATGCAATTGCGTGGCCATTTTCATGTGGCCAGAGGAGGAGATAAAACGGTGAACACAGCACAGGATCTCATTGCGGTTCATAATAGGCGATTGGGGAGGGCTATTTAGACGCTTAATAAAATGGCGACGACTTGGCCAAAGTAGGCTGCTGGTAGGATTTGGGGAGCAGCCCCAAAGTTGCATCGCGTAATGCAATATGAGATTAAGATTACGGCGGTGGGGGAGGAAAGAACGACAGGCTGGGCTAAGCACTTATTAAAAGTTATTATGGAAGAGCTGTTTATCACGCATCAGTTAAACTGAAAATTGATCCAAAACTACAAGCGACGTTTTTACACACGCGTGCAGTAGGAATAGCACAAAATCTAGGATATATAACAGACAACTAAACATATTTATAATATACATACATATTTTAAATATGTCCTTTTAGTATAAATATAAAATAAAGCAATAATAACATAATGATAACAAGCAAAGTGATAACAATAATATAGAAATTACATTATTTGTTTTCTGTTGTTGCTCTCTAGTGGTATTTAGCACTAATAGCAGTAGTAGAGACTAACACTATCACTATTGTTTTGTTGTGTATGGGTCTGGATTAACCAACTACGGGGCCCTGGGACAAAGATGAGCCTTAGGCCCCCTACTGGCCCCCTCTCCCTCCGTACATTACGCACACCGTAACCTCCAAATACCCAAAAGTGCACGCTGCAGTGCACACATGAATTTCACCAGTTACCAGTAAACAATCAGCACTACTCGCCTAGGCTTTACTGTATGTCCAATAGTTTTTGGTAATTATAAGAATAGAAAAGAATACCTTTACTGTCATTGAACACATAGAACAAGGTTAAGTTTGCAGCTTCTGAACTTGATGCTATAAAAATAAGGCAATAATAAATCAATAGATATGATAAAATAGCAATAAAGTAACAGAGCAGTATAAACAGGGTCCCACAGTAGTAAATAGTGCAACAGCTCAGATGTGCAAAGCAGCACAAAATCAGTACAGTATGGGAAGGAGAAAAGAAATCCACAGTTTGAATTAAGAACATGTACCATGTAAAGACAATGTCACCATGTTTTTAAAACTAGATTTAGATTTCTCTACAAGACAGAACCTCAGGATGAAGTAATGATGCAGGACTTGCCATCAGGCCCATGGCAGTTAAACTGAGCTGTAGCGGTGCATATTCGAAAATTTGATGAGCAAATTAGCAATGACTGGGTTACAAATGACACAAATTGAACCTTTAGCCTTGTGATCCCTTTGCCTGATTAGTAATCTAGCCTTGCCTCGACACGTGGCCAAACTAACCGTTAAGGGGCCTCAGAGAAAAGAATGTACTTGGGCCCCCCATGGCTCACCCCAAACCCTCACCTCCCTGTGCTTTGTGTATAGTGTCCTGACAACTATGAGCTCCCATCAAATACAGAGTACACAGAGACCCAGAAACCTACTCCTATTCCAGCACTGGTGGACTGTGTGTTTCTCTGTGTATTTTAAATAAATCCACTTTATTTAGGAATATGCACCATGGGAGCACAGTTTAATGTGTTGAGAGGATCACCACTTGCATGACACAATGGAAAAAACAAAACAAAAACAAATCTTAAAAAAGAAAGGCCCTGCACACAATCGGACAATGTGGGTATTTAATCAAAAAGTCCTTTTTTTGACATGATGAAAGTGTAAAGACTCAGTGCTCGCCTTTGTCATTTAACACCTGCAGAGTGTGCAGACCCTTTCTTCCTCAAGCATAATGTTTACTAACATAATTAAGGTCCCATTAGGTAATAATGCTGGGCCACTTTACACCTTACACTTACACTTTAGTTGTGCATTTTCCTAAAATAAGTAGAAATGAATCAAATTCCATACAAACAGTAGACATACAGTGAACCTGTGCCTTTTGGGGGACCCTGGGGGTGTCAGGCAATGGGCCATTGCCCAAATCTAACCTTGCTTATACATTTTATATACAGCACATTATTTAAAAGCTATTTTCTACAGGCTATATTGCTCCTTTTTGGACTTTGTTGGCAAATTGCAAATTATTCTGTAGTTTGATAAGTTAAAAAAAAAAGCCTAGTTAGCATCTCATAGACTGTGCATAATGCAAGTAAGACAATAGAGAAAAATACAGACATATATTTTCAAATAGGAACATCATTAAAAGAGTAAATTGAGGCTCAAGAAAATAAGAAAAAAAGGAGCAAAGGGAAGCATGTGCACTGGAGTGAGTAGTGAGTAGGTCGGATTATGTATGGAATAGTATGAGACATGAGAAAGAGGAACGATATGAGGCTATAAACTTTTTAAAATGCTAACATATAAGCATAACATAAACATATAAGGTAGCCTAAGTTTTGTAGTGCAGCTATGGAAATCATGTGAGGAGGCCTACGATTATGCAGATTTGTTTGTTATCATGGATTCCTACTTTGCAAAAGGGGCTTGTAAATATGTTCTCAATCCCCCTTAACACGGATTTATTGAGATTTTAAAGTTGAATGTACTGTAAGTATCTTGCTATTTGTTGAAAAGGAAGTAGGCAAAATCTCCCAACAATCCAGTCAGAGTCCTATTTAGTGCTTTAAAAGAAGACAATCCAGCTCCACACCGCTAATTATGCTTGACACATGACCACTGTGTGTTTCCAGCTTCGGTAAGTCTGACTGCATGAATTCTTATTACAGGTGAAATGTGTCAAAGTCTGACAAACTCCATTTTCCTCTGTTGTTGTCGCCTGGCTCGTGCCACCCCATTGGCTACACAGAATTGTGATTGCGTCACGTCACTTCCTGCTGTGTACCGCATGATGGCGGTGTCCATGACGGTCTTGGCACACTGACTTCCTCTGGAGGTGTGCTGTTCAGCCTCTCTTTAAACTACTCCAGGAACATTTGTCAGTGGATGACCTTATTCGAAATCCTCGCCACTGAATATTTAATGAAGTGAATCGCAGGTAAAAGGCGCTTTGTGCTCAAATAGCTCCGCGTTGCTAATGTTGCCTGTAGGTAACATGCCTTCTGGGTAACACACGGCTAGCAGTTAGCTAAGTGTTTAACGTTACACAAGGTTACAGGGTATTGGTGTGTATTTACACGTTACTTGCTTTTCAGGCACGTGTCGTTCCTAAAATATAACTTTACTTAATTTCGTCCTCCATGTTTCAGATTATGGCGCTGCACAGACTGTCCTTCAGACTACGGCAAACGGTAAGATCACTGTTAGCACCTCGTTTAACTGTGAGAAGCTGCAGATATATAACCTGTACAGTATGTGAACAAGGTCAACAGCTCTGTTTACAAAGCGAGGAGGCAAGGGTTGTTTTCATCAATATCTACCAATAAACTTACAACAAAATCGTTTACTGAGGTTGTTCATGAACTGTCCATGGCTAATATAGTCCACATAGTTCATTTCAAAGTTTACAGTATATTTATCAAAATAAGCTTCAGTCCAGGCTTAGTTATTATAAAACTGTCAACATGTAGAACATCCTAATCAGCTTTATTGACCAAGTATGTGCACACATTCAAGAGATCTTAATGTGGTTTGTCATTGCTCGCAATGTAACACGCAGTTCCAAGAACAATGTCCATGAAAATAGGAATGCACATATAGCTAAAAACAAGAACAACAAAGCTGAACAAGATATAGAAGCATAAAACTATCAGATACATACAGATGAGGTGAAAAAATAGTCAACGTGTTATCCGTTTCTAATTGAACCAAACTGTGTGCATAACCAACACTGCTGCCAGGATAATTGGTGTCCCCACACTCAATCTCACAGAGGTAAATAATAAGGCCATTGCATGCATTGCAACGTAGCACAGTACATCACACACCCACTCAATCACCACCTTACCCGACGGCCCTCAGGGTGCAGGTACAGAGCACTGCGGTGCAGGAGGGTTCACTTCAGGAAAAGCTTAATCCCTGCAGCCATAGATGCCTTAGATAACACGCCTTGCTGCGCTGGCCTGAGTGTGTACTGCTGTATGTCACTGTATGTCACTACTCTGTGCTCTTTGTTGTTTGATGTGTTTCATCTATGGAAAGGAATTTTCCCATATAAAGTATAAAGCTTTTCCTGAAAATGCCCAACATGACAGATGAATGTTGTTTTTGTTGAAAGGTTTCCATCAGTGTATCAGGGTGTTGTCTTTGGATGAGTTTTTTAGAGCTTTTTGAGCCTTTATTTTCTGATAGAGGGCGGGTAGAGAGAGGGGAAGACATGCAGCAAACTGCAACAGGTTGGAATTGAACCCGGGCTGCTGCTGAGGACTCCGTTCAAGTACACTCTGTTCATGTACATCTGAATAAAAGTATTCATTCTGTTAAATGTTTGCAGGTAACACATGTAAGGTCCCTTCACACCAGTGGATGTGGGCAGCAGCAGGAGGTTGTGGCTGTAGACTCAGAAACTGAGCCCTTCTCAGTTTTCAGAACACAAGAGAGTGACCCGGTAAGCAAATCTGACTTTAACAGTGCAAATGGTGTCATGAGGCAACAATTAGGGTGGAAAAGCAGTACAGCTGCCTCGTTGCAGTAGATTTGGGTTTGTAGCAGCACCTGTCTGTGCATTTGTATGATTTCAGCTGATGAGCTCACTGTTTGTCTCTTTCCAGGCATGTCATTCGGAGAAACATGTCGGTCAGTATTACACACTGCCCTCCGCACACATCCAAACTGTGTTCCCACATAGCCTCCCGTGGCGCTATCAGCAACAGGTATGTGTTTATGTCTATGACTGCATGAACGCTGTTTTAAAGGCACTGGCTCATAGATGGTATTTTGTGGGTTTGTTCTGCTTTTTTTTTTTTTTTTTTTTTTTTTAGTACCCA
>JAPZEA010000025.1:16323314-16334099 GCA_029783685.1 Heniochus monoceros
GATCTATTAATTTTCTGTCAGCCCACTAATCAACTTTCAGCTCTAGATGTCACCTTTGGCTCTGGGAAATTGTGATGGAAAGTTTTCAAACTTTTCTTAACATTTTGTCGACTTTGTAGAAAATTTTGCCGATTAACTAATAACCAAAATGGTTAGTTGCAGCCCAATTCTCCTTTACAACATATACACCTTAGTTGTATTTCTAATGGCATTTTGACTCTGCTCAAGCACAAGAAAGGTCCCAGACTGAACTGGATCCTGAGTTGTGTTTCTATACACAAAGAGGCTTGTGGTGGTGGAAAAAGCTCAGATTTCATGATCAGAAAGAAAAAAGCATAAAATTAAATTTTATCAGATGTCCTTTTTTATTTTCTGGTGCTAATGAGAGGTTTCCTTTGAGCTACCAGATATCCTTCCAGATACTAATTTGGGGTACTGCAAACCATGTAAAAGCTCAATCTGGTTATTCACATAAATATCGCTGCAGTGTGCATGTAAACATGGATGTAAACGATGAGTAAGTGGGTGAGTGAGTGAAAGCCACACGGTAAATTGTGTTGGAAGTGTCCTTGATGAGTCAGCATATGAAGAGGTTGATGATGGGGCTGTGCTGTTCAGTAGGAGTAACTGCATGTACCGATGATGAAAGGCCAACATCTTGATGATAGTTATAACTCTGCAGAAAGAGCATGTCTGACAAACTTAGTGTGCTGTGTATATGCAGTTTATCCCGGCAATGGATGGTTGCAAATAACATTAGCACTGAGTGAAAGCATGTATGTGGATTGTTGCAGTGGGGGTGGTGGGGGTGGTGGGGGGGGGGTCTGGCAGACTGGTGTAGCCTCAGGCTCACTACTGCATTCATGCTCACACTAATACAACTGCACTCGGTTGACCCACATCATGCGAAGAGAAAAAAATGAGGGGGTGGGCCTACAGTGGAAGGAAATGTAGATCACCTGATACTACCATGTTTTTACCAGGGGGCTGGCTTCATGACTAATCTATCTGTAATTAGTTGGGCAATAGTCTGACAATGTTTCACTTGAGACTGAGCTGTGATAAAATTAGATTATAGTTGTACTTTTGTCACGTAAACCGAGTCCCCAGTCACAGTTTAGTTTCTGGTTAATTGGCCATTGCATTAAAATATCAGTTATATTATAAATGTAAACATATGTACTTTAACTTTATTTATTATTCTCCAATTTAAATGTCACATGATGTTTCCAGTTTATTGACCTTCATCATTATGTACGACAAAGTTTTATGTTTTGTTTTGTTTTATTTTTTAAACTTTGCAAAGGTTTTTTTATTCCTATTGTGCAGTTACAGTGCAGTTGCAGTTACCAAAAGCAGTTAAGGAAACTTCCAGAGTACATCTTCAAGTACTTTAATTAAGTACAGTTTTTAAGTAAATCATGCTAATTAACGTACAGTTGGTGAAATATCTGAATACTTCTTTCACCACTGGTTACTTGAGGTAAACAATCACATGAAACGTGTTTTCTAATTATACATCCGTAAGCACTCTGAGCTTAAGTTAATATATCAAATTCATTAATGTTTTGTACGTTTTGGGCAGGTTTGGGGGTTTTAGCTAGTTGGTTAAAAGAAAAATACCAACCGTTTCATCAGGTTCTGTCGTAATGTCAAGTTTTTATTATCTTCTTTTAAACGTTATTAATGTTCTTTTGGTCAAATACAAACTTTATAAGATGGCTGACTTCTCTAAAAACCTGACTTTGAATCACGATTTTCAAACAAACAGGCCTTACCTTGAGGGAACCGGAAAGACAAACTGGACATTTTCATTTCATTTCATTTGCGGCTAGGTGGAAGCAGCAAACATTTCACCGAAATGAGTGCGCGGGAATACTCCCGAAGAAGAAGAAGCGGCAACCATTTCCTCTTCCGGGTCTTAGATTAGGAACGTCGTGTGAACGGCGCGACCAAACAGAAACTTTTGCGGAGAACTTAGCAGTTTGAGTGATTTACGCTTCTTAAACTTGATCGTTTCTGTTAAGCCTTTCCAACATAAGCCGTCTGGTAACGGATAAAGGCAGAATCGAGAGGTTTGTACGTTTAATGAAGCAGCTATTCACTGATGTTGGTAGCTCGCAGGCAGCAGTGTGCTAACGTAAACTAGCGGGCAGCCGGGGAGTTTTGGCGGATGTAATTGATTTCAGATTGTATGGTGTTCTCGGTTAGCATAAATTATCTGTCAGCCAGTGTTACATTATATCTATCAATTGAGAAACAACAGCACTATTTGGATTAACTGTGAATTGGTTTGCATGAGTGAATAATTGGGTGTCTTCCTGCGCCTGTAAACGAGAATGAGTGAGACAGCGGTGGGTTTGTATCAACGGGGCAGGAGTTCATTGAGACATGTAGGTGATACTCAGTTTCATCGGCGTAAATGAATGATGATGCAAATTGTATGATGTTTTGCAGGATTGGAGGATGTCTCTTCCCAAACGGGAGATGGAGGAATTGCGGCCATGGGTGGAGCGCACTGTGAAAAAGGTGCTGGGTTTCTCAGAGCCCACAGTTGTTACTGCTGCTCTGCACTGTGTTGGAAAAGGACTGGACAAAAGGAAGACCATAGGTAACTGCAATAACAATTTGAGACCTACTGTGATTTATCAGATACACAAAGATTTAGTCGAGATCCAGTTAAGACAAAATGCATTTTGCACCATAACTCCAGGGTCTCAAGGTCTGACCACTGTCCATGCAAGTTTAGCTATCAGCAGTGACTTTTGCACAAGAAGAAAGTAATTTCCATATTACACATAAAGGTGATTGACTGTAGTGTACTGCACATGCTTGTAGACTCAGCTGTCAGTCACTGACTTGCAAAATTGCTTAAATTTACTCAGGTTATTGCAGAAGTCAGGATTGTGTGAATAATGTAAATGCTTCAGTTAAAATCTCAGTTTAATCTTGGTATTCACAGATTGTTTTTCTGTGCTTGTAAAGGCACTCTGTCATGAGGTCAAGAGATTGTCATTTAATTGTGCCAATAATCAAAGGAATACTGAATGTGTGCACATTATTTGACATTCATTCTCACCTCAGACCAGCTGCGTCCCTTCCTTGATGACTCTGCTGGAGGTTTTGTGGAGCGTCTTTTTGAGGCTTTGGAGGAAAGCCGCAGTTCCCGTGGCAACAAAGGAGCAGGAGACAAGAACCGCAAGAGAGACCTTAAGGTAAGCAAACACTCAAACAAACACTGCAAAACTAATTAATTGGGCTTAAAACAAATCTATTTATTGACCATAGATTACAGTGAGCACCAAGGTTTTGTAGTGAATTATCAGTCAGTATTTAATTCGACGTGTATCTGATACACCAACCTGCACGTGTTTTAGTGAGAAAATCATCAAATCATTCCCACGGTCGTCTCCCACTGAAATAGGTCACCCAACCATCAAAGGCCGGTAGGGAGTTGAGGCAACAAAATCCAAAATCTTGAAAGTTTGTATGGACCTACAATTTATCTTTCTGAATTATATTGATGTTGAACTCACTAGAAGACTATATGATGCCTTTTATCCTGTGTTTCTAGAGTAAAGTGTTTTTGTGTACATGTAAGGGAGTTTGGTGTAATATTTCCTCTGGAGAGCTTCCGTTTAAGTCAAATACTGTATGTATATTTTTTAACGGTTTGTGATCACCACAGAAACATGAGGTAACTACCAAAGTATGATATGGTTGTCTGATATTCATTGACTGCAGTTAGTTACCGTCTAATAATGTGTGTTTGTATTTATAACTGATGGATCAATATGATCTCCATTTTCGGTCAGCTGCTGTGTGCCTGCAGTGTATCTAGTGACGAAAAGAGAGCAGTAGTCCACCTTAAGAAGTTTCTCATCAGTGTGTTTAATGTTTAACTTGTAAAAAAGTGTTTTAAGTCATTTTTGTGACTGCTCTTGTGATCTCAGACTCAGATGCTGAAATTTGTTCAGATTTATTACCCACAATTCATTTATAGACTTTGTTTTATTAAGAAAATAAACAAAAACAGTTAATGAGTTGTTCACATCTAAAAAAAATCAATCAGAGAGCATTTTGTGGAAGTGTCAAACATTCAGGTTACATTTTAAATAAACACAGTACTGTTTTTCAATACACTGACTCCTAATTGTTGATTGTATACCATTTTGTCTTCATAAAATGTAACTATCACTTATTGTTATTACTCCATTGGTTTTCAACTTGGTGCCCTATATTTTGGCCTTTATATATGTCAAAGGCCAAAGGGGCTTTGCCCTAAAAATGACTTGATTCCAGGCCAGGGGAGTCACATTGTGGAGATTAGCAGATATGAGATAATCATGTATTAAGTCATATGTTTGGCTGGATGGGACATTGATGTATAGGTGTTTCTGTTTGGCTGGATGGTTTCAGGATGTGTTTGGTGATGAAGCTGAAACTGGTGCAGTGCGGGAAGCCCCGGAGCCAGGAGATGGGACGACTGCTAAGCGAAAGCGGGTCCCTCGCTTCGAGGAGGTGGAGGAGCCTGAGGTCATACCTGGACCTCCATCTGAGAGCCCTGGCATGCTCACCAAAATGCAGGTATGACATTATTTTCAGTTAAGATTGGACCCAAATAAATTGTCTTGATATTTTTTTTATGATAAACTTCACATATGTACTAACCTGTTTCTCTGCATTAATAGATAAAACAGATGATGGAGGCGGCCACAAAGCAGATAGAAGAGAGGAAGAAACAGCTGAGCTTTGCCTCTTCAGTCCCTGCTACACCAGTAATAAAAATGACTTTTTTTTTGCCCCGATAGTTTCAAGATGTAACATACTGAAAAACTTCAGTCATTTCAGACAGTGCATTCAATATAACACCACTCTTATTTCACCCTAACTTTAGCGGTTGCCCACTCCACAGTCACAATTGGACAGCCCTCCAGTCTCACGCCTTCTCGGCACTCCCGCTGCCACAGCTGCAGGTGTTGCGTCATCTATCGCCCCATCCCAGGCTGCCAGCTTCATGAATGATGCCATCGAGAAGGCCCGCAAGGCTGCTGAGCTGCAGGCCCGCATCCAGTCCCAGTTAGCCATGAAACCTGGTATCCTCGGAGCCTTAGGGAACACCGGGCCTCACAACCTAGTGGCACTAGCTAATCTACATGCTATGGGAATTGCCCCACCGTGAGTAGTATCACAGTAAATAGAATTTTAAAATCTAAACAGGACAAAACATGGGGGGGTGATGTCTGTTTGTGGATGTGGCAGTGTGAAAATAGACTGCTTCCTCTGTGTGTCCCTTTTATAGCAAAGTAGAAGCCAAGGAAGTGAACAAACCAACGCCTCTTATTTTGGATGACAAGGGAAGAACTGTAGACGCCAGTGGCAAAGAGGTTGAACTCACACACCGCATGCCAACGCTGAAAGGTATGTGTTCAGTGGTTCACTACTCTTACACATCTGCATGCAGTAACTGAATTTCTTGTTTTGGCATTCTGTAATTAATTGTCCTCCATCTGTGTAGCGAACATTCGAGCGGTAAAGAGGGAGCAGTTCCGTCAGCAGCTAAAGGAGAAGCCTGGAGAGGACTTGGAATCCACCTCCTATTTCGACCAACGTGTGTTTATTACACCAGCTCAGCGTCCTCGCAGGGCCTTCAAATTCCATGACCAGGGGCGCTTTGAGAAGATCGCTCAGAGAATTAGAACTAAGGTTGGATTTAACTCCTAAACTGTTGCATGTCAGCAGTTGTTTCAGTCTCAATATTTGAAATAGACGTAAAATTAAAACATGTCTCAAAGCAACTTTTCATAACTTGTGTCCGTCCTGCATTGATCTTGACCTCAATCAGGCCCAGTTGGAGAGGTTGCAGAGTGAGATTGCCCAGGCAGCAAAGAAGACAGGAATCCAGGCATCCACCAAGCTGGCGCTGATTGCCCCTAAGAAAGAGATTGGAGAAGGGGAGGTGCCCTGCATCGAGTGGTGGGACTCCTTCATCCTGCCCTCCAACATAGACATGTAAGACGATACAGCTAACCCAGGAACTTCAACATGTGATGTTAGGATAAATGTTAAAACTGTCCTTTGTCTCATTATCGCTGCTATGGTGAAGTTGTGGAATACCTAACACAATGTTCATGGCATAAAGAATGATGCAGTTTGTACAATCAACTTACTGTAACTGACATGTTTGTCCCTCTTTCCTTATGAAGAACACCCGACACAAAATTTGAAGAGTTGGAGCTCTTTTGTGTGACCAACCTGGTAGAACATCCCGCCCAAATTAGCCCTCCAGGTAAGTTTATGGAAGATAAAAAGTCTGCACACTGTTAAAGCTGCTGCCAAAATAAGTGTGTTAGACACAAGCGATACCAATTGGCAGTGAAATGTCCATGAATCTAGTGAGTTAATTACAAGGTTTATTGTTAATTATCAGAATTTTTTTTAATTGAGACCACATAAACACAAAAAAAGATACAAATGTAAAAATTACTGTTCCAACTGCCCAACGATTGCACTGCAGACAGCTACTTTATCAATATACTTTCCTCTTTGATTTATGGCACAAGACCCTTTGAAACAAAACCAAACAAAAAAAAAAACAACTCAAAAGTAGGCAACAGAAAATGAAATTGCATTCACAAGCATTTACAGGTAGTGCACAGGTAATCCCCATTACTTGCTTGCGTAATACAGAAATATGCATGGATATGAATTTCCAAGTTGTTTTTGTCAGTCAGACCATGATCCCAAGTTTTGTCAGTCGTGTTTATGCACTCAGTGGAATTGTTTTTAACAGACGAAACTCAGCATTTTGTTGTCAATGCATACTCTAATTTCTGAAAACAATTATACATCTTTACCATGTCTACAAGCCATTCTACACCCTATATAGTTTCTTGATGGTATTTATTTCATTGCTGGAATGGTTACAATATATATCATTTTTCTTGTCTTTTTTCCCCCCTCAGTTGACACAGATAAGCCAGTAACGCTGGGTGTATACCTGACAAAGAAAGAACATAAGAAACTGAGAAGACAGACACGAAGGGAGGGACAAAAAGAAGTTCAAGAGAAGGTTCGTCTGGGACTGATGCCTCCACCAGAACCCAAAGGTACACACACACAAATCACTGTTATTACAAACTACGACAAAACAATTAGGTGGAACCTACCTGATGTTTACTTTCATTTTCTCAGTACGTATCTCCAACCTGATGAGGGTGCTGGGGACAGAGGCGGTTCAGGACCCTACGAAGGTGGAGGCCCATGTCAGAGCACAGATGGCCAAGAGACAGAAGTTAGTAAACACAGTTGACTTCCACTATGCTTGTCCCTCGCGCTGGTCATTTCTTGCACTACTCTGAATTTTCATTTCAACATTGTGTGATGAAAAAAACCTTTCTTTTTAGGTTTTTCTAATTGTCCCTCTCTTTGCAGGGCTCACGAGGAGGCCAATGCAGCACGCAAGCTCACAGCAGAGCAGAGGAAAGAGAAGAAGGTCAAGAAATTAAAAGAAGACCTCACTGATGGTGTTCACATTGCTGTGTACAGGTGCGCATTTGTAGGGAGAAAGCACATACTGTATCTCACACAAATAGTGCAGCTTATGTGTGTGTGCGTGTCACAACGTAGAAGTGTGTGTAATTTAAGCACCTTACCTTCCCTGTACAGGATCCGTAACCTGCAAAATCCCGCTAAGAAGTTTAAAGTGGAAGCCAATGCCAACCAGCTGTACCTGACGGGCACAGTAGTTCTGCACAGAGATGTCAACCTTGTTGTGGTGGAGGGAGGTAAGAGACACACTGACAGGCTCAATGAATTCAAGATTAATTTGTCTCTTTCATATACTACAGCTGGTACTTTTCATGATCTGATTTGTAATAAACGTTTGCTGTAGAGCTGTGAGAGGGAAATGTCTGTGGTTGTTAATTGATGGTCTTTGTTTTATGATAGCATGAAATGTGCAAGTAAATTATTATATGGGTCTAGAAATAGTAATAAACAGGTGTCATAACTTTATAATATACTAAAATGTTGTCCACTTTTTGGTTTATTCTCCCAAATGTCCCCCCTGAAACCCTCTTCAACCTGTTTTTATTTATTATTGTTACTATACATTTTGGGGATTTTGGCATTTTTAATTGCTCACTGGTCTGCACCTTGCTGTCTGTATGTTCTCAAAACGAAAAATGGGCTTGTCATGCAAGATTAAAACTACACAAAGCCTCAAGGGACAGTATTACCAAACAAAACATATTAAAGCGAATGTCAGAGAAAGGTATGTAGCAAGTGTGTGGTTGCAGCAGAGCGCAGAATAAACATATATTTACAAAAATCAATGATGCTGATGAGGTAAAACATTAAATATATTGTCTTGTCTATTGTCTATAGTATGCCCATGTTGTGCCATTTTGTGGTTAGCTGCTGACATTATTAATGACTACGTTTTTTAAAACGGGTCTTGTCAAAAAAAACTGTGTAACAGCACTTCTACGAGGCTTGATGTCAGTTTCAGTTGGCTGAGGTTCTGCGTGGTTTCATCTCCTCTGTTACCCCTTGAGAAATAAAGAAATGGAAAAATCAAAGTCATACTTAAAATCTACATTCCTCCCTTGTTTTTTCAGGCCCTAAATCCCAGAAAAAGTTCAAGAGGATGATGTTGCACAGAATCAAATGGGAGGAACACAACAGTAAAAGAGATGGTAAGAGTGGCTTGACCTTTGAGTCTTGTGCTAGTTGCCGTGCCTTTGTGCTTATTTCAGGGATACTGACCAGCTTGACCACTTATTCTCAATTAGATCCAGATGGTGATGATGACACAAAGAGGAACAACAAATGCTGGCTGATATGGGAGGTGAGCATTACTAAATTATATCAAAATGAATTTGTTTGATGTAGTTTTGTTTGTGATCTCATTCAAACCTAACGATACCTCTTGGTTCTCCATGGCACAGCTAAAGAGCGTAGTTTTGGGGAGATGAAGTTCAAGCAGTGTCCCACAGAAAGCATGGCCAGTTAACACTTCAAGAAACACGGCACATAACACTACTGGGACCTCGCTCTCAGCATGAGCGTGTTGGACACCACAGATGACTGAAACCTGCCTGGAGAACACATCGTTTTCACTCAACGTCCCCCCCCCTCTGCAAGCCCTCAGACCCACAGCATCACAGCCAGTCGCCCCCTCACCGCTGACTGGCTGCCTTCAACTGGGGACAGACTTCATCAAGAGACTCGAGTATTGAAAAGGAGGAACAATAAACCTGTGTGGATGTTTTTGCGAGACAGATCAGGGTGTGTGTGCACGTGTGCGTGTAGGACATTATGTGTGTATGCCTGCGTCAGTGTTCATCTCTTTGGTGTTAGGGTGTTCTGTCAGATCTTGTGTTATTTGTTTTTGAATACAGTCTGACAGATTGCACTCTGTGGTGTAAATTCATCACCCAAGGCTTTACGTGATTACAAGAAATGGCGTCAGATTATGTTATGACTTATTTTTTGCGATGGAAACCCCACATGTACACTGATAATAATCCCTGTTTGAGTCAAGCAGTTAATAAAAACTACCCCATCAGTGAATGACTGCACCACTATCGTGCTAACATATTTAGAGGAAACCTGGGAGGATTGCTGGGTTATGTTACGACATTGTCATAAAACTTATTGTCATTAAATGTAGGTTACATTTCAGACTTTAAAGTTGCAAAACCCTTTTTTTTTTTCTTTCGAATGAGAACCGAGCAAATCCTTGACTCACCCATAGTTATATTTCTCTGCAACGTTTCAGTCACAGCCTTAAATAAACAAAATCAAACTTAACCGACTTGTGGTCCTTTTTCCCGTCAGTTGGAGCGACTCCGCTTATATTTCCACGATACATCAACTATTATCTCAGCTATGTCGTGTTATTCTGTGTTGCGTACTGTGACTTGCATTTGTAAATACAGTTATGTCGTTATAATAAAGTAAAACATTGGGGCGTGTTTCTAGTCGTCCTCATTAAGTTAGCTCCTTCATCCACACCAGCGGCGAGCGACCATCAGAAAGAACAGGAAAGATGGCGGCCGGTTCTGGGGCTGCAAGCGGCCACGGAGCTCGCAGCTCCAACGCTGCTCTTGAAGCGTCTTTGGACCGGCGGTTTCAAGGAGTATCCAACACTATGGAGTCAATACAGGGACTTTCAACCTGGTGCATTGAAAACAAAAAGCACCACGGCCTTATCATTCGCTATTGGATGAAGTGGCTCAAGAAATGTGAGTAGCTTCCCACTGAGCCTAACCAGCTAGCTAGCTTACTTTAGCTAATTCAAATGCATTTCTGCGTTGACAATGATTAAGCTTGCAGGAACAGCTGTAGCTTCTTGTGATAGCTTTGCATGAAGTGCGTTGCAATGCAGTGCATCACAAAACAACGTTTGTTAATTTCTAAAGTGAATTTTAAATTTGTAATCGACTGCAATAGACTACTTGAAATTAGCAGCAAATACTAGCTAAGCTAACGCTAACGACTCGCTGCTCGTGACGGTCTCACTGCTAGCACTGTTTACTGTAGGGCCTCCCGGGGTTCACGGTCTGGTTGAAGTGAGTCTGCTTTTTCACGAAGAATTGTCATGCACTCCACCGCTTATCTCAAAGAATACACGCATGAGATAAGGGTGGTTACAACATGTTTAGTAAGATTTAGTTACACGCCCGCTCAAGTCGGTGCTTTGTAGTTTGATCTGTGTGCAAGTTCAGGTCTGGCTGACGGCGAGTCGTTTAACATGCGTGGTTGTTTTGGTGATGCGGT
>JAPZEA010000025.1:16503717-16513863 GCA_029783685.1 Heniochus monoceros
CTATTGTTGATTAGCTTGACACCACACCCACAGGCAACCAGCCAAAAAGTGCATAATCCAGTTCACCTGTTCTACAGAATCAGATTATTCTCCAACTCTGTCCTCTCTACTCCGTGGAGCCACCATCAAACCTCTTGGCTCCCCGGAGCTGACAGCAGCACACTGGCTGAACTACAGGGGGTAACTCTGGAATTGTCAGAGAATCTCTAAGTTTGTCTCTTTAGATGCAAGAGGCATCGCTTTGATTTATTTTTGTTGGCCAACTGATGTATTGAGTCCCAAACTGATTATTTTTGTTTGCGTCCTTGTTGAGATCAGGACTCAGTCATTGGTCTGAGAGCATTTTGTAGTTCAGTATCAGTAGTTATCATTATGTATTTTCCATGTTTTTTAGTATTCTGCTCACACTGATGGAGGCGCTTGCCCAATCACAAGAGACGTTAATTAATTTATTTAATGTTATCTTGTTGTCAGCAGTCATTCTGAGCTTCTGACCTTGAATAACAATCAGATGCAGACCTTTGAGTGAAATGTTTAAGAACCTCTGTTAAATGGTTTTGACTGTTTTCACTCGTCATTCTTTTCTCTCTGTTTGCTGCTGTTCTGGCTCAGGTGTGACTAAGAAGCAGGTCGCAGTGAAATCTACCCGAGGCATCGCCCTGAAGGCCGGCCACGGGATGATGGTAAAAACAGGTGTACCTGGAGGCGGGGGAGGGCCAGGAGGTCAGGGAGGAAAAGCAGGACAGCAGGGACAGACTGGAGGAGGCGGGGACAACACTCCCAAAAACACCCGCTTGTTCTTTGACGGTGAGGAGTCCTGCTACATCATTGATGCCAAGTTGGAAGGAAACCTTGGGCGTTACCTCAATGTAAGTGTGTAATCTACAGGATCTCAGTGTGCAACCATTTCATGACACTTAAATAAATTCTGTTCCTATGTATTTATCTTTTATTTTGTCACCTCTGTCTCCTCTCTGTATTACAGCACAGCTGTAGTCCTAACCTTTTCGTCCAGAATGTGTTTGTGGACACACATGACCTGCGGTTTCCCTGGGTGGCGTTCTTTGCCAGCAAGTGAGTTTTGAAACAAGTTTTAAGTTTGTCACAGATCCTGGTATGTCGGCTGTGAGGGCTTGTGAATCTCAGGAACCTCAGGAGTTGTATGTGTGTTGCAGTATTGGGGCCATGATTTTTGCAGTATCAGTGAGACACCATCACCACTCTCACAAAGCCAGCTGTACATGACCTGCTTGGCACCAGACAGCAGACAGCGACTAGCTGGTGAACATAGTGGAGCATTTAGCAGCTAAAGTGTCAGATATTTCCCTCAGGAGTCAAAGACAAAAACACTTATTTAATCTCAGGGGATGGGACATTTAAGATGCTTACTAAGTGGTCACACACCATAATTAATGTAAAGACTGACTGAAGTGCATATTTCCCTTGGTCTGTTAAGGTGATCTTAAGGTATACACTTTAGAAATTAGGTCCTTTTGTGAAAAAATCACCAATCACCAACTCACTGTTTTTAATATTTTTAATAGTTCCCACATTTAAAACAGATACTCAACCCTCTAAATGACTCACACTTTTGGAGCATACACAATTGGAGATGTATGAAAAAAGCCCACAGTGTAGGTGCATCAGTGACAGGTTTTTATGGTTGCAGATATGACTGTGAAATGAGTTTATTTTATGTGGGTTTTTTCATTTTCCCAATTCAGATTTGGTCTATTGACATGATCTTAATGAAGTACAGCTTTTTTTCCAAAACATATGAATGCCACAGCAGTGCCTTCAACGAAATACATAAGGCTGCTGTGATTTCTTTTTTTTTTTTTTTCATATGGTGTTGTTGTCTGTCTGAACCCGGCCTCCAGGTGGCACTCCTGAGTCATCTTCATGCTCATTGATGGGTTTTTATAGAAATGGTGGATTTTCTACTGCTTAATTGTAAAAAAAAAAAAAAAAAGGCGTTTATATTATTTTGAATTTCAGTCTGCATCAGTAACGATCAGATAACGTGGAAAGTATGAATCACTTTATTGATTCAAATTGTTTTGCTTAAAGATTCACTGTTTAGTTTCCTCATGTTATTTCTTAGCTAACTGATCATATCACTGCTCAAATGTACATCAGTATGTACATCAGTAAGTGAACATATCACATCATAATGCTGTGAAGTTCAGTACTCACTCGCCTGCTCGTGTCCTCGTGCAGGCGGATCCGGGCCGGCACAGAGCTGACCTGGGACTACAACTATGAGGTGGGCAGTGTGGAGGGGAAGGTGCTGCTCTGCTGCTGTGGATCCACTGAGTGCAGAGGAAGACTGCTGTGATCTGCAGCCATCATGAACTTCACTCCCTCTGCTGTATTTGTAGGAAAACCTCGAGGAGCCCTTTCAACACTGTCACCTTGTGTTTTGTTCGGTTCTAAGTTGAATATGAATTTTATTACAGCTGTTTTGTTGCCTTTATTTTATATGACCGTGTTTCCTGATTTTCTCTCATTTTGTCCATCACATTTGCATCTGAATAAAATACAGTTTTCTTTAATGAATCAAAGCTCCTGGATCTGCTCTTTTGAGAAACAGCACAGGTCATAAAAAAGATGAATAGTACAATTTCAAGGTGAAAAAGTTTCATTATTATGGAAAAGATAAGATGTGATAAAATCTCAAAAAAAAAGTATTGATAAAATATTTAATACTGCACAAACATGTATCCTAATCCAGATGTTTTATGCAACAAAAACATCTGGAAAAAAAATCATAAATTGTAATGCAGAGGCAGTTTATAGTTGGAGAATGTGTTGAACCAAAAACTGACATATTTCATCTACTCTTTTCAATAAAACGTACTACAGGTTTCTGCATGTAACTTATGGCATAAAGACCACACTTCCTTGTCAGTCGCTGGCAGTGGAACTGACCAATCGGCTTCTCTCAAACAATAAACAAACCGACAAACCTCCAGCGATCATCAGACAGTGGAGAAAATCCGCTCTGATGTTCATCTATCAGGCTCCAGCTATTCCACTGTTGGTCTGACAGATCTGCTGAGATGTTTTACTACCCGGCAGTTTTAACGCGTCATACGGGATGTTTTTCTACCATCTGGTGAGTAAAAATGTTCTCCGACTCTTTAAAACCATATATATACATCTGTAGTTTAGCTACATGAAGTGACTTTATGTTAGTGAGGTGTGTTTATGGCGCTCACAGCGGCGGAGGAAGAATTCAGATATTTTATCCAAGTAACTACATGAGAGCGTGAAAATACTCTGTTGGAAGTAAAAGTCCTGCAGTGACTTCAGAGTCAGTAAAGTGTACTTTATCAAAGTAAAACGAGCCCTAAGCAGCATTTTATTGCTGGTCGTCGCTGTGGTGGAGCTAATTTCACTGGTTGTACGTGCTGTTGCGCGTTTTAATTTACTGTACGACCAAACGCTGTATTTTATAGTCTCATTGTAGGTTTTTTAAATCTCCATCTGCAAAGTAGCAACTATCTATGTGGTGGAATTAAAGTATAAAGTTCAGAAAATGAAGTACCTCCGAACTGTACTTAAGTAGCCTACAGTGCTTGAGTAAATGTACTTAAACGTTACTTTCCACCGCTGATTTCGGCCCATTACTGCAGCTGTTTTATCCGATTATTAGTAACATCTGTCAAACTGCATTGTGTGATTGATTATTAGTGTTTTTAAGACCTCCATTAAGAGACTGAACTTCAGCTACGCTGGTTTGTGAGCTGGAAGTTTGTCTGTTGTAGATCTTTGCAGGAGCTACATCATAACCAGCTAAATTCCTCCTAAATGTCACCATCATTAATATCAATATCCAGAAATACCTTAGATATACAATCAAGATAGCTTAAGTTGAATTTTATGCCCCAACCTTTCATCTCAGAGTGGAGAACAGAAGATACTTCTTAAGTTGTCACACACCATAGCTAAAGTGACGTGCATAATGTTTGCCTTGTTCTTTTGAGGTGGTTTTAAGGTATACACTTTAGTGAAAAAATCACATTTTTAGTATTTTCGGTATTAATATATTAACATTTTTAATATTTTCCCACATTTAGAACTGTTTCTCCACCATATAAACCACTCACATGTTTGGAGCATGCACAATTGGACGTGTGGAAAAAAAACAAAGGGCAGTGTGCAGGTGCATCAGTGACAAACATAACAAATATCTGGCAACAAAAACACTGACTGAAAAAACATCTTCAAGCCTTTGAAGTTTTCCTTACAAAGACAGCAGCTGTGGTCAAAGATGAGGTCAAAGGTCACTTTATGACAGGGTTATAGTTGCAGATATGACTGTGAAATGAGTTCATTTTATGTGTTTGGACGGCTTCTTTAATTGCCTCCATCAGTGGCCCTTTATTGATCACATACTGTATATAATAACAATATGTGCTGCGATAACTGTGGTGTGTGGTAGATCTCTGCAAAGTACTGCCTCCACTGTGAAAAGTGTGTATTGCAACAGCCAGTTGACTGCAGTTCTCACTGGTTGTTGGTACAGTTTTAGAGGTTGTAGATTATCCATTTAGCCTTTGTACCCTGATGAATGAAATGTGAAATAAGATCACATCACGGCTCCGTGCCCATTTCAGGCTGGTTGCTACAAAAGGCATCAGAGTTCCTCGACGGGATTTCCTAAAAGTCGACGTCAAAAGCACCTGGTGAGACGTTATTTTAGTCATTTTTTTCTCACGTTTGTAATCAGCTGAACTGTGATTGGTCCAGTTACAATAAAGCTAATGTCTGTACAGTGATGACATCATGACCTACGTGCTGGAGCAGGTCCCTCCACCTCGACCTGGTCTGCCACAACCTCGCTTCTCCCTCTACCTCTCCTCCCAGCTCCAGTATGGCGTCATCATCGTCTACCACCGACAGTGTGCTATTCTCCTGGGTAAGAAAACGAATGATTAATAAATGATTAACAAACTGGAGGAAAGAGATGCAGAGACAGGTGCACCGGTTCTTGACTTTGTGTCCTTCCAGAGGAGCTTCAGTCCGTCGTGGGCCAGCTGGTGAAACCGAGGACATCCTAGAAAATTGATATGGACGACCACAGCAGGTGAGAACATCTGCTCAACACTTCGCACATTTGTCCACATTTACAAACACAAAATAACTCGCTTTCTTGCTGCTTTACCTCCTGTTTTCTCTCAGGAAAGCTCTGGACTTCCCTGATGCCCTGTCTCTCCTGGAGGAGGCAGAAGGAGCTCCAGACCCGTTATTCGGAGTGATGCACATGCGGGATGCCATGCCCAGTCCCAATACACTGATACAGGTACCCAAATGCACAAGCAAGGAAAGAAATGCAACACTAAGCAGACATTTGTAAGTGAAGATAATGCTGGATATCGCCTACATGTTTGTACTGATAAAAATAAGTGTCCTCTGCCTGTTCTGTGCCTCTCAGATGGGTCAAGAGTATCTGAGAGAAGCCCCTCCTGAGCATCCTGAGCTGACCAGCCCAGCTGCTGCTGCTGCTGCTGCTGCTGCTGCTGCTGCTGCACGAGACAGTGGTAGGACAACTTAACGTGCTGTGATGACATGAATAATAATGACTGAATAATGATCTTTTCAGGGCATTGGGTCACTGCAGCAGCAGAAAGCAAGAATGTAGAATTCAGAAACAAAATCAACAAAAATGACAAATTAACCAGCAGACAAATTAATACGGTAAATGTAATAAAACACCTCTAAAAACTGCTTAAATTGCTGTTAACAGATTTTTAATTTGCCTGAGAAATATTACTTAATGGCAGCTAAAGCATCCTGCATCTTGAAGTGATAACACAATACAATAATACAAAAATAATAAACAAAGCCTTAAAGATAACGAGCAATGTCACGGGGTAAGCTTAGCTTGAGCGATAATGAATTTTTAAGAGAAATCCACAGCCCTTGTTCTGTGTAAAAAGATATTCAGAAGTGTGTCTGCAGCTAATATGAGGCTTCAGGAGTCTGAGTGAGACAAATCAAACGCATATCCATTTGTATTTCCAAATGTTTGAGATGTTATTTAAAGAATCTACATTCCAGAACAAGAGAATACATGAGGCCTGTCCTGATTCATTGATTAAGCTTTACAGAAAGACGTACACAAACATGTCCACAAATGTGCAGCGTGTCAGCTTGTGTGCAGTAACGTGCACAGAAATACCAGGCAGACCCGGCAGAAACAGTGAGCAGCACATAGCAGAGAGATACTGTAGGTTAGGGAGGTCAGGGCAGACTGCCTTCAGCAGCCTCCTCCTAATTAGCCGAGGCTGATGCCGCGGTGTCAGGAAGTGTTGTGCAGCTGGATTTCACTCGGCGGAGGAGAGCGCTGTAATTGCAGCTTGATTTGCTGCATCCTCTCCCGCTGGTTTCACTGGCTTTTGTAGCTGTTGAAATATTGGCTTTTTATTAATGTCATCCATATCTCTCCTTCCACCCAGACATCACGGCATCTCCAGAGGCCATTACTCTGAGAGAGACGGAGCCAGTCGCTCTCCCCGTCGCAGAGGTACAGCTGTCAAAAGCAGCTCATGCAAAGATGTTTTCCTGTTAGATTTCCTACTGGTTTTCACTTGCATCCATCTTTCCCCTCTTCTTCTCCAGTTTGAGGGTGTGGAGCTTTTCGACCAGCATCCGGATACTATTGACTTCCTCTTGGCCCAAACAGATCACTTTCCAGAAGGTGTGTGGCACAACTAGGAGCTCCTTTCTCTAACAAGACAAGTCTGACAGTAAAGGCTGAGGAGAGGTGAAAAGGAAGGAGGAGAGATAGTTGTGCTTCTTTCTTCCTTTAACCTTTTCAAACAGGACATGCGGAGATGCCCAGAGAAGAAGTGACACCAGGAGAGGAAGAGAGGGAGGTGGAAAGGGGCGAACGAGACGAAGACCTGGAGAGACAGAGAACAAAAGAGCTGACAGGATCGACTGCTGGGTAAATTATCCAGATGCACCTGAAGACGTCACAGATCCTCACAAACACTCACTGACTGTGTTTCCGCCCGTGTCAGGTTACAGCACACCAGTCTCTCCAGTGAAGACGCCAGGTTGTCGCCGCAGGAAGAGACAGGTACAGCCGCTGAG
Source organism: Heniochus monoceros (assembly GCA_029783685.1). NCBI lineage: Eukaryota > Metazoa > Chordata > Actinopteri > Chaetodontiformes > Chaetodontidae > Heniochus > Heniochus monoceros. The sequence goes on from JAPZEA010000025.1 coordinate 16,510,822, forward strand.
AGGCCTGAACCCCATATGGACCAGCTGACCCCCGTCTCTGTGCCCGCCGTCCCCTCCCCAACATCTGCAGCACGGGAACAGGAAAGACCAACTCTGGAGTTAGAGGTGCCGTTTTGTTCAAGAGGCAGGATATTATACTGCTTTCAAATGAGGCACACCTTATAAAGGTGTTGTAACTTCATTATCAGTGAATGAATTATTTAGGAAAGCTTTATTGATCAGTTGTGGTCCAGTGGTTTAAAGGTCTGTTGGAGGTTTTCCTGATGAATGAATGAGTGAAACAAAATAAATGTCAACCTGAAGGAGGATAAGCACAAGCAAAAGGGATTTTTCACAACCTGGCAACCCTAAAGTTCTTATTCATGGCTCATAACTCATCTATAAAGAACAAGCAAACTATTTAAATAAACCCATTAGTTATGACTTATAACCCCATAATAGATGGTGCCTTCTTATGAAGTGGAACCCAGACAATATTTGACAGCTGCAAGGAAGTGAAAAGTGATAAATTAACTTCCTACACCCCTCCCTTGCTCAGGATGTGCCTCCTCCTGAGGTGAAGAGGAGGAGGAAGATGCAGCTGATCTTCTTCGACCCGGAGACGCAGCTCTCCCAGGAGGTGCTAGAGCGGCAGATTGACGACCCCAAGACCGAGACCAGAAGTCCGCCTCTCCCACCGCCTTCCTCCCACAGGATGCTCTCTGCTGCCGAGCTCCTCAGCAACCCCTGCACCTGTCAGTAACACACCTGTACAAGAAAGAACACCGCAAAACATCAGCTAAAGGTTCTGCTCACTCACACAGGTGTTTTCAACCTGTCTGGCTGACCCCCTCTCAGGTTGACGTTGGATGCTGGATGATGGTTGAAAAGGCCTTTTTCACAGGGGGCATTTCCACATGTCACAGTAGGAAAAGCACAGGTGTGAATAATTAAATGAATGAATTCAGTTTCAGGGTCCTGATAGCGTTCGTGCTGGCTCACTGTCACGCCGTCACGGCTCGCTTTGACACCTGAATAGAAATGAGGCGCCGTTAATGAGCCACGCGGGCCTCAGAAGAGGCCTCATCGGGCGACATGAGTGAAAACACCGGTGTGGGAGGACTGTGGGTTTCATTGTTGGAGCTTCATGCTGTTTCTAAAATTAGTCAGTGTGCATTCATTTGGGGCTGCAGTAAACAACAAACACACCTTTAAAGACAAAACTCATATTTATTCATGTTTTAATTGTGTGGTTCTGCGTGACTTAGTGATCATCCGACTAATTGACAGGATTTATGACACACGCTGGCATCACACTAAGGGATATTTAGCCAAAGTGTGTCTGCTACACCTCACACACACGCTAACATGAGTCTACAGCAATGCTAGCAGCTCATTCACTCAGACAGCACGCGCCAATAAAGGAAGACAAAGAAGAAAAAGGAGAAACTGAAGAAGAGGAAGGATGAACATGAGAGGGATGTAGTACCTACCAAAAGGCTTAACATTTGCAGAAGTCTCTCACCTGATGAGAAGAGGCTTACCTGTATGTGCAGCACTGCTTTTAGACAGATTTTAGCGTCTTACACAGAAAGAAAAGTGACAAATCTGCCAAGCTAAGCTCGCCCAGGAGCTGCAGAAACATGCTCCATCAGTGACTGCATTTACACAATCACTGCCATCATTTTCATCATCACCCTCTTCTACCAACCCTCTCACTTGCCAGTAGCCTTCAAGTAATACATATTTAAACTAAGTGCTGAATGTATTTGCCCTTTTAATGCGGGGATGTTAACAGCATCTCATGTTCCACCAGGCGTCTGATTCTGACCACATACCTGTTGCCACTTACTGAGCTGCTTAACCCAGTCCTTGTAGCTCTCATATTTTAAAGCAAGTGATTGCCTGGTGGTGATTTAAGGATTCCAGCGTCGACAGGGTTCACTGCTGGTGATCTCTTTGAGCTGTTAGAATGATTTACTGATTTAAAGTCTAACACATCTCACCTGTAATTCTGCTTTTTTTCCCCTACACCTCTTGCTATTTTCAAGGATGTGACTCAAATAACCTTTTCAGAGATAAACCTCAAAGCTATTTTTTCCCCCTGCAGTCTTGCCTGAAGAGGTGCGTCTTCTATGGAGACGGGCCGCCACCGTGACGCCGGTGTCAGGCTCAGAGCTGCAGGTCGGGGAGAGAGGGCCCGAGTCCACGGACTCCGAGAGAGAGCGGGAGGCGATGGAGGCCCCCACGACGGAGGAGGAGAGACTCGAGCTCCAGGAGGTGTGGAAGCACGTTTGTTTGTTTGTGCCCCTCTGTGGACGTCTGTCACGCCTCTCTGCGACAAGATGAAAAACCTGTGTGTGTCTGTGTGTGAAAACAGGTCCCCAGAGATTTGCCAGAACCAGAGATGTTTGACATTCCAGGTAAACCTTGTTAGAAAAAACACAATACTGCACTGTGGAGACTGTGGAGCAGCTAGTTTGTGTTTAACTGGGAGTGAAATTGTTGTCCTCGATGTGTTTCCGCTGCGGCTGCCTTCAGCACGAGCTGAGTCTTCCCTGAGGGGGAGGCTGAGGTCAGAGGTCAGGGTTAGGCATGCATCACTTATGGTTAAGGGTGAGGACAGGCTTCCAAGGAATGACTTTAGGCCAGCGTCCTCAAATGTGTGTGTGTGTGTCCAGGCTATGGCTCGCTGTCACTGGAGGCCTCTGATCAAAGGGAGGTGTCTCGAGAGATCTCCCCCATGTACACATCCGAGAGAGAAGGGTAAGGTGACGAAGAAAGATCCGTGAAGCGTGTGAGCGCAGTCACGCTAACCTGCATGTGTGTGTTTGCCGGCAGGCCCCCCGTCTCCACGTCTGTCTCTGCGTTAGAGGACATCCCGGAGGTGGTGGATGAGTTGCTGGAAAGAGCTGAAGCAGAGTCTCCTGGGTAATGACGGTGATCGCAACACCATTACGAACCAGTGGAAAGACTTTGATTGTGTGTGTGAGTGTGTGTGTGTGTGTCTGTGTCTGTGTGTGTGTCTGTGTCTGTGTGTGTGAGAGTGTGTCTGTGTGTCTG
>JAPZEA010000025.1:16547797-16558736 GCA_029783685.1 Heniochus monoceros
CTCCGCACAATGCAGCTCCGTGCGCTCTTTCCAGAGGCCAAAGAGAAACTTTAACTGTGTCACTGCGTGAAAGACATATCATCTCTTATGTGTCACCGCTTTTGTCAAAGTCCTACTCTTGCGTAACATCAGCCGTTATCAGTCCACAGGTTTCTAAAACAGGTCGTGTGTTGTGCGTTTGCCAGTAAAACGGCAACAAGTTCAGAAGGTTCAGAAAGTCTCAGACATCAAGAACCTCAAAATCTGCAATAAACTCCTGCTGATAACACTATATCCTACTTTCTAATAAGTCACCCTTTAATAAGCTGTAACTCATGGCTTATAATTAATGGTCGATAAGTAATTCACTAATACTAATTGATCAGTGATAAGCCATTAAAAAAACTACTTTTGGGTTGCCAGGTTGCAGCTGAATTCTCCTGAATTATGACACTTTCTTGGTATTTTTAGCTCTTTACTTCATCATGTGAATTGACTGTTTGACCTCTGACCCTCTGGAAGAGCTTCAGGTCATCTCGACCAAAATGAATTCATTAATGACTTATTAACATTTAGAACTCTCGACGTCAGTTATTGTACAAGCCATTTATCACTGACTTATTAACGTTTATGTTTGAAGGTGATTTCCTTAGTTTTGCTTTTGGCCTGTTCGAAGAAACTCTTTATTAATGAGTGAACAGTTGAGAGTGTTTTAACAATCTGGCAACCCGAAAGTTGTTCTTCTTAAGGCTTATAAGTGATTTGTGAAGCATTAGCAAACAAAGTAACAACTGATCAAAGCAGAAGTCTTGAAAATGACAAATCAGAACAGTAAAATAATGTTAAATAAAACATCTTTTTGTTGAACTCTTTATTATTAATTATTGCTGATTGTATTTTTCAATAAATTAATGGACCGATTGTTTCAGCACAATGTACAGTCGTGTGGAAAGTATTGCAAAGATTTTCTGAGTCTGGTTTCGGGTCAATGTCAAACTCAAGGTTAGGATTACATAATCTGCAGCGGAGCAGCAAATAGACAAATATCAGTTCATACTGTAGTGCACCCTGATGGCTTAGTGCCATCAGTGGACTACTGACACAAAGTTTTCCATTTTTAGCATCGCCTTGGCCCAGTCAGGCTGAGTCACATACGGCAATTCATCCAAAATCATCCGTCTGTTGCAAGCAGTGGACTGACTCCAACTGCTGTGAGTGGGAGGAGAGATGAGGGGGCAGCTGAGGGGTCAGAGGGTAAAAATGAAAGGAAGAGACTGAACTAGGCTCGCTCAGGTGACACCAGACTTAGAGAATGACAGGTGCACGACCTGAGCACAGACGAGGATAAAGACAGAGGAGGAAATTTTGAGAAATTTTGCCAAAATGGGTAAGTGGACCAATGATTTTCTTTTCTATTGTGAGTGCAGAGTTATAACAAGTTTAGATCGCCATAGTGCTTCAGCATGACCAAAAATTCAGATATGACCCTTTAATGATTGATTTATTGGATTAATTGTTAAATTGAGCTGCAAGGACACAAGAGCTGTGTGTGCGGTTAATTAGATGTGTCTTAGTCCAGTGGCTAATAATTTGTCATTTTCCAGTATCTGTGATAACATTTGCATCACTCAGTGGCCCCGTTTTAACTTGTTGGTCAGATAATGCACGGCTGCATCGCTATTCAGATGCTTTTGAAGTTTAGTGCGGAGTCATAGTTTGACAAACATTTGTTCGCTGATCGATCGCACACATGCACGCTGACCTATATCATACAGGAATGTAACCCTCTGCAAACAGGTCATTCCTGGTGCAACTGGGCCTCGCTCATGAAACCTGGTCACCTTTCTTATCAGTCATGAAAGCACTGACTGATATCTTGCAACTGTCTTTGACCCAGTGTCTGCTTTATTTATAGCCAGCCTTTCTGTAACAGGTACCTGTATGTATGCATGTGTGTGTGTGTGTGTGTGTGTGTTTCCATGTGTACACTCTGGGAAGTGTCAGAGGAGGATCTCAGTGGGACACGTAATGATGTGTGCAGCAGTGCGGCAGAAGTGGGTCACAGGGAGGTGGAGGGAGAGAGAAAAAGACACGACGAGAAAGAGAGAGAAAACACTGACAGCCACCGAATCCACAGGATAGAGGAGCTGTGCCTCTTCACATTATCCTGCAAAACCTCCAGTCACCGTTTCCATCAGGGACTTTCCTCTGCAGACTTCAGGCTCTGTCCTCCTCTGTTTCTGCATGCTCATTCCACACAGAGGGCTTTCATTCCATAAAACACAACTAACACACGATACTCATCAAAGGATATTGTTTAACGAGGTCTTAACGCTAAGACAGGCCGTGCAAAAATGAAAAATGAACAACAGAAACTTAACAAATTGTTGTGTTTTCATTTTTTCCCATTGTTGATCTACAGAAATCTTCCTCGTCAGATTCCTCCCAGCTTCACCTCATCCTCCAGTCTCCCTCCCCTCCTCCCTCTCACCTTCATCCCCTCCTTCCTCACCTCTTCGCTCCTGTTGTGCCATTAGCAGCGACCTTGTCTGTCAGGCTTTCCTCCTCCTCTCGGGTCTTTACTCTCTCCTCCCCTGTGGTGGCGGAAATTGCAGGCTTGACTGACTGTGACATCCTTTAAAATGGATGCCATTGTGCCGGCTCAAAGCCCTCAGACAGGTGGACGAGAATGCTTTGCTATGAAAGTCATGGGCTCCATTTACTGGTTTTTCCTCTCAGGTTTTATGCAGCAGGTGGAGTCACTGGGAGAGGGCGATGAAAGGCTGGTATCATCCCAGGTTGAGTAGTTTAAGCTTGGTGAAAGTTGAGCTGATATTAGCTTGTATGATTTTGGTTTGATTGTAGATGACTCATTAGTAGACAAAAATTAAACTAAACTATTAGATATCTGAACAATTTTATTTCAAAGTAAATGATTATCATCTGACAAGTTTGCTTCAGCTCTTTGCAGCTTTATAGCATCTTTCAGCTCATCATTTTGGTTTTACAAGCTTAAATATGTTTATTCGCTGTCACTGTAGCAGCAGCATACGGAAATAAAATGCCAAATAAAAGACCAATGTTGTTACAGCTTGTAAGATAAAAATCAATTCATGAAGGTTTAACAAGCATCACTTAAAAATGATTGCAGCAGAGCTGTTTTGTTGTTTTTCACGCTATCATCTAGTCCTTTGTTACTTGTGGGCACTGTAAAAAAACAAATCGAGAAATAAATAATTATAAGGGATTGTGGTTTTCGGGATTGAGGATAAAATGTAGCTCCTGCACAGACAGACTGGACAACAAAAAATTCAACCAAATTGATCTTCTCTCAGTGAATGCAAGATACCTGTTTTCTTTAATTCCCTCTACAAGCAGAGAGGGAGACACTATTTTATTAAACTGCACATGAAACAAGGTTATTTTCTCTCTCTGTTATCTGCAGCCATATCCAGAGATTGCTGGTGTAGAGACCCCGCTGTTGCAAATGTCACCATACAGCCCTTTATGTTTGCTCTATACGGCAATAATATCTGCCGAACTGCAGTGTTTTCTTTTCATATTACCGACTCATATGATAGCTGAATGTCAGCATGGAAATCTTCGTGACCCCTCCACGCTGCAGTTAATGTCAGGTCAATCAGCTGCACATTCAAAATCTGTGGTGGCAAGATGCCATTTTTATCTCTGCTTTTCGCTCTTAACACATACTACAAGTGTGGTTGTAAAGGTTATTAACGCAGAAAAGACAAAGATAGCACACTTTTTTTCCTCATGAGGTGTTTAGTTCATTTGTACTCGCAGGTGGAGTTGGCAGTGGAGTTTTCATGACTGTCTTCACCCCGCTGACAACATTTTCTCTGTTGCTATAGCTCGCATCAGGCGCTACTCAGAGGCGATGACACTGCCAGACTCTTTCATCCAGCGCCAGCAGCTGGATGCCAGCATGGCTGACACATTCCTGGAGCATCTCTGTCTGCTGGACATCGACCAGGAGCCAATCACAGCGCGCAACACCAACATAATCTGCACCATCGGTGAGTGCGACAAGCGGCCGCAGACAGTGAGTCTCAGTTTCACGTTTGTTTTCTGGCGGCTGTTGCGTGCCATCGCTGGCAGTCAGCTCCTGGCTGCTGGGTGGCCTGCAGTTTCTTTGCAGAGTCTTATTCTTGGCTGTGGCACTGTGGAGCTCTCTCTGCTCTTCTCCTGCCCAGGAAAAAGAGCAAATAATTAGAAGGAAACACAATGTACAAATCGCTACTTTGTTCTTCCAGAGATCTGACTCTCCAGATATCATCTTTGATTCCTCACAAACGCAGGTTTGTCTTCACTCCTCACTAAAGGGCTGGTGTGTAAAGTGGTGAAGGAGCAGGTAAATGGTTCATTTTCAATGTGCGGCTGCAAATTACAACCATTTTCATCATGAACTAATGTGCCAAATATTTTCGTGGGCAGTAAAGTAACAGGAAAATATCAGGACATAGTGAAAAAGGCCCATCATAATTTAACAGAACACAAATTTACATATTCAAATTGCTTGTTTTGCTGCATCAACGGTCTAAACCCCAAAGGTAAACACAGAAAAGCAGCAAATCATCACATTTAAAGAGCAGGAATCAGGATTTTTTGTCATTTTTGTCTGAAAAATGATAAAACACTTAACACAAAACGAAAAGTTGTCAAATTTCTGTGAATTGTCCTTTTGTTTCAGCTTAGTTTTCAAGTTAAACGTCCTCCTTTCAGGTCCTGCGTCCCGATCAATCCCCAAACTCCAAGAGATGGTCAAGGCGGGAATGAACATTGCTCGTCTAAATTTCTCTCACGGCTCTCACGAAGTATGTGCAGCGCATGTGTTTCTCTGTGGACCATCTTTCACAATTACAGTACTTGTAAACACATGTCCAGGCCTTTCCTTCAGCCATGTATCGATTCTCTGTCTGTCTCTTTGTGTCTGTCAGTACCACGGCGAAACCATCAAAAACATCCGCGAGGCGGTGGAAACGATAACCTCTGATCCCTTGTATTATCGGCTGGTTGCCATCGCCTTGGATACGAATGGTCCAGAGATCCGCACCGGATTAGTGAAAGTGGTAAAAACGTCATGTTTCATCTATCAAACAGTCTAAACCTAATCAACCAGTCACAGGCAGTCAGGTGTGAGAGGGGCTGGAAATACATCCACCGCTTTGTATCGCCGCCATTTTTTACACTTCCTTTCTTTTTGGCACAACAACAAGTGTCGGCCTGTCCGGTTCGGCTTTTTCATCATCATCCTATCGTGTCGTTCTTTGTGTTGCTGTTGCATGCCGTCTGCTTTGCTGAACAAATAGCTCCAAGCTGTTGGAAACCTCTTCATGCTTTGATTAGCTTACAAAATGCTCTGCATGACGTGTGAGCTGCACACTGATTCTGGCTTGTTGTGTCTCTTCTAAAGTCTGTTTAGGAGCTTAATTGACAGAGTCACCAACACGTTACACTTCATTGTATGCTGTTCCTTTTCTGTATTATATATTATCTCCATGTTAGGGATCAAGCACACATAAGCAGCCGATTTTAACCCAAAAGTCAGACAACAACAGAAGACACGAACAAATGAATGATGGTAGAAAGCAGCCGACGTATTCGTGGGACAATTATAACCTCGGACAGTTGATGTCTGTCATATAATCATCTTCATTGGCACTCAAAACCTCTGATGTGAATTATCTGAACTAGGCAGCCTCAAGCATCATAAAGCAGCAGCTTGCTGAAGCTCAGCATGGTTTTAGACAGAGTGTGGGGCTGAATGAAGCAGGTTTTCAGCCCGGCTCAGACGCAGGCTGTGGTTTTGCAACAGCAAACAGAGAAAGATTCACACTTAGGACCAAATATTTGATCTTTGTTGTTTTTCTTGCGTGAGCACCGTGCTTACCAACAGATAGAGGCACATCAGCTTACTGCAGCTTACAACATCAGAATTTGGAGGGTTGCCATATTGTAACTCTTACACGCCAGAAGAAAATATGTTTGTTTATAACTTACGCAGGACAGTTTGTGTGCAAAGCATGGGAGCTTAAAACAAAAACTAGGAAGAAACTCTGTACTTGCACCACAGGATGCACCTACAGAGATGATCTCCTTGAGCTCGTGATGACACATGTATGATAACACCTTCTATGCGCTTGAGAAGTCGAGTGGGTTGACATAAAAAAAGGTGTCTAATGCATTACTTAGCTTGAATGATGACTTCATTGACTCATTAGCTGTCCCTCGAGTGCACCCGTCTTTTAAAAACGCGTTGATGATAGAGAGGTGATAATGGCGTTACTTTCTTTTCGCTTCCTGTGTGTGTTCATATAGAAAGTGGATGAGGAGGTGGAGCTGGCAAAGGGCAGCCACGTCCGTGTGGTGACAGCAGAGAGTGACAAAGACAAGACAGACGGGAAGGTTATCTGGGTGGACTATCCCAGCCTGCCCAAAGTCATCGAGAAGGGAGGAAAGATCTACGTTGATGACGGCCTCATTGGGCTCAAAGTACTAGAAACAGGTAACACAGATTAAGCTGACCTCAGCAAACCTAGAGCGCCAACAAAGCAGTAATGTGACGTCATCTTACCTTATCTTATTGTTTTATGATATGTATTTCATTTATTTTGCAAAAAATCTCTAATAAGAACATACCCACATAAATACATGCACATATAGTATGATGCAAACATATAAATGCATACACCTGCATATACGAATATTAAGATCCCTGTCTGCTGTTATTATACTGCTCATCATTTTCCCTTCACAAGAGTCTACACAAGGTCCTACTTCTAACCTTGCCTTGCTGAATAAGCTATTCATGAAAAGATGGAGTCTTTCAGTCCCTCAAAAAAATCTGCTTGTCTGCCATTATAGCAGTAATGTAGTCTGGATCATATCTGAGGCTCTACAGTCTGCTATAATTAGTGGGTCACCCAGTATGTACGTTCCAGGATTGAAACCAGAATTGTAACTTGAACAATCCCAGATAACATTTATGGATATTCCTCCAATAAGTCTGACCAAATGTGCATACCCAAAATATATTCATTTTCATTTAGATCTTTGATATGTCCAGCAATCTGCATGATTTCCTGTAAGACAAAACTTTTCTTCTAATTTAATAAGTGTTTTCTTCTGAAAAGAGATCCACTGGGGTTCAGAATCCCTTATCAACGCAGTCTTTACAAAGAAATGTAACGCTGACTATCCTCAGTTCAGGGTTTTCCTCTTATCTTCCTGATCTCCTCCTCCTCCTCCTCTGCAGGCTCCGACTGGGTGGACACGGTGGTGGAGTCCGGCGGGATACTGTGCAGTCGTAAAGGCGTCAACCTCCCCGGCTGCGACCTGATCGGCCTGCAGGCGGTCAGCGAGCGAGACGAGGCTGACCTGAGGTTTGGGGTGGCGCAGGGCGTAGACATGGTGTTCGCCAGCTTCATCCGCTCCGCCCAGGACGTCAAAGACGTGCGGCGAGTTCTGGGGCCGCACGGACGAGATATCAAAGTGATCAGCAAGGTGGAAAGCCGGCAAGGGGTTCAGAAGTGAGTGAAGGAAAACACTAGAAATAAAATCATTCAGGCGCAGTTATTTTGAGCGATATGGCTGGAGGCAGTGAGAACGTCATAATGAGGCTATGACAGGACTTATAAATCCACCGCTTCTGTGGACAGCCAGCTGTCAGTGATGGATGGACATATGTCAGCTCGGGATGTTACACATCGGTGATAAGCTATCTGTGAGGCTGTCTGTGTGAGTTATAGCTGCCACTTAATATATCTGACACAATTTATGTCACAGCTCTCTCATTTCCATTACTTATCTCTCGCTGTCACCTACTGCTCACTGGCTGCTGACAGTGTTTAACTACGGCCCCAATTTAAATGGGATTTTTTATATTGGATTGGGAAGATTAAATTTTACGTGATTTTGATGTTGTGCATCAACACTTGGTGTGAACAGTTCCTGCAGATGTATTTTTGTGTTGCTTTTCATATGTATTCATGATGTTTTGGGGTCACTGTGACTACACCAAACATGTTTTTGACCATAACTCAATAATTTTTATGCTAATTAAGACCAAATTTCACACAAATGTCTCATAGGATGAAATGATGAAGTGATGACATTTTGCATCCAAAAGGTCAAAGGTCAACTTCACTGTGACATCAGAATCTTCTGCAAAAACACTTTTCTGGCCGTTATTCAGGAACAGAAGGGGCGATTGTGACCGTATTTCACGCTTGGTCAGATATTGAATTGGTGACACTTATCTTGAAACTGTGGTGATTGTAGAGATCTTCCGTGTTGCCGGGTTGAAGATGTTTGTGAAGCATCCACCTTTACAGTTTGTAGCTTCTCTGCAGCAACATCCATATTTGAAGCATTGTCAACTGTAATGGTTACATTTTGTGCTCTATCAGGGTCAGCTTTATTGGCCGAGCGTGTGAACACATACAAGGAATGTTACTCTGTTTTTGTCTCTCTCAATAAACTTGCACACTAATAGAAATACAGCACAAACTCATTGAGCTTCTGGTGACTGCCGTTGCACCATGTGATGAAGCTCGCTATCATTCCTCTGGAAAAATAGTCTCTAAGTGAAGACGGCATGTTTCTCTCTGGAAATTATTCACTGGAATCAGACATGTCAGCACAGTGATAACTTCCATTTCTGATGTAATCTGCAACTTGATTAGTTGACAGAGGTTTAGTTAAATCTGAATGCTCGTCACATGTTCCTGCTTTTCCTGGGTCACATCGCTCACATATGCATTTGGATTTTGTTCGGATGATGTTGGAATTAGCTCACAATGCATCACAACTATCGACATTTTTTCAAGATCCAGAAACAGGAAGCAAACTCCAGTTTTTGCAGCTCCAAACCTGCACTTGAATGTATCCTGGATAATGCACAGACACAAACAGTATTATTTTGGTCCTCTCTGCCTCTTCTTCCTCTTCCCTGCTCACTCCTCCTCTTGTGCTCTTTTCCAACTCTCCCTTTTTTATTCCAAACTCTGAATCCTTTGCCTTCCTCAACCCCCCCCTCCCCTAATCTCGCTGTCAGTTTTGAGGAGATCCTAGCCGAGAGCGACGGCGTGATGGTTGCCAGTGGCGACCTTGGGATCGAGATCCCGGCGGAGAAAGTCTTCATCGCCCAGAAGATGATGATTGGACGCTGCAACTCTGCCGGCAAGCCCGTCATCTGTGCCACGCAGGTCAGGGACGAGCAGATGCACGAACACACATGCAGAAATGCTAAAATATGCATATTGAGATGCTAACTGCAGTGTTATCTAATCAAATGTCAAACAGGTCAAAATAAACTAACATTAAAACCTAACAGGCACACATTAACCTTGCACTCCTACATAATCTACTCACACGCTCACTTGTCCAATAAATTCATCCTTAAAGAGACACACATTTCCTCTCTTTCACACCCCTCTCCCATCACACACACACACACAGACACACACACACATGCACACACACTCCTGCAGCCATGTTGAGTCACAGTGCTGTATCTTGTTTATGCTACAGCTCCTGACTCAGAGTGACAGCGTTATAGCAGGTTTGCTACTCGAGACCCGAGCCCACAAACAACACCCACACATATAATCAGCATTAGCAGCAGCTTCTTAGCTACTACAAAGATGCAGTCTCTCAGGCAATGCTGCAAGCTATCTCATTTTCTGACTGTCTGCCATCCTTATTGACTCATGATACTGAGTCTCGGGCATGCCAATAATGATCTAGCAAAGTCATCCTCGCCCACCTCAGTCTAAATGATCTCTCATTTCTCCTCCACTGCTGACCATCCATCCACAAAGCCATTAGCTCCTCTCCTCATTGTCTCCCTGAAGCCTGTATGCTTTACACTACTTTCTCATCTGCAACAAAAACTGACACATGAAGTGGCTTACTATTAATGGATTAATTGATCTAATCCCTTTACAATGTTTTATGCAAATATAAGGCACTGATGACATTTTGGTTATGTATTGTGTGTGTGTGTGTATATGTATGTATTTAGATGCTGGAGAGCATGGTGGCCCACCCGCGGCCAACCAGAGCGGAGGGCAGTGACGTCGCCAACGCCGTGCTGGATGGAGCCGACTGTGTAATGTTATCTGGGGAGACCGCCAAGGGACTGTTTCCTGTGGAGGCCGTCGCAATGATGCACTCGGTGTGTGTTTCTGTGTGCGCGTGATGTCCACTCTGTTACATCTGAATTAGTGCCCTCTCATAACCCTCTCCCCCTCTGCCCCCCACCCCCCCACCCGCACGCCACTGTCGCTGTCTCTCAGATCTGCAGGGAGGCAGAGGCGGCCATTTTCCACCAGCAGCTGTTTGAGGAGTTGCGTCGCCTCACTCCTCTGTCCTCCGACCCCACAGAGGTCACAGCCATCGGAGCTGTGGAGTCCTCCTTCAAATGCTGTGCCGGGGCCATCATCGTCCTCACCACCAGTGGCAGGTGTGTATACTAAACCTATCAATAAAAAACATTGTATGGCTGTTGTTAAAGGAATAGTTTGACATTTTATGAATATGCTGTTATTTGTCTCGCTGAGAGTTAGACAAGAAGATCGATACCACTCTCATGTCTGCACAATAAACATGTAGCTGTCACGAGCCGCTGGTTAGCTCAGCTTAGCATAAAGACTGGAAACAGTGGGAAATAGCTAGCCTGGCTCTGTGCAAAGTTAACCAAATCCACTAACAAACTCCTCTAAAACTCACTTATGAATACAAAGCCAAAGTGAATAAATGACCCTCAGACAGCGCCTAGCTAGCCGTTTCCACCTGTTTCCAGTCTTTATGCTAAGCTAAGCTAACTGGCTCCTGGCTGTAGCTTTATTATTTATCAAACAGATATGAGAGTGGTGTCAATCTTTTCATCTAACTCTTGGCAAGAGAGTGAATAAGTGGATTTCTCAAAATGACAAAC
>JAPZEA010000025.1:16604031-16616208 GCA_029783685.1 Heniochus monoceros
TGTGTGTGTGTGTGTGTGTGTGTGTGTGTGTGTGTGTGTGTGTGTGTGTGTGTGTGTGTGTGTGTGTGTGTGCGCTCCTGTGCCTGTGTGTATTTAATAGGGTGTGTTTTGGAGCAGGTTAGTCAGGTGGATGTACCGTCGTTGTGCAGAGCCCTCTGGGCACTGTGGGAACACTGTTATTGGATGGCCAGGGGGCTGCCAGTTGCTATGGGAGGGAGATGAAGGGCAGGGAGGGGGAATCTGGAGGGTGAGTTGTTTGTGGAAAATCTGGTCTGCTCAGGTGTGTTAGAGATATTGTCGAGCAGGTATAGTGTGGACAGGGTGAGGTGCGAGCTCAGGGAGCCAAAGAAGGGAGTTGTTGGGTCTTATTACCGCAAGGCCTCGCTACGTCTCACAAAGAGAAATAAAGAAAGTTGCTGGCCTTATTTGACCTGCGTTAGGACATTTCGTTTCTGTGTCCATGAGCTTGCTGAAGGTCTTTATTGGGAAAAAAAAGACGAGGAGAGGATTGTAATAAGTGAAATCTAGTAACCGACTGCTCTGTATATGTTTCACATCAAGTTTGTGAGTGACGTACTTTTATTCCACTCCTCATAAAGGTTGTAATTCTGCTCTTGCTGTTTTTTTTCCTTCCTCATTCTTTCACTGGTACTCCCCCCCGTTCACCCATTCTCGTCTCTCACTTCCTCCCTCTCCCTCGCTTGCGTTTCTTTCTCGTCTCTCTCCTCCATTAGTCCCTCTCTTTCTTCTCCAGGTATTTTAATCAAACGGCTAATGCTATAAAGGTTTCACACGGGAATTAACCTACTGCCTACTGTTACAGCACCTACAGCACATTGCATAATCCTGCATACTTTCCGCGTCACTGTTATCCACCATTAGGTTTTATCTCTCTCTCTCTCTCTCTCTCTCTCTCTCTCTCTCTCTCTCTCTCCCTCACTCTGCTCTAATTATTAGTTCTTCTTCTCCTTGCTGCTATATTTTGCCTCCCCTTCTAGCTCTGTCATCTCCATCGCCTTTGTCCTGTGATGCCCCAACCCCCATCTCACTGGCCAAAATCGCCACCTCCTGATTTAGTAATCTGGAAAGAGAGTGCAGGGGGATGGGGAGGGGAGGATAAGGGGGAAGAGTTGTTGCTAAGCCTGGTTTAAATTGTCCCTCACGTGAAAAGAAACTCCTTGTGTCTGTCACGCCACAGAAGGTTTACTTTTGGGTGCTTTTAAGCGTGTACACAGCTCTCTGCAAGAAGCGAAGGTATTCTTTCAATGTTCGAAGCTGCCAAAATGCACAGGAAAAGAATCTGAATTTGTTCATATTAAAGTGGATTGTGACAGGTACAAAACTGTCATTTGCCCAGACCTCAGTCCCTGTACTCACCTGATCTTCTCCCTCTTTCATGCAGGTGGCAATGTCTCCAGGAGAGGACGGTCTGATTGGGATCCCCTTCCCGGAGCACAGCAATGAGCTCTTGTCCCACCTGAATGACCAGAGGAGGGCAGGACTCCTGTGTGACCTCACTCTGACGTCCCGCGGGGCACGCTACCCGACTCACCGCTCCGTCATGGCCGCCGTCAGTCTCTACTTCCGCCAGCTGTTCGGGGCGGAGGAGGGCGGCGGCGAGGGCGGAGGAGGTTTCAGCGTGTGCCAGCTGGACTGCGTGGCGCCCGACGCCCTGGACGCCCTGCTGGAGTTCGCCTACACTGCCACCCTGACCATCCCCAGCTCTGGGATGAGAGATGTGCTGCGAGGGGCTCAGCTTCTGGGCATCCAGTGTGTGGCTGACGCATGCAGAGACATCCTGGGGGAGAAGGCGGAGGCAGAGGGGGAGACGGCAGAGGAGCAGAGAGCCCAGCACACAGCGAGTGAGAGGATTGTGCAGGGAGAGAGCAGGATAATGAAAGCCTCCCGAAGAAAAACGGACAAAAAGAAGGTGAAAAAAGTTGGATCACATCACATCAACTCCTCTCTTTTGAACCCATCGCCTGCTTCTCCCGTCTCGCACCCTTCACCTGAATCCGACAGTTTCCGCTCCCTGCCGTCCACCCAGCCGCCCAGCCCGGAGCAGGAGGAGCTTCGCCACAAATCTGGGCAGAATGGAGATCCCAGGGCGATCAGAGAGCCAGGGAGAGGGGCCACACCAAACGGGGGGCTCCTTCACTGGCTCCATGAGCGCCCCCGCATAGCCCACCCGCCTCCTGTCCCGCCCTTGACTGACAAGCTGTCAGAGGATGATGACATGGAGGGTTTTGGCGACGATGGCATGCTGATGGCAAGCGTCTCCGTACCTACCTCTGTAGCTGATCAAGGAGCGTCAGCGTCAGCAGTGGGAGGCGGGAGGAAGAGGAAGTCTCAGACACCCCAGCAGTGCCCTGTTTGTCAGAAGATCATCCACGGAGCGGGAAAACTGCCTCGACACATGAGGACGCACACTGGAGAGAAGCCCTTCCAGTGCTCTGCCTGCGGAGTCCGTTTCACCCGGTACAGCAACTTCTCACAGCCAATATGCACAAAGCAAAGTGGTTTGATGTATTGTGGCCTGATTGAATCTTTTATTCATGTTTTGCTCCTGCCGCTCTTCCCTTCTGCCTCCTAATTCTTCTTTCATCTTTCTCTTCATTAGGAATGATAAGTTGAAGATCCACATGAGGAAACACACAGGCGAGCGCCCCTACCCCTGCCCGCACTGCCCTGCTCGGTTTCTCCACTCGTACGACCTCAAAAACCACCTGTCCCTCCACAGCGGAGCGAGACCCTTCGAGTGCCCGCTCTGCCACAAGGCCTTCGCCCGAGAGGACCACCTCCAGCGTCACCGCAAGGGGCACAGCTGCCTGGAGCTGCGCACACGCCGGCCCAGACGTGGGCCCGAGCACGGGGAGGATGGGAGAGGGGATGGAGGCAGGAGGGAGCAGTCCAACCCTCTGGAGGCTCTTTCTTTACAGGCCCACTCCTCGGCGTTCCTCCCTCACCCAGTGTTGGATGGTGGGAGTCGGGCCGGCCCTCCGCTGATATTCCCAGGTGACGTGGAGAGGGAGCGGTCTCTCGCCCTTCAGGCTTTGGCTCAAATGGGGCCTCGCAGGCTGGCCGGCTACCCCGAGCTCTTCCTGCGAGGTCTGGAGCTGCGAGGAGGCAGAGAGGCGGAGGGAGAAGATCCGGGAGGAACCCGCTCGCCGGCTTCGCAGCGTGACCGATGGGCAGACGAAGCGGAAGAGGAAATTGGCGAAGAGGCAGCGGAGGAGGAGGAGGAATAGTGAAAAGAGAGAGAGAGTGTGTGTTTGTGTGTGTGTACATGTGTGTGTCTGTGTGGTAAAGCATCCACAGTAAAAAAAAATCTCACTCAGGTGGCTGGACTAATGACCTGCTGCTCCCATATAGAGAGCGCTTAAAAAAAGAAACAACTAAATGATAAAAAAGAAAAAAATGGAAAACGGGTTTTCTGCGATATTTTAAATGTTTGTCTTCTGGCTCTTGGCATTTTATTTCATTTGTCTTTTAACTTTTATTTTTTCGTTTGCCGTTTATTTTTATGTGTTTCCGGTTTGAGCTGATTTGATTAGATTTTTCTAGCCGGACATGTGTGTGTTGAGTGTGTGGTTACTGGGATGCTTCTCACTATGCAAACTCAAATCCAGAGCTGCGACATATTGGGATATTTGAAGATGTATATTTTAGTTACAACATAAATGTATTGATTCAGGTGCAATTCAGAAGACTTATCACCTAGATCTCAAGAATGAGCTTGTGTGGCCACTGTCCTCTGGTGGTTATCAGTGGAAATGCAGTCTAATTTATCCAACTTGTTCTGTACATTGTAAGCAATAATGTTCTTTGTGTCTTTTCTTGTTTGTGGTAGAACCTTTGCTTTGATTTGGTGCTTAAACCAAAGATTTTAGTTGAACTGTTCTCTTAAATCCTAAATTAACAGGAGAGGAGAGAGGTGAATTGTAGCCAATGTTGGGTTTGAAGAGAAGATTCTTCCCAACTGTTCTGATAGCCATGAGAAAGAATCTGCTTCCATATTTGAGTGTTTCAGAGCCGCTGAGCTCTGCGTTAAATGCCTGACCAAAATAGACAAAGTCTGGTCGATGAGTTGATGTTGATTATGTTGAAGACAATTCTTCTTTTCCGAAAGGCTGTGGATTTCAGTCTTCCAATGCACTCGTTTGGGTTCCTTGTTGGAAAAAAAAAAAAAAAGAATAGAAAGGGGGCAAGCTGAGGGCATGAAAGAAATGGCTTGCTTCGTTTTTCTGTACTTATTTATTTATTGTTATTTATTATGACTCTTCTGCTGAAACTCTTTTGTGAGACCAAATCCAGGTTGGGGCACAGATCGCAGTCTGCTTCTCGTCTAAGTCTTACAAGAAGCCGCATTGCGCTAAAGATTATGGCTCAACATCTCCACGTACCTAAACGCCTTCTTATGGGCTGCGTGTCTTCTTTTGGCGATTCTTCCTCGAATGCATTCTTTGCACATTTAATCCCGTCAGGTACTGCAATAATACAGGCACATTCCATCCTCCGGGGTTGAGAGAAGGGAACAGAGCAAAGAAGAAGTCAGGGGGTTTAAAACCTTCCATGCAACTGCAACATAAAATGACTTTTCTGTTTTTGACGTTTTCAGCATGCTTGTCTGTTGGTAATTCAACATGTATAGTACTGTATCACATGTTATCGCATGGCAGTTCCTATAGATCGGCTACTGCTGTGTCTAAAGGGGCCATTATCTTTTGAGTTAATCTATCTTCGACCAAAACCCTTTTTAGCTTCATCATGCTTGCCCTGGACCAGTGCATTAAGGCCTTTTGCAGGGTGTAATGCTGTCATTAATGGCTTTAAGCGACAGCAGTTGTCTTTTTATTTCCAATTCTCTTGAAACCCATGTAGTCAGAAGCTGGTGTAGCAGTCGCGCTGGTCTGGCCTTGTGTGCACTATCCAATCCTTGTTGTGTAGTAAATCATTTTTTATTTCCAGTTTATTTGCACTATGATATTTGAGAGCTTCAAGCCTTTTTGTCCGACCGTCAATATCTAGTCCATTAACTCACTCGGTACGATTTAAGATTGTGATTGAAATTGACTATACTTCTTTAAAACCCCCGCTGAATACTCTTCCTCCTGCATAATGTACAGAGTTATAGTCAATATAATATATATTGGGATGAAGTTGCCTTAGATTTTTTTTGTGCTGCAACTATTCTCAGGAAACCTTGAGCAATGCACTAAGTGATTATACAAAATCTAAAATGGGAAGAAAGCGTTCGGTGCTGTATGGACGTTGACACTCTTCGTGTAAATTTAAGGCCGGTAGTTTCAAAATAAGAGATTTTGCATTGTGTAATTTGACCAAATTAATTAAACCTATTGTGAAATAAAAACAGGGAGATAGCAGTGATGAAAGTAAGCTACTGGCCTTACTGGAACCAGTCCTACTGGAATGGCAGTATGACAGTTGGTCCTGTTCATGAAGGGTGTTGGTGTTCCCCGTCAGAGCTTTGTGAATGAATGAGGGTTAACTGATGCCAGCTGTGAAGTGTGTGTTTCTATGTGAGCTGTTTGTTTTCTTGGCTTTGGTGAAGGGACATGGGGTCAGGTCTGAGTAGAGACCCCGCTATCAGGGATACATTTTTGTCTTTCAGTTTTTAGTGGAACCTTCTCAGAGATATGAATTAATTTTCCCATCATTTGTTTCAGTTAATGTAAAGAAAATAAATAAAGGTCTCTAAGCTTGCTGTCTTCTGTGTTTCTGTTGTTGATTTCTACTAACAACCATTAAACACAGTTAACAATATCCAGTAAGAATATGAGTCTATTTTTTTTATATATAAACCATAACATGAACATACAGTTTTAATAAGAAGCTCCTAAATTTGCTAATTAAAGAGTTGTGACCAAGACATGTTCTGAAAGTTGAAAACTAACCAGTGCTCTCTGGTTGACAAACTGTATAATGGAGACACTGTTTTTAAAATAGCTTCAACAAACCTTTGGCATTTCTATACCAACATTTCTTATTACTCAATTGTTGATACGTCTGTAATTCTGCAATAAAGTAATAATGATTGTTATTTATTGATCAAGCTCTATTGGCCACCTCGTGACAATCAGATGTTCTTTAAAATAAACCTTTGATTACATCAGTCTCAATTACTGCCAGCCCCTCTTGAAGGTAGTGAAGCGAGTCTCTTAAAATACCCCTTTGTTCTTTTTGCCTTCTCACTTCCTGGTATAGATCAGAAGGACAGAATTTCCCACTATCACTTCCTGAATCTTAAACCCATTATTTCTTAGTTTAAGTGGAAATGAAGAGGCTCATCATGGTCCCTGGCATTAATGGAAAAACATGATTGAGTGGAGCTGAGTGGAGTCCCTTTTCACGGAAGACATTTTGACATGTCACAGCAGGAAAGGCACAGGTGTGAATCATGAGATTAGTGATGGCTGAATTCCATTTAGCTGCTTCAGTTTCAGGGTCCTGGTATTGTTCATGCTGCTTCACTGTCACACTGCCATGACTAACTGTCACACCTGAATAAAACAGTCATCTTAAAGTTGTTAATATCACCTGCGTTTTTTCTGCTGTGACGAACTGGCTGCTGGGAAATTGTCAAATTCAGCAACTCCTCAAAGTCAGGGGTCATTTATGCACCTTGGACATTATTAGTGGTTGTTTTCACATGAATAATCCATTTCTATCCCTCTGAATCAGGCAGTGATGGCGTCTCTAACGTGGCCCTGTTACTGACCGGTTAGTTATGTATGCGCACGTGCGCAGGGTACCTGTCGGTCGCCGCTTGGGAAGCTGGGATAGGATGTGACGTGGTTCGTTAATCCTCTTACTCTAATTAAGCCAAAGCAGCAGGCCCACACATTAACAGCAGAGGTTTCAGAAATCGATTTGATTGTATGAGGAGTCAAACGGAGGCCGGCGGGAGCAGCTTTGGGGTGTGAGTCGGTCTGAAGTGAGTTGGAGGAGGTGGTGTCGGGGCTCCCGCAGGATGCTGCCCGGGCGGATGCTGTGGAGCGCTGTGGCGCGTCAGGTCACTCCGCGTCTGACCTACAGCACCGCAGCACAGCCGCAGGTAGGCCCGCATCCACACCGCAGCGCACACTGGCCCCAACGCCTGCTTTCAGAAACATGCGTGCGAGAGGTTTGACACCCAGCAAGTACAGTTTTCAGTCAAAGTATTTCCAGAGAATATTCACAGGACCACCTTTTCCAAGAAGAGAGCTAAATTAGCCAGTAGAAGTTTGGATGAATTTGTCTTTGAGCTTAAATATTTGAAAATTGCATGTTGCTCTATATGACAATAATGCAAGATAGCTAAAGGTAAGACTATATTAAAGAGTTTTAAAGATAGATATATATATATAATGAAAATATCTTAAAATGTATTGTGGAGTTACATATTTTCATTATACTGCAGAATCTAGGCCTACCAATTATGAATAAGTATTATTAGTTACATTACTTTCAACATATAATGGTAAATTTGAATGTTCAATTCCCAAAATTTGCACAGAAACCAGTCTTACTGACTCATATATGATGTAAGGACTTGCATTTCCAAACTCCACTTCCAAAATTCCACATATTGGCATGTGTATGTGAGGCCTTCTACATACTGTATGTGTTCAAGTGATTTTTCATATAATGCAGTCTAGTTTTCAACAGAAAATTAATTTCCAGCTATTTTGATAATCAAATAATTGCAAAAATGCCAAATATTTGCTAGTTCCAGCTTCTCAGTTGTGAGGATTTGATGTTTTCTTTGTCAGAGATAATAGTAAACTGAACATCTTTTGGCTTTGGACTGTTGGTCGTACGAAAAAGACATCTGAAGATGTCCTCTTGGGCTGTGGGAAATTCTAATATGAGTTTTCACTGTTGTCTGACATTTTATAGACAAAACCGTCCGGTGATGAAGTAAAAACATAATAGTAGAGGAATGAATAGTGGAAATAATCATTAATTGCAGCCCTTAAGTGATGGCATCTCTAATTTTCATGCATCCATCTTTGCAATGACATTATTGCACAGGCCACTTTGTCAATAACACTTTTCCTTTATCTTCCTATCTGTCACCAGGTGAAGCAAAAGAAGACCAAATTTGGCCCTCTGAGTGATGAAGACCGGATATTCACCAACTTATATGGTCGCCATGACTGGAGGTAAAAACATATGAGACAAGAACAATTTTGCACAGTCTCTTATGTAAAACTAAAGAAGAGAAAAATAGTAGAAAATAGGGCTGAACAATGAATCGAAATATTAGCACAAAAAAAAGTGAAATATCCAAATCACAGGAGCTGCAATTTTTGGATAAAGCTAAAATGTGCAACAACGTCCTATAATAAATCAGACATTTTGGAGATGCTGCAGCCTGCAAATCATATTCTCCAGATGTAAGGGGATGTGCTGTTTCACATCATCATTTTAATATTTTTTTCTGTCAAAATGAAATGCAAAATTTACCATTCCCACTCGAATCATGACTCATCGCAGTCATATCTGTCAAATGCAACATGATTCATTTTGCATGTTGCTCAGCACTAGTAGAAATACCTCTTCACCTCTCTCTTTCTCTCCCGCTTCCTTCCAGACTAAAGGGATCCCTCAGACGAGGAGACTGGTACAAAACCAAGGAGATCATACTGAAGGGATCAGACTGGATCCTAAACGAGGTGAAAATCTCGGGGCTTCGAGGCAGAGGAGGAGCAGGCTTCCCCACCGGCATGAAGTGGAGCTTCATGAACAAACCAAGCGATGGCAGGTGGGAACAAGAAGGAAAAGAAAAGATCAAGATGTGATCTGTCAGAGACACTTGAGGCGTGCATCACTGTCCACACCAGGACTGACACTCTGGTGATGCAGCCGTGTATTATGTGTTTTCTTCTTTTCTGTGTTTCAGGCCTAAGTACCTAGTGGTGAATGCTGATGAGGGCGAGCCGGGGACGTGTAAAGACCGTGAGATAATGCGTCATGACCCTCATAAGCTGATCGAAGGCTGCCTGGTCGCTGGGAGAGCCATGGGCGCTCGTGCTGCCTACATCTACATCAGAGGAGAGTTTTACAACGAATCATCAAATCTGCAGGTGCGCAAAGGTGCAGATTCACAGCTCACCAGTCAGGAGAAGCTGCGTGTTTTATACTGTGTTGTCTCTTCAAACAGGTGGCCATTAATGAGGCGTACAAAGCAGGACTGATAGGGAAGAACGCCTGTGGCTCGGGGTATGACTTTGATGTGTTTGTGATGCGGGGAGCCGGAGCCTACATCTGCGGGGAGGAGACGGCCCTCATCGAGTCTCTAGAGGGCAAACAAGGGAAACCCCGACTCAAACCGCCATTCCCTGCAGACATAGGTGAGGTCCTGGAGCTCCTAGATCCGTCTTCCACTGGGGTTAATTATGGTTTAAGAAACTGCAAAATGGGGTTATGTTGTAATCACAGTCCTTAAGAGGAGCACTGCCTTTCTCTCTTTCCCTGAAGGGGTGTTTGGATGCCCGACAACGGTTTCCAATGTGGAGACGGTCGCTGTGGCGCCTGCGATCTGTCGTCGAGGTGGAGCTTGGTTTGCCGGCTTCGGGAGGGAGAGGAACTCTGGGACGAAGCTGTTCAACATCTCCGGTCATGTGAACACGCCGTGCACGGTGGAGGAAGAGATGTCTATTCCCCTGAGGGAGCTAATAGAGAGACACGCAGGTGTGTGTTTACAGTCCACCTGTGTTGATGTGGGTTTGCTCTTTCATTCAGACCCGACATGACTTCCTCTCTCCTCTTGTGTGATTGGTGCAGGAGGAGTGAGGGGCGGCTGGGACAATCTATTAGGAGTGATCCCAGGAGGGTCCTCCACTCCCATCATCCCTCGCCACGTGTGCGATGATGTTTTGATGGATTTTGATGACTTGGTCCGTGCAGAGACTGCACTGGGAACTGCTGCCATCATAGTTATTGATAAATCGGTAAACAGATCTATGAATAATGTGCATGATGAGACACACTTCAGTGACAATTAGCCTGCAAAGATAATCTGAGAAATTTTTTTTCCTCCAGACTGATGTGATCCGAGCCATCGCACGTTTGGTTGAGTTCTACAAGCATGAGAGCTGTGGCCAGTGCACCCCCTGCAGAGAGGGTAAAGACCTGCACAATGGATCACTCATCAGTTCTTACACTGTCCCTAAACTCTGTGGCCCTTTCTCTATTTAATAGGCTAGAATAGTTATGTGTGCATCCACAGAACCTCAGTGAGTGGGTGCTGACACACACACACAAAAAAAAAGTGAATAAAGTGAAGCGTCTGCACACTGGAATCAGGGCTCCCTAAAGGTTTTACTATCCACATACTACTACATATTATGTGTACCAGTGGTGGGAGAAGTAATCAGATCTTATATTTAGGTAAAAGAAAAATTTCTGTGACTTAAAAATACTGCATTCAAAGTTTTGCATAATAAAAGTATCAAAAACAAAATGCACTTAAAATATCAAAGGAAAAATAGTCATTACTTTCATCTGTCGTGTTGAAACATTGCTCAAAGTTTAACGCTACTCTGTTTTCACTGACTACTTCTCTGTTGTATTCACCTTTTCTCTTGGTCCTCTCTCTCAGGAGTTGACTGGATGGATAAAATGATGTGGAGGTTTGTTAAAGGAGAAGCGGCAGTTTCAGAGATCGACATGATCTGGGAGCTAAGCAAGCAGATAGAGGGACACACCATCTGCGCCCTGGGGGACGGAGCTGCCTGGCCTGTGCAGGTGACAACTCTGGGTTGTTGTTTTGTTTTTTTTTTTAACCTGCACAACAAATGAAGCTGCTAATGAAACACTGACTGAGCCTGCAAGTTCAAACAAGTACGAATTCACATTTTAACAAACACTTTTTTTTTTTCTTAAATCTATAGGGACTGATTCGCCACTTCCGGCCAATCATGGAGAGTCGCATCGCCCAGTATAATAAGAAAAACCCTCCAAGAGAGCCGGAGATTGAGATGATCTGAAACTGTGCAGCATTCAGTCCTTTACAATATTAATAACTCATTATACTATACTGCTTTATGTGCATCTCTTTTAACATTTTAAGAAGTGCTAGTTATTCTTATTAAGAACATTGCTGTACTGCTTTCATGAAATATTTAAGTTTAAAGTTATCATCACTGCAACTGTGTATTTTCTAAAGGTTTGAGTGGTCTATTTTTGTAAAATCAATTCTGCAGCAAGTCGCTTTAATCCACTCTTTACTTTGGCAGGCAGGACTGCTGACAGCTAATTGGCAGATGTGGTCAACTTGGTTTGTGATGACCTCTTTGCCAAGTGTGGCAAAACGGACTTTAATAGGGGAAAATACATGTTATAAGGAATCACAAGCTCAAACACGGCAATAAATTAAGTTTATTTATTTCATAAAAGCATGAAATAAATTCAATAGTTTTACTACATGTTAGTCCAACATGATCTTTACAAAAAGACAAGAATAGAAAACGATGGTNNNACTGACTTGGACTGGGAAATAGGAAAGGGGGTGACAAAGTAGGAAAAGCTGTATTAGGGATAAAATGAAAAGTAGTCAGTGATGTACAACATAACTGCCTTGTAATAATGTTTTTACAAAGACACTATATTCAAACACTTGACCTGGCATGTGTTTTTTATCCCATTCCAAATGAAACTGGAGGCAGAATATCACTCATCTGACCATCTATACACCCACAAAATAGTCTGGAATATCAGTCCTGCAAATGTTCATCTTCAAACTATAATGTGTGACACTCCCCAGTCTTCCAAAACATTAGTATGTCCATTTGGACCCAAGTACTAGAATAACGCTGCAACCAATGTGTAGCTGTTAAGAGTCGTCCACGTGATGAACGGGTGATGAGTGATGGAAAAAGACGGGCTCAGTTTGGGTGAACATCCTGTAAGACTCGGCACAAAGCACTGAGGGAGTTTAGATTTTTCCTGTTTCAGGGTGCCATCCAGAAAGGCATAGACTGCGACTGTGCTTTAGCACGAGGGGGTGGTGGAGGAGGGCAGCGATAGCCCTGTGTCCAGCCTGAGGAGGTGGAGGTAGGGGGAACTGCCCCAGGGTTACCTGGCCCTGAGGCTTTGGAGGTTGAGTGGTCTTCCTCTTCATCAGAGTAGTCTCCGGTGTACGCCACCAAACCAGTTTTCAATCTCTTTGCT
>JAPZEA010000025.1:16664106-16679765 GCA_029783685.1 Heniochus monoceros
CTCTTCTTCGCCTTGATTTGCTGTGTCTTTCAATTAGGCCAACCCTGACCCATTCTCAGCTGGATATGGCCTGCATGCTACTTGCGTGCTACTACTGCTCTTCCTTTATGTGTGGGTGGGTGGGTGCACATGGAGGATGTGTGTGTGTGTCTTGACACAGAGTCACATCAGTGTCACTGTCTGTCATTCCTTTACATCATGCACAGCGCTCCAGTTTTAAAGCTACTACCAGACACAAGGCCTGTGATGAAAAAATGGCTCAACACACACTCATTTTCTATTGTCCCCCTTTTTTGTGTCTCTCATTCTTTCCTCACCCAGTGCCAGTAGAACCATGTCCAGGCCAACGGGGGGCGGTGCCAACGATGTCACCCGCTTCCTGTCATCGGGGGCGGGGCCAGGCTCTCCCACCTCCAACGCTGTGTTCTCCGCCGCCAGCCAGGCTGACTGGGCAGCTAAGAGGCTAGTGTGGGTGCCGTCAGAGAAGCATGGCTTTGAGGTAAGCGGATACTGTCCGCTCATGAGAGAAGTGGATGACTTTTTGTTTTTTCATTTCCAACAAGCACCAACATCAAATTAAAGTCATTCTGGATGTGAGGAGCTTAAACAAGTTGAATTTCAGGGATAAATGCAGCTTATTTTTACAACTTGTTCTCACATTCCTCTTCAACATTTATCTAAGTATTAGTTCTGTGGTAAATAATTAGCCCCAAGTGTGTGCCCTCAACTGAAGGTGTGTCAAACAGGTGAGGCAAAAGGTGTGTGCATTTTTGTATGTGTGTGTTATCATGTCTTATGAGGTCATTATCCCCATGATGGTGCCCTGTTTTGCACGCTTTCCTTCGACCTGTTAGATTCCCTAATGTGCCTTGTGATGCCTTCTAACACATTTAGGCCTAATGACTGTCATAAGGCTCTTGTCATAATGTTAATTTGTTCCACTTGTCCTCAGTACTTGCATAATGCATATTACAAGTTTTCATTGGCGCATATTGTAGGATGTGATATATGAATTCAGTGTCTTATCTCTGAGTCTCCCTCTCTCTGCTGGACTGGTTTCATAAAGAGCTCTATGAATAGAACAATACTCTACTTCAGCCTCCTAATGTTAAAGAGGCCGTTGTAGAGACACTGACTTCATTTTACACTCATGATCTGAGAATGGCACTGTTGGACAAATACACACACACACACACATACCGAATATACACATTCATACAGTATGACACACGGAGAGACACGCACGCTTTCATCCAGTTTCATATTCTGAGCGTGTAGTTCAATCTGTGACTAATATACACCCACACACAGGCAAACACAGACATGCACATCTTTGTGTGTTCTGCATGTCAAGCAGCGGAGAGAATAAAGCAGAGCAGAGTCCTCTGACCTGGTCAAAACCAGAGTTCACCACTTCCTGTCCTCGAAGCACAAGACCAGCAGCATGACAAGAGAGCTCCTCTCCTCCGTGTCCTGTCACCATCTATTCTCATCTTCAGTTGAATACATTGACCACTCATACTCTAAAGCTCACTGGAACAGATTCTCACAAACATTTTCACAAATATATTTTCAATCTTTGCGTCATTTTAAATGCAGGCCAGCGGGTTTACTGTAGAGTTAAAGGACTAGACTTGTCTGTTATAGCCTCGTACCTACAAATACAATACAGCTCAATTAATTTAGACAATTTTGCAAAGCAATTTGTATGTTTTTTAATTGATGTTCTACTTTCAGGTAGCCATTAGCCTGTGCTCTTTCTGGTTTTATTTTAGTTACTTTCATTAGAATGACTAACGACTGACTCTTTGTTGTTGGTGCATCAAGATGCATCATCAAGATTTAAGACTTCTTATATGATCGGAAACAGCATCCTTTTAAATGCAAGAAGTTGTTAAATTCACATTACCGTTTTCAAGCAATTGATTTTTATTCATTGATTATTCTGAGATTGATTTCCTTGGAAAAGCATTGC
This sequence comes from Heniochus monoceros, assembly GCA_029783685.1. Lineage (NCBI taxonomy): Eukaryota > Metazoa > Chordata > Actinopteri > Chaetodontiformes > Chaetodontidae > Heniochus > Heniochus monoceros. The sequence goes on from JAPZEA010000025.1 coordinate 16,666,082, forward strand.
TTGTTTGGCATATGATTATAAAATCTTGATGCTGACGATGATAAATGAAGATGTGATGTTTACTGTGGTATTTTACTTATATCAAGCAAGTTCAGAGTCTCTGCTGTTGCATTGAACTGAAGCTCTCTCTTCCTTCATCTGCCATGCTGTCTTTGTTAAACCTCTCTCTCCTTCTACCCCCAGTCGGCCAGTATTCGGGAGGAGCGCGGCGATGAGGTGGAGGTTGAGCTGACAGACAGCCAGCGGCGGGTCACTCTGTCCAGGGAGGAGGTGCAGCGGATGAATCCCCCACGCTTCAGCAAAGTGGAGGACATGGCCGACCTCACCTGCCTCAACGAAGCCTCGGTGCTGCACAACCTGAGAGAGAGATACTACTCTGGCTTGATATATGTGAGTGCGCAAAACCATGAATGCACAAGACGCATTCAATAAAGAGTCTCAAACCAACGCACATGTTCACATGCATGCACCAACAAGAGTGCGTGCACACTCAGTCTGTGATGCATGTCTTAGCAGTTAACTCCTCTGGCATCTCCTGTGTAACTGATACGGTGTGGTAAGAGAGGTGAGGAGTCAGTTTACAAAGTTGTTTGTGTGTGTGGTGGCAGTGGGAGGCATCTCTAGTTTCTCCTGCAGAAAAGATGTGAGCAAGATGGGAAAGAGAGGAATGGAAGTCACGGTGATGCAAGCTGATGAAAACTGACATACCCAGGAAACATATAGTGTGTGCAATTAAAGTAGAATGATATATAGGTAATGAAATGTAGTTAAGCTGCCTTTTAATGGGATGAATGATGGAGGATGAGGCTGAGAGGAAAGATTAAGAGCTGTACAGAGATGAGCTTGGTTAGATTGTTGGAATAGCTTTGACATACGCTACAGTTGGAATGCAAGATAACAACACTCATGTCCTGTTGTGGGTTGACACAGCAAAATGTTACTTTCTGAAAGAACTCATACATTTGTAAATCCTCCAAAAATCTGCAAATTTAGAAATGTGCACTCTGTGTGCAATACAGTTTTTTATTGTGATCATGTGTCTGTTTTTATGTTATTGTTTTTGTGTATGTGTGCAGTAGTTTTTAATTGTGTCCCTTTTTTTTGTATGGACCATCAGTTTAATTGACCACTGATCCATGAATGCTCAGATAAGGTGTCCTGTTTACCTGCATCACAATAAGTAATCAGGCAGAATGGTGCTGACCTGTGTAACATGTTGAATAAAATAGATGACATGAGCTACAATTAGAGCTTGACACCCATTTTAGTTTACTGCTGTACTTTCAGCTGAACCAACAGTTAAATCGGTTAAACAGTAGAAGTTAAGCCACCCACAATTATTGACAGTCTCCTTGAATCTAACACAAACCACTTACCTCATGTGACTGAGCATGTGCAAAGAACGATGATATTCCAAAAGAGAAGGTTATGTCTGTTTTGTCTGTAAAATGAAAGGCTCCACAAGCTGTACTATGAGGATAAGGTCAATGTAAATCTCTCTGTTCTGTGTGTTTTTCCAGACATATTCAGGGCTGTTCTGTGTGGTGGTGAACCCTTACAAGAACCTGCCCATCTACACAGAGTCCATTGTGGAGATGTACCGCGGCAAGAAACGCCACGAGATGCCCCCTCACATCTACGCCATATCAGAGGCCGCCTATCGCAGCATGCTGCAAGGTACTCTACACTATCTGTAACCTCGTTCCCCCTGACTTACCCTGACACTATAGCTAACCCATACATGTGCTATCAGCTCAGCTGGCCTGGAACATGGTGCTGAGTATTGTCTGTGATCTTTGCTCGCTAAGCCACACTGTTAACGCTATTTTAAGGCGTTGTAAATTCTTGACTTGTGGCTGTTATCAAAAGCTTTAAAAGTTAAAACAAATAGGCAAGACAGTATTTTTCGCAACAGGAGATTTCCAGGTGTGGCACTCCTTGTGAGGTGTAGATTCAGGGATATTGTATATTTGCTGTGGTGATTATGCTTGTAACAACAATGCATGAGACACATTTTTAATGCCCTTCCCATCATGCTGAGTTAATGACACGAGACAGAGAATTCCCAGCATTTAAAAGCAGCGAAGGGACGATTGAGTAATGTCTCCGCCTGAGGGTGTCTTCCTGCTATAACAGGACATGACAGATGACGCTGTGTGACTATGTAGTTGCCTCCCTGCACCCCCCTCAGAGCAGACTGTAGGTGTGTTGCCACAGCGATCGAACCTGTAGGACCAGTATGAATTCTTCTAGACTGAACATGTGGGAATCTTAAAAGTCAAACGCAAGTAATGGTGTGAACAATGTCCACCCATTGACAACCAGTGTCGTGTGGTTTAGCAGCCTGGACAGACCAGTTCAGCCAGTGGCCTGCCTGTCATCAGAGCCAAGAGTCGGCACACAGTCAGGGGGCTAGTGTGTGTCCACCTGCACATGCCTGGTTAGCTGGGGTGGAGGCTTGGTGTAACATGAGCCAATGACATAGATGACCTCCTCACTCCCTTGTAGGACCTTAAAGTGTGTTATTTCAAAGAATCACATGTCAATATGTGAGGACTTTCAAAGAGAGTTGTGATCCTGGTGGCTGTTTGATGTCGACTTTACTGTCATGTCAACAACATATTTAGCATTGTGCTGTAAGAGACTGCAATTAAAGTTTGGCTGACTATCTCATAATAATTAGTCAACACTCAGACAGGCATCTATCTATCTATCTATCTATCTATCTATCTATCTATCTGTCTATCGACCTGTCTATCGATCTGTCTATCGATATGTCTGTCTGTCTGTTTGTCTGTCTACCAATCTGTCTATCAGTCTGTCTGTCAATCTATCTATCTATCTATCTGTCTGACTATCTATCTGTCTGACTATCTATCTGTCTGACTATCTATCTGTCTGACTATCTATCTGTCTGTCCGTCTCTCTGTCTATCAGTCTGTCTGTCTGTCTGTCACTAATTTGCCCTCCCATTGTTTTTCTTCCACAGACAGAGAAGATCAGTCAATCCTCTGCACGTGAGTAGTCTGTTGCAGTGCGTCAGTGTGTCTGTGTGTCAATGCTTTGTAATTGTCTGTTTGGCTTTGAGAATGTCTGCGTCTGTAGGAATGTGTGTGTATGGACACTGTGTACCTGGTGGCTGTGGCATTCATGTGTCTTCAGTTCTTCATGTGTGTAATTGCAAATGTAGATCAGATTAGATGTTTTTATTCACATGTGGAACAGATCTGATTTTTTTTCAGATGTGTGAACAGAAAATGTTGAAAAATAAGATAAAAGTGAAAGTAAGCACTCGGCTGCGCTGACTGCTCTTCTGCCCCATCCATCTCTATGCAGCTAATATTGTATCTACAGTTCTGCCTTTTAGCACTTTTTGGCCCTCTTAGCCATATTTCATTGATTTACATGATTTGTTGTCTTGCATGTGTATCATTTGTTGCTGATATTTGAAGTTCATGTGTTATATGGATTTTTTTATGCAATGTGCACATGCAGGTACAGGACTTATCAGTGCTCTGTCTGATTAAATTTTCTGGTCTATTTTCATACATGAATTTAAAGAATCAGGACCAAAAAAAAATCACATCTTAGCAAAACGTTAGCCCTATTATGCAAATGCATCCTCCTGTCTCTTTATACACACGGTTCGTCTACCTACCTGCTAGCCTGAGGGGCTGCCAGCCATCTCCCTGTCATCATGTCTTCCTGCCAGACTCTTCCTGTCATTGTCAAGGATCCCACTTTAGGCTCATCTTGAATCAGTGTATTTGGGACAAGAAGTCTGCTTCTTTCAGATATTTTACAGCTGCTATTTTTACTCCATTCTCCTTCATTCTCCTCCAAGAGCAACAATACTGATGCAGCCCGTATCCTCCACACCTGCTTTCTGTTTAGACCTGTGGCTTTGAATGCACTGCATGAGCTCTATATTTACTGGTGTGATGAATGTGTGTTTGGCCACTTGTTCCTGTGTGCTCTTTCCCTTTAAAATGCTTATATATACCATCCATAATTGAGACCATATGTGTCTGAGATGGACCAGAATGGTATTTATTGTGTAAATGTGTGTTCCTTACTTGTTTTTGTGTGTGTGCGTGTGTATTCCAGAGGCGAGTCTGGAGCCGGGAAAACAGAGAACACTAAGAAAGTCATCCAGTATTTGGCTCACGTTGCCTCCTCTCACAAGAGTGGCACTTTGGGAAGGAACAAGGAAGCCGTACAGGTACGTCGCTGTCGAGACACCACAGAAGTAAGAATAAAAGAAGAGCAGCAAGCATGCAGAGAGAAGACGAGCCTTCTGTGAACATTGAGAATGAAAGGCGAGAGGAATGACAGGAAAGATGGAGAAGGTGAACGAGAGATACAGAGACAGATAAAATATAAGGAAAAGAAATAGGAGGTAAGATGAGGCTGTAGGAAGCTAAGTACAGGCTCATCATCAGGTGATAATTAGCCTAGCTTAGCATAAAGACTGGAAGCAGGGGAGACAAGTCTGCCTCTGTGGTGGTATCAGTCCTCTTTTCTAATGCTCAGAAAGAAAGGGAATTGAATTGAACTATTCCTTTAATGGAACATCTCTGTTGCAGTGTTTTCTTTGGTAATTTGATTAGTTCAGAATAATTCACCATGTTTCTTCCCTAGCCCAATCACAATTTACTGAATCTTGAATCACACCACTTTCCTCTTTATTTGTTCATTCATTCATACTGACTGATTTCTAAGATTCTAAAATTGATTTTCCTACAGGTGCAATTAATTAAACCTAACCTCACCCTGGAGTGGCCTTTTTTTCTCTAAATCAGTCCTTCTTCTACATTTTCTCAGCGTTTTTCCTTACCTTCCTTCCTTCCCACACTTGTTTCCCCTCATTCTCTTCTTTCTGCATTGTCCCTCTCTTTCCTGCATGTTCAGATGGATGGCTCTAGGTCCTTAACAAGAGGCAGTACTTTGGTAAACAGGGTGAGTTAACTCTTTCCTGCTGTCCTGTCCTGTGCTTTTGCCCTGTCCTGTTTCCTGCTTGATTAACACAGTGATATAGACTAACAGCGTAACCTTAAACCTTTGACTGTCAGTACTGATGTGGCTCCTCATAACAGTCAAGCCTTGTACAGTATATTTGATTTTGTTTGTTTGTATTCCTTTGTTTGTTGTTGTTATTGTTGTCTTATTTGTCTTTTTGTTTGTTTGTTTGTTTATCCCATCCATGTGTTCATCCATCCACCCGTTTTTCTTCCCCCCTAAAACTTCATTTTTCCCCTCACAATTCGTCAGAGTTTGCAATATGTGAGTATGAAAGTATTCAGACAACTTGGGGTTTTATTCATTGGGGGTCACATTTTGTAGAAACTGTCCATGGAGAATATTTACCAGAGCTGATATGATTATGTTGATGCATAATGAGAATCATGTCTTCTGTGCATTAGCGCTTTTCTTTTCAACATTTATCAGAATAAATCCTGGCTTTCTGGGTCTCTAGTGTTGGCACGTTTTATCCTGTTCTTCTCAGTGGGCTGAGGGTTTGCTTCCCATTCCCGGTGAATTGCAAATGCCACAGGTTTTTACTCACCTGTAGAACTGTGGGGCATTTCTGCTGTAGAGGTGGTTTTAATCACATGAACTGTGCAGTATGTTTGTATGTGGAACGAGTGCAGATTGGCCTGTGGGAGTGGATGTGGCTGGGTGATTGCAGCCATCCATATATGTGTGTGTGTGTATAGCAAGTGAACAAGTGTACACACTTAAATATGTGCTGTTGTTATTGTGCACAGTGTACACATTGTTTGCTGGGTGTTTTGTCACTATAAAAGTGTTGACATCTTGCTGTCTGTGTGTGTGTCTGTGTCTGCTTTGGGTGTTGGCTAGCTGGCATTCCTTGACACTTTTTACAGTATAACTACCTCCTGTAGCTTCTGTAATTGTCCATCACTGGCTGCTGCTCATGCTGCATCAACAGCTGCTGCACTGGCAATGCAACAACTGCAGTAATGCATTGCAGCTAGCTAGACTCAGCCAATGTGCAGCATGTGTATGGTGTTATCATCTAAAGCTGCAGCATCCCTCTGCCCTTGTTCTTCTACAACAGTGGTTCTCAACTGACCCTTGTTAATTGGTTTCTAGAGATCACTTTTTAATAACATAGGAGATTAAATTTTAGCTAATTAAATGTGGATAGTGGTTGATGTCCATATTATCAATTGCTTCACTGATGAGGGTCCATTACTCTTAATGATGTTGAGAATCATTTGTTCCAGGGTCTGAGAATGGTGTGTGTTGTTGAGGCTATTTTGGGCCCTAAAATGCACCATTTTGTGTCACTGCTCTTCAAGGATGAGTCATGTACTTTTTTTTTGTTTTACATAACAGATCAGTAGTTACTCCAAAGAGAGCAGGATTAAATGGTGCATTTTAGTAGACAGGCCTTATGGAAGTCTTTTGTTGACGTTGTTATTTTTGTATCCTCTGTGAAGCTGATCTGAAGTCTCCTGTGTGTCTCAGGGCGAGCTGGAGAGACAGCTGCTGCAGGCCAACCCCATACTGGAGGCCTTCGGCAACGCAAAGACTGTCAAGAATGATAACTCCTCTAGATTTGTAAGAGCAGACTAGAAACATTATACAAACCAATAATCTTTACCATCTCCTGAAAGTTCTAGTATCCGTATGATCAGTTTGACCATTTACTATAGAAATGAACTGAAGCTTAAAATGCTTTTTCCTCTTCTCATTTAGGGTAAATTCATTCGCATTAATTTCGACGTGGCGGGGTACATAGTTGGTGCCAACATTGAGACCTGTATCCTTTTACATCTCTGCAAAGTTTGTGAAAGATTGATACACTCTTGCTCTCTAAGTAAGATGCCTCATTTAAAGCACACTTGGACGAAAACACTGTTCATTTATTGTGACCCTTTGTTTATTTGTGATGGCCTTTCTGAAACTCCAGGCTTGTGGGAGTACTCACTTGCAGGCCGTTCATTTGTAAAACACTGCATATTTAAAGGTTTAAATTATATTATATAACTAGTTTCAGCTGTACATGTCCGTGACCATATAAATCCAGACCTCCTTGAAAAGTCCCGGGCCACCCGTCAGGCTAAAGATGAGAGGACGTTCCACATCTTTTACCAGATGTTGTGTGGAACCTCAGAGGAGACAAGAGGTGAGCCTAAGGTCGACCGAAGTGTATAATAGAATACTGCAATACTACATAACATACTGTATGTTATTTTGGGGAAATGCACTACTACAATTTATCTATGTCCTGCTGTAATTCATGTCTTTTCTGTTCCCATCATTAGCGGACCTGCTCTTAGGAACTGCTGATGAGTACCGCTTTCTCAGTGGAGGCTCCATTCCCGTTCCTGGTCAGAGCGATTCAGAGAACTTCACCCAGACCATGGACTCCATGGCTATAATGGGCTTCACCCCAGAGGAGTTGATATGTAAGCGAGGGGGTGATAGAGATAGAGAGAAAGAGGTTTTCTTACTGCATATTTGATCCTTGCAATAAGTCACCTTCCCTCTCCCTGTCTCGCCTCTGCTCAGCCATGCTGAAGGTGATCTCTGCCGTGCTCCAGTTTGGGAACATTTCCTTCATGAAGGAGAAGAACCAGGACCAGGCCTCAATGCCTGACAACACAGCTGCTCAGAAACTGTGCCATCTGCTGGGCATCAACGTGCTGGAGTTCACTCGGGCCATCCTCACTCCCAGGATCAAAGTGGGTCGAGAGTATGTGCAGAAGGCCCAGACCAAAGAACAGGTAGGATTTTAGGCACATAGGCATTTAACTCATATAGATAATCAGTTGTCCCTGCTTTGTGTATCTGCAGTGTGTCTTTCTTCCTCCAGGCTGACTTTGCTGTGGAGGCCTTAGCGAAAGCCACATACGAGCGTCTGTTCAGATGGCTGGTCCACAGGATCAACAGAGCTCTGGACCGCAGACAGAGACAGGGAGCCTCCTTCATAGGCATCCTTGATATTGCTGGATTTGAGATCTTCCAGGTTTGTTCATGCAATGATGGTTTGTTTGCCCATCACATTTTCACATTTGAAATAAGTGATTATTTTGGACTTTCACCTTACCTCAGCATTTGTTCTGAAATGTTTCAGATGAAGTGATAAATGTGTCATTTTTCAAGTATGCATGAATGTTTTCCTTTGTTTGCTTTCTTGAATCCCTCCTCTGCAGCTCAACTCCTTTGAGCAGCTGTGCATCAACTACACCAACGAGAAGCTGCAGCAGCTCTTCAACCACACCATGTTCATCTTGGAGCAAGAGGAGTACCAGCGGGAGGGCATCGAGTGGAACTTCATCGACTTCGGCCTGGACTTACAGCCGTGCATTGACCTCATCGAGAAACCAGTACATACACACAAAAACAGTGTTTTTTTATTAAGTAACACTCGTCATCATTATCTATATTTACTTTCATACAGATAGTGACCATTGTTTGGTGACTGTAGGAAAATAGCATGATGACATTCAGATGGGGGCTTTGACTTTCGCCACACTCACAGATGAAGGAATGAAAGGGAAAAGGAACATTGAAACATGCCAGCACAGACTCGGCTTTGATATAAATGTTGTTGTTTTTTCGTTATCTCTGTTAGACCCACCCGCCTGGTGTTCTTGCCCTGCTAGATGAAGAGTGCTGGTTCCCTCGAGCAACAGACCGCTCATTTGTGGAGAAGCTGTCTGCTGAGCAAGGCAGCCATCCAAAATTTTTCCGATCCAAGCAGCCACGCGTGGAGGCTGACTTCTCTATCATTCACTATGCTGGCAAGGTATCCTATCATTTTTGAACATCCTCCATGTCTACCGTGCTTCCTGTGCAAAGGAACCAAGTCAAAAACGTCCCTCGCCCTCCGCAATGTCTCTCAGGTGGACTATAAGGCAGATGATTGGCTGGTGAAGAACATGGATCCTCTGAACGACAACGTGGCGTCTCTTCTCCACCAGTCGTCTGATCATTTTGTCTCAGAGCTGTGGAAGGAAGGTGAGACTGATTCACTCTCTTTCATTCACTACCATGTACAATAAACCTTTAATTCATGGGCTTCATATGTGTGCAGTCTGTAAAAATGTGTGTAAAAATGAGGGCGACGATTTAAACTGAAAAATGAAAATATTTTCACGTTCTGTATTTTTTCCAAGCTTGTCAAATACAAATAACGAAGCCTTGTGTGGCAAACTGTACTAACTTTACTGTATTTCTCTCTCTTCTCCTTCTCTATCTATTCGCATCTATTCTATCTATCTGCTGTCTCTCACTTTCTGCTCATCTCTCCGTTCTCCTTCCTTCTTGTTCTCTCCTGTGTTTGCTTGCTCTTGTCCCCTTTTCCTTCTGTTCTTTTCTCTTCTCTATCCACCGATTTGGTGCTCACTTCTTTCCTCCCCTCTTATCTTTTTCCCTGGGCCTTCCTTCATCCTGCATCAGATATTCAAACTCTTCCTCGTGTGTACTTCTTTGACTCCTATGCCACACTGCAGGCTAATGGCTCCGACAGTAGGTTTCTCTCCTCCTCTGTGTGTTACGCTCACATTCCTCACTCCCACCTCTGCTCACATCACTCCGTTGTTTTCTGTCTGCCCAGTTTCTGATTGCCGTGTGCCTTTTTGTGTCATTCTTTCTTCTTTTTTAGTCGATATTTGTGCTGTAGTGTTGTAACTTGTTGCATATTGTTCATCATATTGTTGCTGTGCTGTTAGCTCAGTCGTTCTCTCTTTGCTCTTTCACCAAGTTTTCATCAAGTTTTTTGCTTTTAGTGACAGTGCTGTGCTTGTGTGATATAGTTTCACCTTGATTTTGTAGAACTTCACAGTGACAGTGTCAAAGTAGCAGCATGCTTTCAATTAGTCACAAAAACCACATTCAGGATCACAGTAGAATTGTGCTGGCACAAAAAAACTGCAGCGGTTTCATGAAAACCAGCCGTGTGATCCTGAATGAGCTCTAGAGATGCAACATATTGGTCTACAGTGCCAACATTAAAAAGCTTTAAATAGCAACCTATTTGTATTGGTCTTATTGTATTATTAATGTAGATATTTGGCTGATTGTGGAACTGGAAATTTCGTCACATTTCCCTACTAGTGTGTCACTCAATTCAGGGACAGAATAAATCATCATAGTGTTATTTTTTTTATTGATAGACAGACAAACATGCAGTCATGCCTGTTCAGACATGTTCAGGCTTAAGCTAGAACACCTGTTACTCACTTGCGTCGTACTAACACTGTGTGTGCATATCTTACTGATCGGTATGGGTGAGCAAATGACCATATGATTGCATCTGTAATGAGCTCCAAATCCATTGTTCACCATCTGCTATCATCTGTTCAGAAACTTGATAGCAGATGTGACAGCAGGTGTTAAATCATGATGCCGTGGCATTAGTGTGGCTTTTCACACGGACGTTCAGTGACTGTGCCAAATCGAGTCCGGCAAACACTCTTCAGTCCACTAAATTCATGCTGAAAGTGAGACCCCACTCTGTGTTTTCGTCCAGTGGACAGGATCGTGGGCCTGGACCAGGTGTCATCGGGAGAGAGCAGCGGGCCGGTCCCTTTCGGAGCAGCGGGACTGAAGACGAAGAAGGGAATGTTCAGGACCGTCGGCCAGCTTTACAAGGAGTCTCTCACCAAGCTGATGGCCACGCTGAGGAACACCAACCCCAACTTCCTCCGCTGCATCATCCACAACCATGAGAAGAGGGTAAGACAGGGGTGGGGGGCTAGATGAGGGGTAAAGGGATACAGACGTGTGGACATCTTTAAATCAAAACGGACAAGAAAGCAAAATGGAAAAGGGAAGAACTGTCTTACATGATGTAAATATTCCACTCTTTTCACTTTCACAATTCTTGTCTGATTGTCTTTCTCCCTCCCTTCCTTTGCCTCACTTCCTGTCTCTCTCAGGCTGGTAAGCTCTCCCCCCACCTGGTTTTGGACCAGCTAAGGTGTAATGGAGTTTTGGAGGGGATCCGAATCTGCAGACAAGGCTTCCCGAACCGCATCCCTTTCCAGGAGTTCAGACAGAGGTGTGTGTGTGTGTGTGTGTGTGTGTGTGTGTGTGTGTTTGTATCATATAAGAGACAGCAGACTCCAGCAGCAGACTCCAGCAGACATCTGTCCTTCTCAGTTTCCCCCTCTCACACACCCACACTAAATGCTTCATCGAGCACTTTCACTGGCACTTGCTAATGACCCTTTTTACACATCCTCAGTCTTATGTCTCAAACACACACACCTAAAAAATCATATTTGTCTTCCAGATATGAGATCCTGACTCCTAATGCTATCCCGCGCACCTTCATGGATGGCAAACAGGCATCAGAACTCATGGTGAGTCCTTTTCAGTTTCTACAGCAGCACGACATACTGTGTAACGATTCAAAAGGTGGAAATCTGGAAATCTGCCTCTGTTAACTGGATGCCATTTCATGATTCAGATCAGAGCTTTGGAACTAGATCACAACCTGTTCAGAGTGGGTCAGAGTAAAGTCTTCTTCAGAGCTGGAGTCCTGGCTCATCTGGAAGAAGAAAGAGACCTGAAGATCACTGACACCATCATACGCTTCCAGAGCGCCGCCAGAGGCTACCTCGCACGCAAGTAAGAGCATTACCAAAGAGTAAACATAAGCAGAGAGAGGTGTGACAAGCTTATTTCATTTATAAGCTACACTTGGCTACATCTTTTTCTGATGTTTTTGACAAGACTGAATAGTTGTTTTTAAATGCTTGTCATTTACTAACGGAAACTAAACTGACAGGAGACAAACTAACACCGGTGGGGCTCATCTGTAAGGAGCGCTCGCTTGCTGCTGTTTAGGAGGCAGTTTTGTATTTCGCTCTTAAAGAAACATCAATATTTAATCATTTGTCAGCCACTATCAGTGACTCAGGAATTGCAACAGTATTGACAGGTATCTGGTACAGCTTATAGAGGCCTGTAAATAACATAAATAAGAAAATTATAGTTATACAAAGGAGGCTAGCTAATTCAAGTAGTAGTTAAAAAAAATGTAATATTCATTGATAAGCATCATGTGATTCATCTGTAATAACAAGAAGTTTGTTTTTGCAGCACATTTCATACACAATCAATCAATTCAGAGTGATTTGCATAAAGCATTAAAAACATTCAAAAAGAAAAACATTAAAATGCAAATTTGCGATAAGTGTCCCCAGTGAGACAACAAAATATCTTGTGATTCCATTGCATTCTGTTTCATTTGTTTTACACAGCGTCCAAACTTAATTGGAATCAAGGTTGTAGCAGAAACAAAGTAAAAATTTTACTCAACACTCAAAGTTCTGAGTTGTCATTTATTCTGAGTAAAGAAGACCTAATACCTGATTTATTGTTTCAGAGCCTATATGAAGAAGCAGCAGCAGCTGAGCGCTCTGAGGGTGATGCAGAGGAACTGTGCTGCTTATCTCAAACTCAGGAACTGGCAGTGGTGGCGGCTGTTCACCAAGGTACTGCACACACAACTACATTACAACATAGAAATGTACAGCAGACACATCTGCAAGTGATCACTGACACAGCTGAAACGTTTCACTTCATTTTACTTTAATTTAGTTTCTATTAGTTGCACTTGTAAAGCAAATTGCATTGTTTAAGAGGTTGTGGCAGTAAAAATATCGAAGGAGAGATACTAATTACTAGATGGTGCAGGAAGGGTAACATCTGACATCCCAGCTCACAATAAACCAACGTATCGACTAAAGCAAAGACAGTTGGACAAGGTATTAGACCCTGGCAATAGGAACAATATGATTTTAGGTCTTTGACAAGGGAAAGAAAAAAATCAATCGACGCAGGAAATAAAATCATAGGGGATGGAGGAATGGGGATGTTCTTCACGTTGACCTCTGACCCTTGTTCTTTGCCAACCAGGTGAAGCCCCTGCTGCAGGTGACCCGACAAGAGGAGGAGATACAGGTTAGGGAGGCCCAGCTCCAGAAGGCCAAGGACAATCTCACCCGAGCGGAGAAGGACTACACAGAGCTGGACAGGAAACATGCTCAGGTAAACAAACCTCCACCTTGTTCTGCTGCCCGTCCACCCCTCTGCTATGAATCACTGCGTCACTCGTCACTCCTCCTCCTCCTGTCTTTGTCACGTTCTAGCTGTTGGAGGAGAAGGCCGTGCTGGCAGACCAGCTGCAGGCGGAGGCAGAGCTGTTTGCGGAGGCAGAGGAGATGAGGGCCAGGTTAGCCAGTCGGAAACAGGAGCTGGAGGAAGTGCTGAGCGAGCTGGAGAGTCGACTGGAGGAAGAGGAGGAGAGAGGTGTGCAGCTGACCAATGAGAAGAAGAGGATGCAGCAGAATATACAGGTATATGACACAAGTGAACTCTCCAGAAATATGCAAAGAGAAACAAATACTGACTGACTCATCGGCTTTTTCTGCCTTTGCTCTTCCATAAAAACAGAAGAAAATCTGTAACGTTACCTGAAAACTGAAGCTTAACTATTATCTTTCCCCTCATTGCATCTTACTTATATCTTCTGTCCTTGTCAGGATTTGGAGGAGCAGTTAGAGGAGGAGGAAAGTGCCCGACAGCGCCTCCTGCTGGAGAAGGTCACCTTGGAGACCAAAGTGAAAAGTCTGGAAACAGACCTGTTGAACGCAGTGGAGCAGAGAGACCGACTCAGTAAGGTGGGCATCACATTAAT
>JAPZEA010000025.1:16679865-16697770 GCA_029783685.1 Heniochus monoceros
GCACTGACACACTTAGGATTTCTGCAGTGGGAAGCAGGGGAGTGTTGGAGGGGAATGCGTGTGCATCAGGTGACAGGGGGTTTATAGGGTGAGCCTCTGTCCGTACCCTCTTTTTTCTTTCTCTGTGCTCAGATGGACCTCTCTGCACCCCCCCACCTCCTCCACAAAGCCCCCCTAAAGCTACCGGAGGGCAGGGGTTTAAATGTCACGCTTGGCCATCAGAGCGCCCAGCCCCCGGCTCGTGTCTCCTGGGGGAAGCACGCCAAGAGACAGGGAGAGGGAGAGAGGAAAGCTAAGGGGAGGGAGACACTTGCCCTTGCCCCATTGTCCATTACGATAGGCATGAGCTGCTAACTGACTCCAAATCAAGTGTATCCTCTCGCCACGCGCCCTAGCCTTGTCCTGCTCTTGCTCAAACACAAAGGCCCTCTGTGTTTTTGTTTTTTCAACTGTCCATAGGTGAATAGCAGCTTTGGTCATGGTATGTTTGACAGAGCAGCTTAAACGAGGCTGCAGAGTCTAAATTCAGCTGGCCACCGGGCCGAATGATAAACACGGTTTGTCATCCCGAGACGCTCGAGATCCGTCCACATTGCACTCCGGTGAGCTCTTACATGACAAAAATCAATGCCAACTTTTTGCGTTCAGTCACATAAGAGGGACTTCAAAACGTTAAAGCGGGTAGAGAGGAGATGAGGTGTGGGGTGACAAAGTGTCAAGCTGAAATACAAGTACAGGACGAAATATACGAGCTGCCGGCCAACTTTATCCCAGCCCAAGGTCCTGGCCCGTACTTAACCCACCCACAAGATTGAGTGTTTTATGTATCTATTTGTTCTAAATAGTGGCACACTTGACCTTGAGTCAAGATGTGTGTGCTTGCAGCCTGGCCCGGGAATCATCCCTCCTGTCAGGGACGGGAGGGAGTGACCTTGAACCGCCGAGGCGCAGGCGTAGCTGAGTGCACAAACTCATTTAACTCCTGGGTTTGTTATCGACATGCTGTAATCGTTAACATTATGGATGATGAATAACTACTGACTGCCGTATACCTGCGCAATACGTCGCCGTGCCACGCAGACTCGGGCGAGCTGGGGGCCAGCGATGGCAGACACGGCGTGCTGATGGTCAGGTGACTGCAGGGCCACATCACTTAGACTTGTTTTTCCACCCAATCATAGCAACAACTCATCAAGAGTGCCAGCAAAGCACACTGAGGTGCTTAAGGACATAGATCACTCCTGCGTTTTACGCTTTTTTTTTTAGCACACATACCTCTATGTGTACTCAGGAACACTTAACCTCCAGCATCAGCTGTTCAGGCATCTGCAGTGGATTTTTTTTCCTGGACTCTGTATTGATCGTTGTAAATGGGTGAATTTACTGTAGTTTCTGGAAAGCACAGAAAATGGACAAAGAAATTGTTATGGTCAACAGTGCCAGAGCTTGAGGCATGAATTTAAATTTTAGGTTTTTAACACTAAAGCAAAGTGAATTAGTGGTGAAGTATTCATGAAGTAATTTGTGAGAGGGGCACAGGATAAGCACTGAAATGTGGGGATGTTTTTCCAGTACTCCACTTCTCTGTTCTAGTACACTGTTAGAAATAAAGTTATCTTTTCAGTTCCTTTATTTGACTTGTTTCTTTGTGAGCTGGAGGATAACATTGTCCCTACCACTGTCTTACTGACCAGCAGTTCTCTACGACAAACTGATTCTACACATTCCAGCTATAAGAGCTCAAATTTTTTTGAAAGAAATTTACAAAAATATTTACCAGAAAAGCAACGAGCAAATGTTCAATTTTCATTTCGGTGCCTTTAACATTAATTACTAAAGCTGTGTGACAAATAATCAATAAAGCGATATGTCATGATGTGCTCTCCTGGTGTTGATACTCTGGCATGGGTGTTACTAAACCTTCTCTTGTGATACTAAGACGGAGGTTTTTCCTTCTTTTACTCAAGACGAGTGAACTCATAACCTGCAATAGCAACTTTGTGTTTGTTTTAGACTGAAGTACCCAAAAACTTTGCTTCAAATCTAAATGATGCCCTCCAGGCATGTTTTAAGACATGTAAAAATACTCTGCTTCAAATAATAATTTGTGTCTGATGTGGTTTTTCCACAAATTTGATTACCCAGTTAAAAAGTCTTAAAATTACGTCTACTCTTCTACCTCCGTTGCGAAATCCAGAATCTCTTAATCTTCAAATATTTGTATGTTTCAAAAGTTTAACTGCTGGACAAAAGATGTTTTCCTACATCACAGAAACGTCCGGTCTCAGTGGATGTACACTTGAGGCTTCACACTTTCTTGTACGTACACGTCTTAATGATTATAGTTGAGCGCAGAGACACCTTCCTCCTTCAGTGGATGGATATGAAAACAGGCGTCTAGCATCAAACTCTGCACATACATCATTCTGGACAGTGAAGGTCAAACTTCCAAGTGGAACAAAAAGCAAAACACATTTCTGAGCAGAGGAGACTTTAAGTTCTTCTCTGTCGATTTAACTATTTGTGATTAAATAAGCGATAAAGTTACAGTTAGAGAACAATTTTGTCAGTTATGAATTAATAATAAACACTTAAGCATCCTCGGCAACACATGCAGACAACCGAATAAATATCATCGCATTGATTAGAATATTGTAATTCGGATTGGTCCGTGTCGATGCCTAAATTCACCCCGTCCACTTCAAACCGGTGAAAAGAGCACAAAAATGAATCAATAAAGAAATACAGAGATCTCTTATGCCAGAAAAGACAATACCGTCATAACTTTAAACGGTTGTGTTCATGAAGAACCCCATCTTTTACAGGAAGAAGCAGATAGTGGAGATACATTTAAGGGCCCTTTAAACTTGTGTGTTTATTTTGCAGTGTTTGTCTTTATAAAGGCTCAAGTCACTGCTTTTTAGTACACGCTTTTTAAAAAAGTCTCAGTGAAACTGAAGCTTTTTATCAGGTGGTAATAAATATGACGGATGGTGACAGATTTGAGTGTTTTTGCAGCTTTCCTGTTCAGTAATTTGGATATTTCATGTGTGTGTTGATATCATCTCACATGCGACAGAATCGCCTGTATGGAAAATGTGTCCAGTCTCGTGTATCATAGTGTCATTATTGTGTGAGAAATGTGATTTCCATCCCTAATTATACTGCAGGATTTTTTTTTTGGTGCATCCAGGATACAACCATTAAGACATAATAGACGCATCACCCACATAGAATGCAGACACGTTTTATAATCAGCTTGACCAAAATTTAATAAAAAAGTACTACATGATGCAATGCCCTAGGCTAATAAATATAACAGTACTGAAATATGAAAAAGACTGAGCAGACAGTGAAATACTAAACACAAAACCAGGTCGCTGCAGTCTGGAAGCCTTTCACAAGTTGGCCAGAAGTTTGCAATGGCACTGAATGTACATTTCACATACAATAACTAAGATTTTCCACGCCGGTTCTTCGGTTTGACCACATACACAATCTGCCGGAGGGGAGAAAAAGTTTGCAGATTCTCCTCTCTCTCTCAGACGGCCTTGGGAGTTTGACTTCTGCCCTGCCAGTGTTTTCCTCCTCTCCAGGCTTTGAGGGCTTTTCATCTCGCCAAGGTGCAAGGGCAGCCACTGCTCTCCTCTCGCAGCCCCTTCTTCCCATCCAGCATGCACATACACATGCGGATTTCCATTTTAGCTATAGCGCGAGATTAGCAGCTCCACCACCCCAAGGCTGGCTTAAGACAGGAGGGCAGACATCCAGCAGTGTTGGTGGGATGCATGCGGGGGAGATGATCCCCGAAGACTTGTTTGAGGCCGCTGTGGATTCTATGGATGAATCCTCAAAACACACATGTGGTTGTTTAGGATGAGCTGTGTGGTGAAGTGTCAGTTTGTTGTCAGCTTGATGGCCCCACGTAAGGCTAGCTCTGCACTGCATGGGAAACAGACCTGTTGAACGCAGTGGAGCAGAGAGACCGACTCAGTAAGGTGGGCATCACATTAATGCTTCATCATCTTGTGTCTGAATGTCAGATAAAACATTCTGTCACTATTCTAACATCAGCCCAAACAACATATACACATTATTTGTTTATGTATCTTTTATGTCAAATGAAGAACTTGTTTTGTGCATCATTGTTCACATATTTTTACATGTTTTTGTCTGAGCAGGAGAAGAAACAGTTTGAGGAGCGTCTGAGTGAGGTGACTGATCAGCTCACTGAGGAAGAGGAGAAAACCAAAAGCCTGAACAAACTCAAGAACAAACAGGAAGCTGTCATCGCTGACCTAGATGGTAACTTTAATGTCTTTCAACAGGCAACCTTCAAGTGTGACTGCATTTCCTATGAGCTATTTTTGTTATTATTCTTATTATTATTTGAAAGATATTTTTTTTGTGGCACAATGTGAAACTGAAGCAACTTTCCACAACATATACATATATACTATATATACATATACTATATATGTGTTTCTCTCCCGAATGAGAACTTGGGAAAAATGCAGTCTCAATATTAAGCAAAATAATTATCACCATCATTTCAGCCATAGCTAGAGGAATCTCACATTTTAGCAACCTGCTTAAGAACACAAAGCAACCTCCCAACCTCGTCATTCACATCAGATTGCTTTAATTTTTTCTGCGTGTCCAGTAATTAATGAGGTAGTATTATTCCATCATAGGAGAACTATAAGGTTCCAATCAACAATTATTATCGTTATCAGTGTTTTGTGTAATATTCCATTAGTCAGTGTCTGAATGTCAGAAAATTGTGACAAATGCCAGAAATTATTTTCTGAAGCCCAAGTTAACATATTCTAATGTCTCATTGTGTCTGATCAGCTGATACAAAGATGTATAGTTTATTATTGTAGAAAAATGGGATAGTAGAATTCACATTTGAGAAGCTTGAACAAGTGATTTTTTTGGTATTTTTCCTTTAAAAGAGACTTAAATGATTCATGCATTGTCAAACTCGCTGTCAATTGACTATCAATTAATCAGCTTATCATTTCAGCTCTACTAGCTGGTTTCTGAGGAAATAATTCATCTGTAGCTGACTGATGATTTCCCTGTTATTCAACTTTGTGTCAATACTTTCACTGTTGGAATACTGCAAGCTGCAATCTGTCGCTTCCACGGTTGTGTGCAGAGCGCCTGAAGCGTGAGGAGCAGGGTCGCTTGGAGCAGGAGAAGTGGAGGAGGAGGCTGGAGGGTGAGTCGGTGGAGGCCCAGGAGCAGCTGTCAGACCTGGGTGTGATGACCGCCGAGCTGAGGGGCAGTCTAGCTCAGAAGGAGAAGGAAATCACCACCCTGCAGGGCCGGTGAGACACAGAGCGACATAACAACAAACACAGTGACACAAATAAAGGCTTGTCATCAATTTACACCCCTCCCTTAATTCATCTGTCTTTCTCTGTTTCTGTCAGTTTGGAGGAAGAAGGAGCGCGTCGTGCAGAAGCTCAGCGGGCGCTGCGGGAGGCCATGTCCCAGGTGTCTGAGCTGAAGGAGGAAGTGGAGAATGAACGAGGGATGAGGGAAAGGGCGGAGAAACAGAGGCGGGACCTGGGTGAGGAGCTGGAGGCTTTGAGAACTGAGCTGGAGGACACTCTGGACACCACAGCTGCCCAGCAGGAGCTAAGGTAAATGATGCAAAAATAAATTAGCATAAGATTTATGCTTTGAATTTGAATTTGAATTTGAGGCAAGAAGTAATTAGAGAAAAGTATTCCAATATTTTTAACTCCTGTTTGACCTCCTTCCTCTTCTGACTACACAGGTCTCGTCGGGAGGCGGAGTTAAATGACCTCCAGCGGTGTGTTGAAGAGGAGACTCGGCGCCACGAAGCCCAGCTTTCAGAGCTCAGAGTCAAACACAGCGCTGCCATAGACAGCCTCCAGGAACAGCTGGACAATAGCAAGAGAGTAAGAGGAACACACACGCTCTCAAAGACGCACGCACGTGTAAACATGCACCGTCACTCACCACGCGTCATCATCCATGTTCACTTTCAGGCACGTCAGTCCCTGGAGAAGGCCAAGGTGGTGCTGGAGGAAGAGAGGCAGAATTTGACCTCCGAGCTCAAGAGCCTCCAAGCGGGCCGCATGGAGAGTGAGAGAGGCCGCAAGAGGGCCGAGGGTCAGCTACAGGAGCTCAGCGCCCGACTGGCTCAGGCTGACAGAGAGAGGGAGGAGAGGGAGGAGCGAGTGCACAAGCTGCAGGTACAAATGGATGTAAACACACCGATATTAAACCTGAAATTCATATGTTTAGTTGTTGATTAGTTGCCAAATTGTTCAAATAGGTGTTCCCATAGTGATGAGTGAATGAATGATAAATTAAGTTTTATCCCCTCTCTGTCTTTTTGCAGTGTGAGATTGAGGCTATCTCCAACAATTTGTCCTCCTCTGACACCAAATCCCTTCGGCTCTCGAAAGAGGTCAGCAGCCTGGAGAGCCAGCTGAATGACGCAAAGGTAAGAAAGTGAAACACAAGTTTTTGAAACATTGTTCCTCTGCTTGAATTGAAGAAAAAAAAGGCTGCTGACTCAGAAACACCCACACATGCACAGATAATGAATCCATACGTCCACCGTCTGGACTTGCAGACTGAGCCCTCGCAGACTTCAGTCGCACGCACTGTGACAGGTTAACCGGCATCAAGTGAAGTTTCCAAGACTGCAAGGCTGTATAAGCCACTGAAAGACAAGCCTAAAGACTGCAATAATAAACGCATTTTGATTACTTATATACTTCAATATAATGTTTCTGGGTCATGATGTGGTTGAATATTATTTCTGGCATACATAATTCAAGTACCATTTAATAAAGTAATTGTTTTACAGATTCATAATAAGTTAATTTCATTCTTATAGTTGGCAAGTGGAAAAACTGCAACGTCACAGTCGTATTGTAACGAATTTGGGTTCATTAAATCAGTGAAGTCTGGTGATGTCTGCACCCATACAGATTCTCTGGAAGCCTGCAGAAAATCTGCTTGAGGCCCTGTGTGGGCAGGATGAATTGTCGGTTTAGACGGCCCTCAGAAAAATGCAGCAAAGTGGTCTGCAACAGTAGTGGACTCCGGACATTTGGATTCAAACTGTCACCAGGCCCTGGTTGAAACTCTTTTCTCTTCCTCTCTCAGGAATTGCTGCAGGATGAAACTCGTCAAAAGATGGCTCTGGGCTCAAGGGTGCGAGCACTGGAGGAGGAGAAGAATGGACTTATGGAAAGACTCGAGGAGGAGGAGGAGAGGGCCAAAGAGTTGAACCGGCAGATCCAGACTCACACACAGCAGGTAAATCAGACACCATGCAGGCTTTGTTGAACTCTGGACATGCTGCTTCATCTCTTTGAAACAGATTATTAAAGAATTTGCAGTATGTTATTCCAGACTGTGGTCCAGTAGTCCAGCAGTAAAAGATCAAAATTTCCCATCAAATATAATACAAATCACAAAAACACAGTAGAAGACAGTGGATGCGTACATATAAATATCACATCTCAGTTTCTCATATTTCCACATATCTATAAACCTCTCTCTGCTCCACCTCTGCAGCTGGCAGAGCTTCGTAAGCAGTCAGAGGAGGTGAACACTGCGGTGGAAGCCGGAGAGGAGACGCGCAGGAAACTCCAGAGGGAGCTCGACAGCGCCACCCAGAGGGAGCGGCAGAAGGAGGAGGAGAAGGAGCGAGTGGAGAGGCAGAGGGAACGACTGAGGGAGGAGATAGAGGACATGACGCTTGCCCTGCAGAGAGAGAGGCAGAATTGCACAGCCCTGGAGAAGAGGCAGAAGAAGTTCGACCAGGTCCGAGCCTCATCGTTTTGCTTCCATGCATTAGAATCTGAGTAAATACTCCTGAAATGTGTTCCCCTGACCTCTAACTTTTGCCTCCTTCACCCCTCAGTGTCTGGCAGAGGAGAAGGCAGTGAGCGCCCGGCTGGCGGAGGAAAGGGACAGAGCAGAAGCAGACAGCCGAGAGAAGGAGACAAGATATCTGGCACTCTCCCGAGCCCTGCAGGTAAACTAGCTGAGAGCAGACAATGCAAGAACGCTTGTTGTGTATCTGCGACTGTGGTGATTAATCTTCATGTCTGTGTCTGTGTGTAGGAGGCCCAGGACCAGAGGGAAGAGCTAGAGAGGGTCAACAAGCAGCTCCGTCTGGAAATGGAACAGCTTGTAAACCAGCAGGATGACGTCGGCAAGAACGTAAGAATCTTCCTCCCGAGGCTCCTTTGCCATTTCTCTGTGTCAGTCCTCAGTGAGACAGCGCCTCATGTTTGCTCTTGTGTCAGGTCCACGAGCTGGAGCGCACCCGCAGGAACTTGGAGACAGAAGCCCAGAACCTGCGAGTTCAGACACAGGAGCTGGAGGAGGAGCTGTCGGAGGCAGAGAACTCGAGGCTGCGGCTGGAGGTCACCCTGCAGGCGCTCAAGGCTCAGTTTGAGAGGGAGTTAAGCACCAGCGAGGAGAAGGGAGAAGAGAAGAGGAGGGCGCTCAGCAAACAGGTAGAGAGGAAGGAGAGAGGAAATCATAGAAGGTGTTGTTGCTGTTCCTCTATTTCCAAATCACTCACAATGTTTCTCCCGTTCTCCTTCCTATGCCAGGTTAGGGAGCTGGAGATCCAGCTGGAGGAGGAGCGGAGTCAGCGCTCTCAGGCCGTGTCATCAAAGAAGCAGCTGGAAGCAGAACTTCAGGAAGCCGAGGCCCAGGTGGAGACATCATCCCGTGGGAAAGAGGAGGCTGTGAAGCAGCTACGGAGGCTGCAGGTAAGACAGGAAATTTTCCCACACATAAAATTCAATTTTCTGTACTTTTCAACAGCCTGCGTTTAAAAACCGCCCACATTTTGTCACAGGGTCAAATGAAGGAAGTTCTGCGCGAGCTGGATGAGACCAAGTTGGCTCGGGATGAGGTGATCGCACAGCTGAAAGACAGCGAAAAGAAGATCCAGACGCTGGAAGCAGAAGTCCTGCAGTTCACTGAGGTGCGTGTATTTAAGTGAAACCCAGATGTAATGTTTTTAAAATGGTATTACGTGACTTTTAACCCAAGCCTGTATATGTTTATCTGTGTAGGAGCTTTCTGTGTCAGAGAGGCAGAAGAGACAGGCTCAGCAGGAGAGAGATGAGATGGCTGATGAGATGGTCAACAGCAGCTCTGGAAAGTTAGTATCCCTTTACTACAGATATACTGTGTTAATGTGCGTTGTTGGTACTGTGTGTGGACTGTTACTCACATTGTATGTTTGTCCAGGACGGCGCTGTGTGAAGAGAAGAGGAGGTTAGAGGCACGAGTCAGTCAGCTGGAGGAGGAGTTGGAGGAGGAGCAGAGTAACTCAGAACTGCTGTCAGAGAGACAAAGGAAGACTGCTCTACAGGTGCGGTAGATGTACATGCACACACACACCACCAGTCCACAGACACGCGTGTAAACTGACATCGTGGTTGCTGCTCCACTTGTGCTGCAGGTGGAGACTCTGACCGTGCAGCTGCAGGGAGAGAGGACCCTGGCCCAGAAGGCGGAGGCGGCTCGAGAGCAGCTGGAGAGGCAGAACAAGGAGCTGAAGACCCGACTGGGGGAGATGGAGGGAGCAGTGAGAGGCAAACACAGGCTCAGCGTCGCCGCCCTGGAGGCCAAGATAGAGTCGATGGAGGAGCAGCTGGAGCAGGAGAGACAGTGAGAGAAACACACACGCTTTAGTACAGAAAGAAATACGTGCCTTTGTTTATTGAACGCTGAACTTTAGATTTGTTGACAAAAACAACAAAATGATGACAATGATGGCAATACAAATTTTATAGGATCAGAGTGCAGCATATACATTCCAAACAGCTAAAGTGTCATTCAGAATAATATATAAGAAAACACAATTAGAAGGTAATGTTTCACCTTGAATTGCTTGGTGCAACAGGTAGCTTATGATGGACTTTTTTATCTCTCAGGGAACGAGCCATTGCCAACAAACTGGTGCGAAAGACAGAGAAGAAACTGAAGGAGGTGATGATGCAGGCGGAGGACGAGAGACGGCATGCAGACCAGTACAGAGAGCAGGTAAGAAAATGAACCACTTTATCAGATAAGGTGAACCACGAGTAGATACACACAGACCAGTATAGCCAGGGACAGAACATTGAATAATCATTTAATGGGGTTCAGGTCAGCTAAGCTCGCTGCTCTAATTGTTGCCCCAGTGCACAAAGAGTGTTGAAAAATCATCCTAAAATGAGTGATTTATCCGACTCAATCCAAGATAATCCTAATCCCGCCCCGGCATCTGTGTGTTCATTGGGAAGGTAGAGCGTATTCCACTCCGAAAAACAAATCCCTCAACCACAGCTGAGACACTGACTCTCCTCCCAAAACATCATCGGTGATAATCTGCCAGGTTTAATCGGGCTCCTGATCCCTATCAGTCCTCCTGCTCCCAGACTAATCTCTCTTTTTATATATCCGTCCCCTTCTCTTCTCTTTTTGTTCCCCTCTTTCCTCCCATCTCGTGTAACCACCTCACCCCGACCTCTACGATACGCTCTGTCCTTCTCCTCTTCCCCTCCTCTCTCCTCTTCTCCCCTCCTCCCTCCTCCTCCAGCTGGACAAGTCGATGGTGCGCCTGAAGCAGCTGAAGAGGCAGCTGGAGGAGGTGGAGGAGGAGAACTCTCGCGCCAACGCTCAGAAGAGGAAGCTGCAGAGGGAGCTGGAGGAGCTCACCGACAGCGGTCAGAGCATGACGAGAGAGATCACCTCGCTCCGCAGCCAGCTCAGGTATCCGTGTGTGTGTGTGTGTGTGTGTGTGTGTGTGTGTGTGTGTGTGTGTGTGTGTGTGTGGGAGAAGGAAAATACTGAGACTTTCTGACATCCTGACACTGGCAGGAAGCATACTCCAAAGGGAGGAGACCCAGTAGGGAAATATTCTGTCCCCTGCTGTTTCCTTACAAATGCCTTGTGTATGTGGAGGGCATGCATAAGTAAGAAAAGTGATGTATTGTAGGCCCTGTGATGCCTCATAACTTTCACTTTGAAAGACAAGCTCTCATTTTCGGCTCGGATGTTGCTGTGACTGAGTTTTGAGTGAGCAAATTGGTGCACTGTTTTAGGAACTGACGAGATGTGACTGACAGTCAAAGAGGAATTCTGAATCAAAGACAGCACAAGGATTTTTGACAGGATTCATTTAAAGCTCTTTTAAAGGATGCATTTAGCCCTTCTCCTGAGCCTAAAATTAGTATTGAGAAAAAGTGAGCTGCTTGTTTTGTCCAAAATATTGATTTAAAGAGACTGTGTGGTCTACAGTTGAGCCATGTACATATTATTGCTGACTGTATGTGTGAACAGAAAATGATATTAGCAGAAAATATGACAGAAGAGCATAATAATAATAATGAGAAAAAGTAGTTAAAATAAGACTTCAGAGATAGCATGAAAATTTAATCAATATTACGTTGTCTTTCAGACACAGTCACAGTATATTGCTGTTAATAATATATTGTGTTGTAGTAAAAACCCTGCCTCCCTCTGACCTGGAGTTTCTTTAGATGAGTCTCCTTGGTGGCTCTGTCTGACCTCCGATGACGTCTGACGTTCGCCACCTTCTCCATCTCCTCCAGCCACTGCGCCAGGCTCAGAAACCTTTGGCCCATCTGCCTCAGTCTGGTCAGCGTGGAGCTCAGCTGGGTCTGCGTCTCCTCCAGGCGGCCCTGGTAAGCCCCCCACTCTCGCTGAGCGGTGTCCAGCGCTCGGTCCTCGATCTGAGGTATACCCCAGGGGATTACTCTCTCTCTGCTCGTCAGCACAGAAGAGAGCAAAGACTGGCCGTTTGAGCAGCGTTCCTGCAGGAGCTGTAAGTGAAATAAAAAGGAAAGAACAAAGAAACAGTGTGATCGAAGAGTTTAAAGTGGTTAGTTACCAAAGGTCCAAACTGTTTGAGGCTTAAGCCAGGTGTGATGACAATAAGAGCGCACACTGATACTAAGAAGCTTTCCCTTAAATTTGTTCATTACATTTTCCACAGCACCCCACAGTATTAATACCTGCAGCTGTTGTAGTGTCTTCTCTAGTGTATCCACATTTCCCTCTGGATGGGACAAGGAGGCCAGAGTGGCCTGTTCCTGCTCCAGCCAGTCTTCAAACACATGTAAACCCCTTTGATATTCCTGATGGACCAGCACCAGGCCTTTGGCCTTACTGACTGCATTCTGCAAAACAACAGGTATATCCAGTCAATATCACAGCAGCAGTGGACAGTTGAATTTAATTATAAAAAAGTGGTCTATTGATCATTTTGCCTTTTTAAAACTTACAAAATCTTAAGGACAATTGTGTTTGAAAAGTATGACAACTTGCCTGATTACTGACATCAATTGTTTGAAACTAAACGACTTAGCAACTACATGCTAACATAATATGTTAGCAGCAAAAGTGTATGTAATGTGATCTAAAGGTGTAAATAAAGTTGTTGTCTATAAATATGTAAATAAGACAGCAAATGCATTATGAATTTATCATTTGAGAAATTATGAAAATGTTCAACATACAGCTTGAGATTTATGAAACAACATGAAGTAAGTGCTCGGAGAAATATTCTCACAACAATCATTTATTATTCAGATGCCTGCAGAGGAAAAAATGAAGCCGTATGGTGTTTGCAGTGTAAGTACCTTGGCCTTTTCTTTGAGGGCGTTGTATCTACACTGCAGCTGCTGCACCTCCTGCTGGGTGGTGTAGTGTTCAGCCATATTGGACCCCTTTGTGGCAATGGTCTCCAGAGGACTGCTGTGACTCAGTACTTCTTCATAGAGAAGCTGGAATGAAAAAAGAACACAAGCAGACATTCAGTGTAGTAACTTTTACTCCATTGGGAGGCTCGGGGGTATAAATTAGTGTAACTGCATGTCTGATGTAGGGCTTTCCATAAAAAAGGTGAACTTTTACATTTGGAAAGAAGATTAAAAAGAAAAATTGAAAAACATGGCAGCTGTTCCTTAAAGAAACTATAAAGGTTCAGGCAATACCAAGTTTCAACTCAATGCAAAGAATATGTTTACAACATCTAGTCTGGCTTTTTCAGGCTAGCTGTTATTAGGCAGATGTGATACCTTGGTCTTTCCCAGGTTAGCAGTCTTGTCTCTCATCTCAGAGTACTGTCTGTCTGAGCAGCTAAGCGTCTCCTCAACCCGGTCCATCCACAGCACAAACTGACCCACATCCTCCTGATAGCTGGTCCATTGCGACAAAGCGCCCTCCAGCTGACTGTTACGACGACACAACGACGTTAACAGGGGAAAAAACATAACACAACAACACACACAAACAACGTACACATGCATTTGAGTCTAAGTCACTGTAACCTTTCAAGCAACTGAAATCCATAAAGTGAAACTAGACAGTTCCATCTTATCAACTGACAGTGATTGATTGGTTCATGATCACAACCTTTTACACTGAATAGAGGCAGAAAGCAGGGAGTCCCATGAGTCTTTGAGGTCCTGGATCTGTTTGCGAATCACTGGGACCCCCTCAGCTGAAGTGTTCCTCTGGACTGCTTCTCCCCGCGTCAGAAGCATCTTCAGCTGGATCTCCCTCTCCTGACGAGCAGCCAGTAAGGCCTACAGACAGAGGTTGAAGAACAGACTTAAAATAACTATCTCGAGTGTGAAATAAACCAAAAATCAAGCATGGCCAGCAAGGGAATGTGTCACGATACTGCTGTAGTGATAACTCTGGCATCAAGTGAGAAATCTGTTGAACTGGTATGCACTACACGTAAACACACATCAACCATTATTGTATTGAGTTGAGCTATGCTATGCTACTTTCCTTAAATCGCATATATGTTGATATGTCAGCCTGACACACTGTTAGAAAAGTATTGTTGGGAAAACATGGATAGTTTCTTCTGTCTAAAATTAACCAGTAGCTCAATCTATGAAAATTATGCCATATTCCTTTAAGGCATCCCACACCCGTCTTGTCCCTCCTTACTTCCAGCTGTAACATCCGGTCCTCTAACACGCCCTTGTCGGTGGTGGTGGAGATGCAGGTGCTGAGGACCCTCTGAGCTTCACACACCCAATCTTGGAGCTCTTTAAGGCCCTGAGAGAAGAGGCGGTGCTCCCCTACGATGCGTTCAATCCTGGAGGCCTTGTCCTTTCGAGATGAGAGCACAGCACTGTAAACACACTCTTCAGTTCTTCTATTGGCTCTGAGTAGCAGGATATACTGCATTCATTGTTTCCGTAGCACAAGAACAGTGTCTTCATATATTTCAGTTTGAATTTGAAATTACAGTTTTGTTTTTCCCCACATTCATCTCCAGAGACTTTCCCACCCACACATTTACAGCACAAACACAATGGATTTTGTTTGCAGTCATCACTTGTACATCTTAAACATCTGTGTAACTGCAGAGTGGAGAGAGGCAGAGCTGCAATAACAATCTACAAGTGGCAGTTTTAAATGATTTCATTCCTGTTTCCATGTCTGGCAGGGAAGAAGACCTAAAAATAGCGCTCCACTAGCTAGCCGGCAAAGAAAATAAATCTCATTCATCATTGTTGGGGCACTCTCATTGTCCTGAGGTAAGAGAATCTTTGCGGTCATTGTGATGTTTTGTTGTATGCTATATCAAATTTATCATAAGAGGGTGACTGATCTAATGAGAGCTTCAAAAAGGTCAGATTCTCAAGCACTGACATGTTTCAGCTCTGGCATTTTAGAAGTGCTTCAGTTGATAAAAGGTGAGTGCAACAGCCGTAGCCTTTTTTATGTTGATGAGGCTGCAACTGCAAGGACCTTTTGGAGGTGAAAGATAGATTACTGTGCTCAGGTAAATTACTACAGATGGGGAGGCTTTCTTGGGGCACAATCTTTTTACCCAAGGCAGGCTGATTACAGCAACCATGACTGATGTGCGACTGGGGAATAAAGCATGACACAGCAAATAACAGAGAACAACAGTAAACAACATGTATAGACAGGAGGCAGGATAGTTTTTAGCTCAAACATCAAGCAAGGCACAGTTCAGCATGCTTTAGCATTTCTCAGGCAGAAGCACAGATAGAGTAAGGGGAAGAAAGGGGGTGGCAGGGTTACAAGGTGGGAGCAGCGTTACCTTGGTTAAGTTGCTGAGGGCTAAATACTGTGCTGACAGCTGGGACACACGGTGGACGAAGCCCTTGCCGGCTGCTTGTCCCTCCCAGAGACGATGAGCTCTCTCCCTGAGCCTGCCCAGCTCTGCCTACCGACTGGCCATCTCCTCCAGCACACACTGGGCCAGTGTGAAGCAGGGGGAGGAGGAGGAGATGGAGAAAGATGAAGGAGCAATAGGATGGAGGTAAGCACAGTTGGAAGGGCAGGGTTAAAAGTGACAGAATAAATGGAGCACATTGGAGAGGTAGCGTGTAAGCACCATGAAATTTTGAGTCAAGGGCAAAACAAAAGGACAAAAAAAAATATGAGAGAAAATGTTAGAGAGGCACAGAGGAGGGATACAAGGTCGAGTTAACATATCACAAGAACAGACACAGTGACAGGAACACATCAAAATACAGGGATAAAGACAGGGGGAAAGAACATCATAAAAACCAGCATCAGCAGTATTTCTCTTGATGTTCATTTTTAAATCGAAATACAGTTATTCAGCGAGACTCCACAGCACGGAAGAGGGAGAGGAGACAAGCCTGATAAAATACTGCAAAGGCAGGGGGTACACATGTGAAAAGGTAAAGAGGATTTTGCCAACACAGGTTCACACACTGAAGCCTGCATGTATTGTATTATACTTGAGGTGCTGGGGGAAGAAATGTAATTGCTTGCAGGGCCAGACAAAAGGCAACGAGGAGAAGTGCTACAGTGGGTGACAGAGTAAATACAAAAATAGCAACAACGATAAGGGCAGAGCTTTGAGATGGGCTTGATATATTTTTTCTCTTTTGTCAGTTTTATCTTTTTAACGCTCCGTGCCTCTCTTCCTTTTTTGTCTCTGCCAGACATGGCAGAGGCTGTTATCGCATCCTGAAAAGGGCCTTTTAGCCACGCAGCGCTTCAGCTGTGACAGAAGGAGAATTAATTAGATTTCTTGACTTTTCCTCTGACTATTGTGTCAAGACGCTGCTCTATTTTGATCCAGTGGTGCTCGACAAATGTAATTAGGTCCTTCTCTTTTCCCAGCTGATTTGAGATTGTACTTTAGGGAGGCATATCTGATGGAAAACTACAACTATTTAGTATCCCTAGAAAATCTACTTAATATTCAATTAATGGTGCAATTACAGGGTTTACTTGAGTGAGGAGAGGAAATGAGAGAATGTCAGTGATAGCAGCTGAAAAGAGAACTGTAAAAGGCATGCTCTCAGTATGACATAATGCAATTTAACAGAAAAAACCTTCTGCATGGATTACAATGCTGATGTATTGCAAAATGCATTGTTTAAGAAGTGGCTATAAAACACTGTAAAAACTAGGAGACAGACCCATGAATAACCACAATAACTATATATATATATATATCAAGAGAGCTGTGATGTTCAGCTGTGATGTTCAGCTGTGAGGAACACTGAAATACTGAAATCCACTGGTTCAACAACCCCAGACAGAGTGGAATCAGGTGTAACTGTGTAAGGAACATGACTTCGGACTCCACAATACCTGTAGTTTGCTGAGCTCCTGTTTCTTGGCTGGAAGGTAGTGCAGCCGAGCACTGCTCTACTGAACTCTGAGCTATGTGCTGTTCAGCCAGTCCTGCAGAGGCTCAGCACTGGCCTCAAACTCAGTCATCTGGGACTGCAGGTTCTGGAAATGTGACACTAAACAGGTCAAATATAACTAGAGAAATTCTCATATAAACAATGACTCTGTACAAATTGACAACTCTGTATAATGGATACAGTAAGCATTTTATTTATTTATATTTTATATTTTTTTATATTTTAATTAATTATACTCTGGTGTCAGATCTAAGATGCACATCAAATGCATATTCATATTTCTATATGTATACCATCTAAAGTACTGTGTACTAATAATAAATCAAATTAAACCAGATCAGTCCTCATTACCATAAAGCATCTGTTGCCAGGAAAAAATGGACACACTGTATAGAAATACTAAGTCTGCATTCATTTAACAGTTCACCCTTATTTAATTATACAGTCCCTCTGAGACTGAGATTTTCTTTTTCAGGGGAGACCTTAGCCAAGAAAGCAGCAACTAAACAAAAGTAAACGTTAACCAACCTTGAGTGCATCCTCCATCATCTGAAGGTTATTCATCAGGCTCTTCCAGTCTTCTCGAGCGTTTGCCACCTTGGCCTTGATTCCCTCCACTCTGTCTTTGGACACCACGGCCATCAGCAGCTCCCCACTGGCTCCTACTGTACTCAGCCTGGCCTGGCCATGCTCCCTGTCACTCAAGAACTCCTGTGGGAATACACAGGCAAAGACAAAGGAACTGTGACTATTTAGCACAAACACACACACACAAAGGGAGGAGGGTGTGAGAGTGAAAGGAGGGAAAAAAAGAGAAATGGACTGAATGACAATCCCCAACTTCTTTTTGTCTTCCACTTCTGATGCGATGGCTGATGGGTAACTGAAATAAACATGGCCATTCTTTCTTTTGTTTTTTTTGGGGGGGTGGTCTCAGAATCTCACTTCACACTGTCAAAAGCAGTAATTAGACCGAGTCATTACTAATTCCATATGCGTGGGCAGAAGGGGGCATCTGACCCAGGGAGGCAATCACAGATAAGGAAAGTCAGTGAGCCTGAAATGTGTTGGTTTTTACATAGCTCCTCCATACCCACCCGCAGAAAATGTATACACACACACACACACACACACACACACATACACACACACACACACACACACACACACACACACACACACACACA
>JAPZEA010000025.1:16697870-16711476 GCA_029783685.1 Heniochus monoceros
CCTTGTGGGTCCAAAAATGGAACCAGGGACCACTAATCCAAAGCCAACATGCACATACAGAGACCTGATCCAAGACCACGTTCCTCTCCTGAGATCAGAGCTGACAGAGAGTCCGCTGTGATCCGCTGTGGTAACAGAGCTGGAAATAACAACTATTACATTATTAAGAATTATTAAAATCCCGTCTTACAGTCTCTAGCAACTATCACCTATTTCTAAAACTTCTTTCTTATCTCAGGTGTTGGAGAAAGTTTCTGCCTCTCAGCTGATTGCCTATATGAGTATTTTCGATAACTATCAGTCTGGTTTTAGAGCTCTATGCAGTCCTGAGACGGCCTTAATTAAGGTGACAAACGACTTACTCCTTGCTGCAGATAAAGGTGGAAGCTCCATTCTGGTCCTGCTAGACCTGAGTACGACCTTTGACACTGTAGACCACTCCATCCTCCTACAGAGTCTGGAAACGTGGGTTGGTCTAAACGGGTTCATCTCTGTCTGATAGAACCTTTGTCTTTTCCTGCTGTTTCCCGTTTCACTGATGGAGCTCTCCAGGGGTCGATCCTGGGCCCGTTAGGGTTCTCCATTTATATGCTGCCCGTAGGTCAGGTCATTACGAAACACAACGTACAGCATCGCTGCTACACTGACGGCACCCAGTTACATGTTAAAATCCACCAATCATAGCAGCCAAACAACACCTACTGCCCGCCTTCCTGACATCTGCTGGAACTCAAACGCAACGTCAGTCAGACTGTCTGCAGTCTTATCACATGACATCAAACCAGCTGCTAGAAATGTGGGTATTTTCTTTGGCTCTGGTTTATGTTGTGATGATCAAGTTAAGAAGGTTCTTCAATCGTGTTTCTTTCAACTGAATGTAGATTCTTCTTCTCCTTTGAGGAGTCTGCTGACTCAGGTGGATCTCAGATTAGACTTGTTAAATCTATCTATCTATCTATCTATCTATCTATCTATCTATCTATCTATCTATCTTTTTAAAACATTCTATAAAAAAAAGCTTTTGTTTCTCTGTGAATTTCATTTAATTTCATTTACTGATATTTTGTTAATATTGTCTTTATCTTTTCGTGAAGCACTTTGTCACGTGAAGAAAAGTCTTTTATAAAAAAAAGTTCACTATCATCATTCTTTTCATTGGATTAATCTTTCCATTATTTTTGATTCACTGATTAATCTTTTAGTCTACAGGAACAAGAAGCAGAGAAAACAGGAGAAATGCCTGTTACAATGTCCTGCAGCCCAGTGAGACGTCTTCAAACTACTTGATTTGTCTGAAAATCTTCGTCTTAAAGCCTAAAATGATTTTACTGTGACATAAAACAGAGAAAACTCCAGAGACTGAAAGTAGTATTTGGTATTTTTGCTTTAGAAATGATGCAAATGAAAGATCTATCAGTCGATTAAGTGACTAATTGTTTCAGCTCAGCATCAGAACAACTCGCGACCTGATTAAAGTGAGCTGAACTTGGACCTGACGACTCGGGCTGCAGTAAAAAAGGATAAAAGAAGAGCAGAGTGTTGTTTCTTTGGCCAGAGAACGGACGTAAAAATGTAGTGACGCGCACACCAAAGGAAGGCGTGGAGGAGGAGGAGGAGGAGGAGGATGAAGAGGAGGTGGTGATGTGGCTGAGTAGATGTGCAGAACACGTACAGCCGCACAGTAAAATTCATGATCATAAAGTGCAGGCCCTTGAATAAGTCAATGGAATAATCTGCTGCATCATGAGATAAGAGGCTGGATGAAAGAGAGAGAGAGAGAGAAAGAGAGAGGAGAGAGGGAGAGAGAGAGAGAGAGAGGAGAGAGAGAGGATAGAGAGAGGGAGAGACAGAGAGAGAGAGAGGAGAGAGAGAGGGAGAGAGGGAGAGAGAGAGAGAGGAGAGGGAGAGAGAGAGAGAGGAGAGAGGGATAGAGAGAGAGGAGAGAGGGAGAGAGAGAGAGGGAGACAGAGAGAGAGAGAGAGAGGAGAGAGGGAGAGAGAGAGGAGAGAGGGATAGAGAGAGAGAGAGGAGAGAGGGAGGAGAGAGAGGAGAGAGAGAGAGGAGAGGGGAGAGACAGAGAGAGAGAGGAGAGAGAGAGAGGGAGAGAGAGAGGGAGAGAGAGAGAGGAAAGAGGGAGAGAGAGAGGAGAGAGGGAGAGGGAGAGAGAGAGAGAGTAGATAGGAGAAAGAGAGAGAGAGAGAGTAGATAGAGAGGGAGAGAGAGAGGAGAGAGGGAGAGAGAGGAAAGAGGAGAGGTGGGGGGGGAGAGAGAGAGAGGAGAGAGAGAGAGAGACAGAGAGAGAGACAGACAGAGAGACAGACAGAGAGACAGAGACAGAGAGAGACGGGTGGGCCGGGCTTCTCATTAAGATTCTTGCGGTGCAGTGACTCAGCCCATTTTGGTAATGGAGAGCCCCGGCCACCTAAAGATGGAAATGGCCATTTTTCAACCCCTCCCCCCTCACACACACACGCACATTTTATATATAAATTATCCCAAGCACTTACAAGTGGGAAGGCTGGCGGAGGAACGCTGCAAGGTCATTCTCAAATCTTTTGGACGGCCGGGATCGGGAGAGGAGTTTTAATGGGAGTGCAGGGAGAGGACAGCGAGCGAGCGAAGCTGGCAGGAAAACTTCTCTCCCAAATTTCATCGACGCAGCAAAACAGATAGAAGCTCAGTCCATAAAGTCCAGCCTCAAATCACTGCTGGGTTTCCATTTGAAGAATTTTGACTCTTCAGGTTACAGCTCAGCTAAAACTGGTGAATAATGGGGAATAAACAAAGTCTTTAGCCTCTTCCTGTTTCCTGATAAAGACCAGTCAGTCCATCAGCTGTGCAGGCAGAAAACCCTGACGTGCACCTTTTTGGATTTTCATACTAAACTCTCATTGGTTCACATCACCTGACTAATTACTCTCTTCTTCATGTTTCTTCACTTTAAAGAAGAGACTTGTGTTTTTCATGCTATTTAAATGCAGCTCTTACCAACATTCACTGACAGAGAAGAAGAAACAGAGCTGAAGCTCACAGCTGAACACAAACCTGCCGCCCGGCCTCACGCCACGGCAGACGGCAAGCCGGAGGAAGAGAAGAAGCAGCTCCGAGAAACTGAAGGTGACCACAAAACATGATTTTAACTCTGACTGAAGTCCGTCCAGTGAAGCTCAAACATGTCAGAACCGATGACGTGGAAACAATAACCACAACGACTGAATACACGCGTGTCATATTACAGTTTGATCACATGTCGTCTGAGGCTGAACCACAGAATCACTGACAGGCTGCTGACAGAACACACACGCTGAGCCGTTCTGTGTGTGTGTGTGTGTGTGTGAGTGTGTGTGTGTGAGTGCGTGAGTGTGAGTGCGTGTGTGAGAGTGTGCATTTTCTGTTTGATCATCATTTATTGTTTGCTTTGTTTTTAACTCCCCCATTAACTTGATATGATTTGTTTTGCTTTGCTCTTTTGTTGCATCCGTTTGTGTCCATCTAACACTGACAAACTGTCCATGTGTCTCCGTCAACACATCAGCATCCCTGAATGGAGAGCAGATAAGTAGGTCACTGTGTGTGTCGTATTTTTATTATTTGTGTGTTTGTGTCTGTGTGTGGAAGGGTACATGTGTCATTTAGACAATTGAACAGAAATCTTTGTTGCTAAACTTACAACGTGTTTGTAAACTCAAATAGCTCTGTTGGAAGTTGTTTAATTGATCTGTCGATGGACAGAAAATGAACCGGCATCCATCATTAATTGCTTGTTGATTAATAATTTCAGTAATTTATCAAGTAAATATTTGCTGTTTCCGGCTCTTCAGATGTGAAAATTTGCTGCTTTTTTGTTTTATATCTTTTTAAATGGATAATCTTTGGGTTTTGAACTGTTAGTTGGACGGACAAAATTTGAAGGCATCAATTTGGACTCTTTTTGTTTTTTAAGTAATCAGTTAATTCAAATCAACAGATGAACTGATTGTGAAATGAGAAGCAGCCCTACTGAGCTGAATACAAGACAATATTGCTTTTTTTGTGGGGAAATTGCATCTGAAAAAGTAGAGCTTCATATTCGAGGACTAGATGTTCATATATACACAACAGCAGATATTCTTTTTGAATTTGTAACGCTAGCTCCTACAGAGTAGTGCATTATGGGGTATATGTTGCTAAACTAGTGAGTTTCTTCAAGCCCATGTGGAGTGTGTCTTCTAGAGTTAGTCAGCACTGAAAGTGCTAAGGAAGCCCAGTTTAACGTGCAGGTGCTGACGAATAAAAAGTCAACAGTGGCCCCTGACGCAGAAACAGGCCGGGGACCGAAACACTAAGAATCACAGGTGTCATGCAGTGTCATTATGAGGAGCAGTCTGAGCCGGAGAAAGTCATTGTGACTCTGTGCATGTATGTGACTGATAAACAAGCTTCACAAATGTACAGTTCACATTCTGCTTTAATGGAAGAGAAAAGGCTGCAAGGATGAAGACTGTTTTCCATGGACTAATAGTATCTTGGGGACTAAAGGGACTGACTTATAAAGTCTAAAAATGTATTTTTATCTTGGAAAAGTCTTTTTCCAAAATTAGGTTTTGGGAAAGGGGGTAGGGATGTCTTATATTTGGGATGATGCGCTGGTTTTCTGGAGAAATCTTTGCCTCAGACTGCACTCAGCTGGTTCACAGCTGCTCATACTATAATTCTCTCTCTCTCTCTCTCTCTCTCTCGTCCAGGCGCGCTCCGTTGCCCCTGGCGATGCGTGGACGCAGAGCGCTGGTGGACGACCTCTCCTTGGAGAACTCAGACTCGGAGGAGCCCCCCGCCTCACCAACGCCCTCCTCTGGGCTCCCAGGGACCCCGACTCCCTCCTCTGAACACAGCCTGGACCCTCCGCCGCCCTACAGCGTCAACAACACGGAGTGACGCACACGTAGACTCAGTTACACACATAATGCACACACACACTCACACAAACACATCTGCCTCTCACAGCCTCGAGTACTCAGGGGTGAAGGAGTGACACGCACACAGTACATAACACTGGAGTTTATAAAGGTAGACAAAGTCACGTAGGATGCAAACATCTGGCGCTATAACGATAAAATGACCTCACTGAAAAACAGAAAGTGTAAAAATGAGATTTTACAAAGAGGCAACTGCAATTGATTTTTATTTTGTAACAAAGTGTGACATAAAAAAACAACAAAGACTGGAAATTTCTACATTAAGCCTCTGTAATGCACTTCTGAGAAACTAAACTACATCTCCCAGAGTTCCAAAGGGAAAGTGAATTATTATCAACTGATTTCATGATGCTGTACAGTGATTAGAGGGCAGAAAACATTATGGTCTATATGTCTTTTACATTAGGAGGTATTTTAAAACTAAGCCATGTTTCACCCTTTGATGAGAATTTACTATCTGATTTCACAAAGGGCTGCTGGATTGTGAGAATACTTCTGGAGGGTGTTAAGACAATCTATACATTTACATAAAGTAGCTGAGAAGAGACACACATGGAACAGAGAAGTCACCTTCTTTGCGACCGTGTGTTAAGTGCAAATGACGTTTTCATGTGTCAGTTTTAAAAAATGAGAAACTTGGAATAATCTAGCAAACAGAAAAGATAAGGAGGACATTTTGGGTGCTTTAACAAAAGAGAGGTGGCAATTAATAACCAATATTTAATGAAACTTTTATTGGAAATGCTTGATCAGAAAAAAGGAAGCGTTAGTTCTATAATATATGATCTCATTTTCATATAATTTGTTAAAATTGTAGAGACACAAACAACTGGCCATAAAAAGCAGCCTGTGTGCAGTATAGCTGCATTACAGTTGTATTAGGTGAGAAATCCTTTTTCTGTAGATTAGAAACAGTATGTTGTTAGACAAAGCAGTAGGTATTAGGTATTAGATAGTTTCTTTAACTAAAGTTTTAACATATTGCTTCAGAAATTTGAATTTCTATAATTTATATCCAATGTGAACTTAAGTTATTGATCGCTGGTTGTGTTCTGTATGACTCCGTCTCGTCGGGGAAGCATGTTAGTCTGATTATTTGTGCTCCTGTTGGCCCTGATGATTCAAACTTCTCAGTTTCAGTCAGCGTTGCAGCATCAGGTCTCAGAGGTGAATTTGCATTTCTGGTGATTAAGTGGTTTGAGTGTATACAGCAGCATAACTAGAAGCAACCTGCAGAGAGCGGTATTAATTGATCTTTTTATCCAAAGCAGAAAAAATGGTGACAGTTAGTCTTTTTTTCTGTTTTTAGACTGATAAACACATCACATTTTATTTTGACAGGCATCTTGTACATTGTAATCTTGATTTTTACTCAGCAACTGTGTAAATTATTGATCAAACAAAGCTTTTTTGTGTTTAACCAAATGGTGGGCGTATGGATGAGAAAAAGGGACTTAAAATTGTAGTAAACGTAGAGTAGCAGTAGAATAGAGTAGAGGCCAGGAGGAGAGGCTGGACAGGTATTCTACTATCATCCAGTGACTCTACTGGAGTCACTCTTAGTAGAATAAACTCTCCGCTCGCAGTTCCTGTGTAGAAGATTGTAGAATAACTGAGCACTAGACTCAAAGCATTTTCAGATATTAGTAGTATTAGATAAAAAATGACAGTGGAGGCACTGAGGAATGAATTTTTATGATGCAAATGGCATGTAGAACAAAACATAGATTTTTTTTTTACCCTGGCTATCAACTCAAAATGACATTTGTGTGTGTGGTGTCAACCAGACACCAGCAGCTTGATGACCCTGCTGTGAGACAGACAATGTTTTTGTCAAACTTGATTTTAAAGATGTTTTTCTTTAGGTGAGACATCTCTGTTTTCCTCAGCATGTTTTATTTATTGTTAACTTGACCCTCTTCAGCACCTGTTTGCCTGTCATAGCTTTAAGACTGTCCAGGAATGTGATGTCTAGTTTTTGGCATACACGCAAATAGCAATGCTACATACTTTAACAGTTTTGGAAATACACTTATTCACTTTTGTGCAGAGAATTAGATGAGAAGATCGATACCACGGTAAATATAAAGATACAGCCAGCAGCTGGTTAGCTTAGCTTAGCATAAGGACTGTAAACAAGGGGAAAAGATAGCCTGGCTTGTCCAAAGATAACAAAATACACCTAGCAGCATCTCTAAAGCTCACCAATTAACACATTGGACTGTATGTATTTGTTGGACTATTTCTTGGTGAGGCGCAGTGAGCAGAGACTCCAGGAAGTCACTGCACCCAGCCAGGAAATAGCATGGCAAATAACTCCCCATAAAACCACAAGTTGTGTTTTTTATGGAGTAATCAAGCAGGATAAAACATGTCAGCTGATGAGCTTTAGAGCTACTGATAGGCGGGTTGTGTTACCTACAAACAAAGCCAGACTAGTAGTTGATCCCTGTTTTGAGACTTTGTGCTAAGCTAAGCTAAAGGTCTTTTGGCTGTAGCTTCATATTTCCTTTACAGACATAAAACTCTCATTGATCTTCTTGTTTAACTCTCGACAAAAAGCAACTAAAACTATTTATGAAAGGTAAAACTTTTCCTTTAAATGATAAAGAATGTCACTGGCGCTTTAACTTTCAATTTGAACTAAAGAAAGAGAAAGATTGTGTCGCTGAAATCACAATCACAAGTTTCTGGAATTTCTCTGAATGTAATGTTTTTATTCTGGTTTTATATGGCATATATGTATTAATGATGATGTTGCTGTTTACCGTTGGTTACGCACAGGACCACTTCAGTAGCTGATGGTAATCCAGGTTGTCATTACTGCGCCCTCTTCCTCCTTCTGTTTTAAGTTAACAGGTGTATATTTGAATGAAACAACAATGCAAAGCTAACATCTGCACTGACAGAACAAGAACAATAAGCGTGTATGGTACTAACATCCCATGTGTATCCATATTTTCAGACACGTTGAGCTTTTTTTTTGCCATGCCAGGTTCGCCATGATTCACAGTTAGTGACATCTGAAGAAAGATCAAGAGTTTGACTACTGACGACATATGTTTAACGCCCTATTAAAGGGGTTTATTTTTTATTTTCTGTATGTATAATTCTTTCATTTTAGCAATATGCAAAGGATTTTGTTTGACGCTTTGTTTTTTAAGATATTGTGTAAATGCTGCACTTTACACATGACCAGTGGAGATAAACACAGCCGGACACTGTCGGTGCATTACGACTGCTTTGTCAGCTCCTAATTTGTCTCAAAGAGGCCGACATAGCATTAAGCCAAATGAGCTGACGTCACGTGTCATCACGATATAGCCTGTCACTCTGAACCGTTCACTTAGATGTCGTAATCTCAGAATGTCACATCAACGTCTAAACGTGGCGACTTCGTTCACGCCTTGATAGACCAAAATCTGAGGACACGTGGATTGAGCTGCTGGCCTGAGAACAGATGAGTTCTGTTCATCTGTAGCAAGAGATCAGGCTGGTGCTTCTCTGAGGTGTTATTTTTCTCTCTGTGTTTGTTTATGGCTACTGTGGAACCTGAAACATTTTGGATAAATGTGTTTTATTGTTTCAGCCTTTTTTTTTTTTTTTGTTAATGATGCTGTAATTATAAAACATCTGACTGGGGTTAACTTTAATATATGTCGTTGGTTTTGATCTTTGCGTTTCTGTGTGTTTCTTTGAGATCACAAGCTGGGCATGCACACAGGCTTATCTGTGGTGGAAAGAAACAGTACATTTACTCAACTACTATACTTAAGGACAGATTTGAGGTACTTCATCAGTCAGTGGTCATCAGTTTAGAAAATATGATGCATTTTTGTACATTTAACAACAAAACAGTATAAAATGTAGTTAAAATGAGATCCACACCAACCAGCTACAACTGTCAAGTGCTACTGATAATACTAATAATCACAGGAGCCATTCTATTTTACATTATGAGCACTTTTACTTGATTCTCTGAGTATATTTTGCAACTAACACATGTACTTTTACTTAAGTTACATTTTCAATGCAGGACTTGTTACCGAGTATTTTTATATTGCAGTATTGCCACTTTTACTTCAGTTACAGGAGTTTTTAACATTAGAACAGCATTTATCCTTTATTGGCATTCTGAATATTTGTCACCACTTTAAACATTAATGTTTCATACTTACCACTGCAATCAATACACAGAGGCTGGCTCAAACACAGCCCACGCAACAGTTAAAAGCTTCAACATACATACATACAGAAAAGAAAGGTCTGGTGCAAAAAAAGGGCAAATCAAATTTAGTATATACTGAACATGAGTAACTGTTTTATTATTTACTGCCAGTCAAATGTGTTTGGACTGAAAGGAGGACACTTGAATTTGTGGTTGAATCTCAAGCAAAGTAAATTGATTGTAAATACTATCAGTGTTGTTCAGATTATTCATAAATGGAAATTCTTTTTACTGCTTAAAAACAGAATAAAGCGCTGCTACTACACATGCAGTACAAAATACAACAGCCATTAAAATATAACTAATAAATAAGTGTCAGATAACAGAATATGTGTGACTGGCCTGTCACTTTTATACTATTATACTATTTCTACTGTCACTTTATACTTAGCACATCTTTCCAGTGCACCTCCCTGTAAGTAAGAGCTACTGTGGGAATCTGAAAGCCTGACAATTAATGGGCTGTAAAGAAAAGACAAGATTCGGGTATGAAGTGAAACAGAGAAAAACATGAAAAAAAGTCTGATGATTTACAGAGAAATTAAAGAATCTGTTAACTTCGTGGCATATATGATAAAGGTATACAAATGTACTATATGTTGCCCCAGTTGCTCGATACCTTTTCTGAATTTCACAGCATTCACAAACAAGTTGCATGAGATTCAACAAAGTTTTTGACAGGCAGTGCACATCCTGAAAAGCTCTTTCTTCAGATTGTCCAAACAAATTCAAACATTGAAATTAAGCGCAGAATCCAAAAGACACATCATACTTGTTTTAACCCCCCCAACGAGGCGGCAGCAGTACATGTAAATTACTTTTTTCACATAAGTAACAGACCTCAATAAAAAGACACATGTTCCTAGCAGTCGGGTGACTTCCTGTCCTTTAAGATATCAGTGAACAGCCAGTCATCCTCATGCGGCGGTGTTGGTATGGGACGGTGCTCAGCATTACGAAGTGGGACGGAGAATGATTGAGCAACACCCTCAAACGGTGTAAAGAGTTGGTTATTCAGCAGCATACAGGGACTCTCCTCCTGAGGGTGCTGGTACGTCTGCAGCTCTGAGGCGTCGTAGTGGTAGCTGGCCGATGTGGCGAGCTGGTTTTGGATCATGTCTGCATCTTGGGATGCCTTAAAATTGTTAAAGTGTGTCTCTGCAGCGTCTTCATTTTGTCTCGGTGCACTCTGGAAGTGGTTTATGTTCAGTCCCTGATCTCCATGAAAACTGTATCCATATTCACACTCATCTGCCTCACAGTGGAGATCCTCCCCCTCAGATGTGTTGCTGCAGATTCTCTCTGTGATGCTATCTGACTGATGTGCAAATCCAACGTCACCAGCACGGACTTCCTGCCCAACATCACCTTGGCATGCACAGATACTTTCAAAATAGGCCTCAACATCCATGCAGCCTGCTAAGTCCTCATTACCGACGCTGACAAGATCCAGGATCTCAGTCCACGGACTCTCCGCAATGTCAGCCATGTTCTTCCGGGCCTGTGTGCAGGCTGAGATGTCTGTGAGCATTTGGATGGAGAAGTTGCAAGAGTCAAGGGACAACGGAGAGAGCCCTGGAGAGAAGACAGGGGACATGTCCACATTTTGGCAGAGCTGGATGAAACCAGACTCCTGTTGAGTTGTTAGAGAGTCTTCTGAGAGGTTGTTGGCTGACCTTAGCGGACTCTCATTGCCGTAATACTCAGTATGGAAGAGCTCTGCCCCGTGGTGACAGTCCATAGATGTGAATTCAGCCAGTTTGTGATTTTGACTCTCTTTTCTCTGCCCCCTTTTGCTCTGGGTGTTCTTTCTAGCGGTACAGGTTGCCGGCTGTGACTTGGGGTGTCGTTTCCAAAGATGTCCCGAGTCTGTCTGCTTCTTTTCACTGATATCAGTTTAATGTGAGCCAACAGAAACGTCACCAGAGATGCCATCTGCACCAGTGTGAACACTGCATTTATCTGGATCTTGCAGATTACCACCTGGGTAGGGGCTGCCTGACTGGTCAAGTGTCTCTGGCTTCTGTGATGGCACAGACGACAGGTTTTTCTCATCCCCTTTAAAATAAAGAGCAGATGCCAGCCGGTGGTTCGCTGCTTCTATGTCTGCAAACTTTCTGTTGAAAGAGAGACGAGGATTAAATACTTAACGACAGTAGTGGACTCAAAGGAATAGTTTGACACTTTGGGAACATTTCTATCCGCTTTCTTACCTTGAATTAGATGGAAAGATTGATACCACTCTCATATTTCTACTTTAAATATGAAGCTAGTTAGCTAAGCTTAGCACAAATAAATAGCAAGCCTGACTGTAAAAGTAAGTAACAACATCTGCCCACCGTCAACACTTAAATCTTGTTTATTGAAGTTGCACCAACACCAAAGTGGAAATACGGCAAGTTCTGGTTTTACAAGGGGTCAGATGAGGAGTGCGGGGAGCAAGGTGGATTTTGTTACCTTCCTACAGAGCCAGGACAGCTTTTATTTAAAATGTAACTTTACTGAGAAAATGAAACTGCTCAATCCAACTATTCAATTAATTCATTACATAAAGTATACATGTTCTTCATTATAGAAGTAGTGGTAAATATACTTCACAAATAATAAAATGTAGGAAAAGGAGAGAAGAACAAGATAAACAAAACCTTCGGGGTGTGCTAAACCAATGGAGTCAATTTCAAATGTCTAAATAACTCTAAATAATAGTTTTTGCCAATTTACAATTTTTGAGTTTTAATTTTTCGCTAGTAGTCAAATATGTTTTCAAATCTTCATCTTTAAACATTTCAAAGCAGGTTAATCTTTTAAGCCATATCATTTTATGGACATAGTATTTTGCCAAGATATTAATCAAGGTAATTTATTTAAGATTCATCTGCTGAGAAGTGGGGATCGTTAAAAATGAGTACTATATCAACAGAGCCAGGATAAGCTAAGCTAGCCGCTATCTTCATATTCATCATAGCTTGAATCCAGATGTGACAGTGGTGTTGATGTTCTCAGCTAATCTAATCATGTAACTCTTGAGGAAAGCGAAAAGCGTATTTCCCCAAATTTTTCCTTTAAAATGAAGCAACGTCGGCTGTGACCCATCATGACAAGAGCTGTGATCAGCAGCCGAGATTCTTCATTCTCAGATATTCTTCTTTACGGATTTTTAGAGGCAAACGGTACCCAGTTCCACAAAACAGTAAACGTCTTTGAAAGAGCAGAAAAAATAAACAAACTGTTTTGTGACAAAATTTGTGTCACTTTTTTAAATATCTGCTGACACGAGTGCATTTCCGACGCTCCTACACACCTCTGGATCATGTTGTGCAGGAAGCGCCGGTGGTTGACCTGCCGTTTGGACGGTCGGTTCTTCCGGGGTTTCTGAAGGGTCCTCATCATGTGACCTGCCGCTGAGGTCACAAAGGTGTAGAGGTCCCGACCCCACGGGACCCCTCGCTCCAGCCCGGGCTCAAGAGTCACAGAGATGGGTGGTCGCATGGCTGAAAGAGAGGGGGATGAGATTCTTGGTAGCTGTCATGTCACTCAACAACACTGTGCTGAAATCCCATCAAGTGAATTACTCCTTGAGTGACTGAACATGTAAGAAAAAAAAGGACTTATTTCTTAACATTTATCATGTATTTGAGTCATCAATAGCACGTGAGAGCTCGCTTGAAAATAAACCAGTTTAAAAATGTTATTAGTGCTGAATGAGGCTTTCAATGCATCTGAATATATTTACTCAGGTCCTGTGCTTAACTGTAGTTTTGAGGCACTTGTACTTGACTATTTCCATTTTTTACTACTTTATACTTCACATTTCAGCAGGAAATATGGTGCACAGCTGTCGTTACTGGTTCTCGCTATTATGCATAAGAACCTGTGCCGACTTTATTCAGATTAATCCACACAATCTACAATCTAAACGACAGTATGTGAGTTCAGATTGGCTTCAACCGGCTGCAACATAAAAATCTGCTAGCACATTAATGTCAATACTAATTTAATAATATATGCACATGAAATAATATGACACCAACTTCTGTCACGTTCACACATTCAGCACATTCTACTGCTAATACAATACTCTTTAATTTAGCATTTTTACAGTGATATTGCCAATTTTTACTTAAGTAAGGGATCTGAGTGCTGCTGTTAGAGCAGAGGTTTGATAAACACAGTAACAGTTTGTTTCAGTCTTGTTCCATGCTCTTCTGATCAATAGAAA
The DNA here is from genome assembly GCA_029783685.1 of Heniochus monoceros. NCBI lineage: Eukaryota > Metazoa > Chordata > Actinopteri > Chaetodontiformes > Chaetodontidae > Heniochus > Heniochus monoceros. Next base: position 16,711,273 of record JAPZEA010000025.1, read on the forward strand.
AAATGTATATATATAACGTGTTTACCTTCTTCCTCCTCAGGCTGCTGTATCCTCTTGTGTATTCCTACAAATGCATTGAGGACTCAGCTTGACGGAGGCGGGCTGCTTCAGAGAGAGAGGTGTGGTAATTTAATTGTTAGTGTATGTCTGTGTATGTATTGTGGGCCAGTGTGCAGCAAATTAAGTCAAGTGACACAGGCGCTC
>JAPZEA010000025.1:16722002-16735282 GCA_029783685.1 Heniochus monoceros
GACTCTTTGTTCTTAGCTAGTCCTTTTATGGGTGTGCTCATGTGTTCACGTTTATAAAGGTGGGTTGCTGCGTATGAATGTTTGTGATGCTATCATCTTATAATAAATTCTCTCTGTTCTCTAGGCCCTACATCCGCTCCAAGGGCAGGAAGTTTGAGAGAGCTCGTGGTCGCAGAGCCAGCCGTGGCTACAAGAACTAGTCTCTCTTTGTTTTCCATGCAATCTCATACAAATAAAAGATCGACTGTACAAAATGAGCTGTCCTTTGTGTTTTTATCAGACCCCTTACAAACCCTTGCAAATAGATCTGTCACAGACATTTCATGGGGGCAACTTATTTTAAGCAGATGATGACATGCTAGTTAACATCACAGTAGAGGACGGGGACATAGCTAAAATATATTCATGTACTTCCACATTAATTACCCGCTATTTCCATGTACAGCCCCCACTGAGGGTTACAATGTGACTCTGACGTCACGAATCTTTTGATCAGTATTGATATGAGTTAGCCAGGAAGTGATGGTCTGTCAATGATTGGAGAATGTCGGTGGGTGTTGCAATGTTTTCCTTATCGCCATTGGATTTCCTCTCCGCCGCTCAAAGCTGCTGCTACTGCGTCTCCAGGCACTTCCTGCACCGAGCCACAGTTTTCAAGGCAAGCGACTATCTGTCGTCGTGAGAGGGGAGACAAGATGAGGTAATTTTGGGTCTTTGATTTTGATACATTTAAGTTGTTTTTTCATAATCTGGTGCTGGCAAAAATATCACTCTCAGAAGTTTCCAGTTTTCCTGTTCCTCGGCTTCATAGAATCAGATCATAACGACTGGTAGCTAACGTTGCCATGTACTGTTAACTGCGCTAACTTGTGTACCTCATTACACCAATCAATAAATGAGACGTAAAATTTGAAATGTGAGCTTTTCATTGAACCCAGTGTGATGCTTCGTCATTTTCAAGAGCATAACGATTTAATAGTGTAGAAAGTTAGCTTGAACTAGGGCTACACGTTAAGTAGCGAATTGCTAACCGCTGCTAACTGACAACGCTGTGTTGCGCTATTCTGGCAGCAGTTTACAGTAGCTACTGTATTCATAACATTAGCCAGCGTTTGCTATCTCCTCGGTTTAACGTTGAGATTCGTTCCCTGAGTACTACTTAAACGCGTTCAGCTTCTTCACAGTTATTTCAAATACAACTAAGTCTAGGTAAACGGCTGTTCATCTTGTAACTGTTAAACTGTAACTAGAGTTAGGTGAAGTATGCCAGTTGGCTAGCAGCCTGTCAACCTGCTAGCTAACGTTAGGTGGGTGACATCGGTAAAGTTTAATGCTCAAACAGCTTTTATTTTACATCATCAGGGTTATTAAAGCAGCTGTGTGGCTGTGCCCTTAGCATGGGAACTCTACTGAGTTCAAAGTGTAAGCTAACCGAAACTTGCCCAAAATACCCCGAAGTCACTCAACAGCAGCCTCATTGTGTGGGAGACCGAATTAGCCCGCAGATATTATTTCTGGGTGTCCCCGCCCTGCATTTCAAGGACATAAGGTGCAACAATGGGCATCCGTGAGGTCTGTTATTTGTGTGCCTTTTATCAAGACAGGACATCAGCCAAGTATTGATTTTGTCTGCACCACAGCTTGCATAATGCTCCCTGCCTGTTATAAAACTTGAAAGATGTGACCAGTTTATTAATTTAGGGTATACAGAAGTTCAACGCTGATAGTCCAGTTGTTGTACTTTGACGCAGTAAAGTCTCATGAACTTGACACAGCTTACTCGGCGTTTAAATATAACTGTAATCTGTCATCTATATCCATAAAAATAATATGATGATAATGAATACCACTTTATTATGATTTATATCATATACATGGAAACATTTATGTCTATGTTTATGTAAGTTTATTATTATTATTATTATTATTATTATTATTATTATTATTATTATATGAGCCCCAAACCTGTTTTAACAGACACTGTGTTTCTCTTTATGAACGGGAATTTTTAAAATCATTAAGTAAGATTGTTTCATGCTCATGCCTATTGCAAAACCTCCATAATCCAGTACCATTTAGGTCAGCAATTTTCAAAATCTCCATCCTAGATTCAAATTGTGAAAGAGAGACTGTTTCCCCAAATCCTGTGAGAAAAAAAGCCCTAATCATGAATGTACCAACCAGATGTGGTCGTTCTCATGCAACCTTTCGTCCACAACAATGTGGCGTCTCAGCAGGGCAACTGAGGATGTGTGACTGTGAGTCATTATGTGAAAAGACGCACCTAAGGTCAAAGGACATGATGGTTCTTGTATTGCTTCACCCTGTAACCATAATCTCTTCCTCTTATCATGACAATTCTCCTCTGTACTTGCTCGTCTCTAATTGTGAAAATGTGAAACAAATATTAACCTTTTGTGCAGTGAAATCACAGGTGAATTAGAGGCACAGTTCATGTAGTTTAGTGTGCTTCCTTCTTTAATGTCAATTTCTTACCCATCTGCTCTAAAAATGCATTTAGGTGGATTATCCCTTTAAAGTTCTGCTATTGTTTTTTTCCACTTCTGCATCTGACTGTTGTCCTCATCTCCTCCTTTGTCGTCGTTCAGGAACAGAGATCTTTGGGAGGGAACGTGAGGCTTGACTCAAAGGACATTACCATGACATAATCTAAGGACCCTCCTGGAACTGTCTCCTTGTTTGTCTTTTGTTTTGTTTCTTTTTTTATTTTTTTTGTTGTTGTCTGGTCTCCACCTGTCTTACCTTGTCCACCCTCTTCTTGTGGAGAGCAGATAATGAAGTAACGCAGGATTTGTTTGAATGAAACTTTAATGTATCACACTACTGTCTAGAGGTCTGGCCTTGTTGTTCGTCTTCTCTGCCTGCTCACTGAGATTAAAGATAGCAATAGAGGTATCAAAGGTCGTGAAAAAACCTGCACTTATCATATTTGTGTGGCATTAATTACATTTTGGCCAGCACTTACCATGCAGCATACTCTACAGAATTCTTTACTTGTGCATTAATTTAATTGTTGTAGCCTCCTTGTCTAAACAAGGTGTGTTTGTCTTATTCACACTTATTTTTTTCAATGCAACTAAGATTCATTTTTGTCCTTTTGTGTAATTATTTAAAGATTTATTGTTAATGTTGAGTGGCTGCTCAGCTGCCTTATGTTGTTATCACAATAGGTGGCTATAAATTGTCATGTAAACTATTTTTTTTTACTTATGCAATCTTTGTGAAGAATACTTTTGTTTAAATGACTGATCTTGTAGTGTTAACTATACATGTTTATGTCTTGTTGTCTTTGAACATGATGAAGTATTGCTTACCCACTTTTCCACTGGCAGTAAATTAGAAGCTGACAGCTCTTTAGATCAAACTGTGATGGGAGCTTTCTAACTGTGACACAAAGACTGATCTTCAGTAGTTCCTGTCTTCACTGGATAAAACCTCTAAACAGAAGAACTTTTAAACTGGAAGAAGTTCATTTTTTTTTCTGAAGTGAAAACTTCTGAAATGGACAAATGAGAACAGAAGCTCACAGCTGATTTTGTTTTGTGACTTTATCTCTTGAATTCAAGCTGAAGAGTGAGAATGATTTTGAGGAGATTTCAGGGATATAGTTCTCAGCCTGTCTTTCGCATACATTGTGATTTTCCCTGCAAATCTTGCTCAAGTGGAATTTGCTGCTAAATTCCACTCTTCAAGCCTCTAACTGTAGAGGACACTTGTCAGACTGACTTTTTCCTGATAAACCACATCCACTTCAGCAGTGAGGATGCGATCCCCAGAACCGTCCTCACCCTCCACAGCAGAAGCCCTCCTTCATGGCCAGTTTGCCAGCTGGGGATCCGGCAGCAACAGCAACAATAACAGCTGCCCCAACAGCCCTGGTGGTCCGGGGGGACTCTCCCCCGCTGCCTCCCCTACTCCGACTCCGGCCTCCAACTATGCCTTGACCCTCACCCACACCCACATACATATCCAGCGTCTGTCACCGCGGCCGGGGAAGGAAGCCCGTCTTCTGCTGCCTTTGTCAGAGCTTGTAGGGTGCAGCTGCCCCCGTGCCCCAGCACCCCCTCTCCTGGTGCTGTACTGGTACCCGCCAGGGAAACGACGGAAAGGGGTGTCCCGGCGCAGGCAGGTGAGGGCCTACCTGGCAGAAAGCAGGCCTGAAGCTGAGAGGTGGTCGGCTGCTGTGCAGTGTCTACTCAGAGATGTGACCGTCACTGCTGACACAGGTGAGTGTGTGTCTCACTAGAGGCTTGCTTGTCCAGGCCAGGTGATGGTTGTTAGATGGTTTTACATGTCGCAGGACCGTATTGGCGGTTATAGAAGCCCATTAACTACACTGCACATGTACATTTCCTCACTGCAGACTGTTCTCCAGTGGTTTTAAAATTAATTGAAGACATTTCCTACCTTTCTAGCAGCCACCTGTTTCAGTTCATGTCAGTATGTTATGAAATTAAAACCTTAAGCCCAAGTATGCTCTCTTTTCATTAAGGAATCCTGGTCATTGATATGGTGTGGAGTTTTAGTGTATGACTTGGCCAACATGGTTAGTTTACAGCAGATAATAGTGTGATCTTCTTAATGACCTTAAAGTATGTCCATATGAATAAGACCTGAATTCCTGTAGCTCACTACATGAAACCACACAAAGTCGCCTCATGCCGCTTTGATTTATGCCTCCTTTGTAAATGCTAGCTATACTTAGCTTAATGTCACAGTGACCCAAGACCTTTCTGTATTTACAGCACACACGTTCTGTCACAGAGGACAGAATGGTACCAAGAGTGGTTAAGCATTTTAGTGGTTGTGCAGCAAAAAACTAAAGGGATTAACACTAATACACTAAGAGGCTGTGAGATTTATTAGTATTTAGTTTGGATTTGTCTTGTTTGTGTGTTTCACATAACCTTCTTTATCTTGAATTTATTTATCTAATACTTCATCTAATATGTCTTCTAATACTTGTTTTTCCCCCGTATCTGCCTTGCGCACATGGTCTGTATCATTCAGTGTTCAAATGTCGAGACAAAGATGGTGGGGCTGCTACAGCTTGCCACCCCTTCCCATACACTGTATCCCCCAGCCTCGGTAATCAAATAGATAGAAAGGCCCTGTTGAGTGTTCACTTTTGTGTGTGTGTGTGTGTTGACCTTTTTTCACCATTACCTCACGCACTTCGCCAGCATCTCTCATCTTTTCCTGTCACCTTCCTCTTCTTTAGACTTAATCTTCAACCCTTAAATCAATTTAATCCCTCCATAATTTGTTTTTGCCACATCACATCACTGTCTCCTTTTACAATAGTGATAAAATTGTCATTCATTTTTAAATTTTCCCAGTCTATGGTTTGTCCCTTGTCTGATCCTGCCTCATTCCTACTCTGTTGCAGTTAACCCAAAACACTCTATTTCTGAAGCACTTGATTCTGTGAATTGTTATGTTTATGGAAATCATATCTGTGGTCAGATGGGTTTCCTATTGATTTGCTTTAGTGTAGTTTGTTGCATAATCTAGGATAATCTGAGAGTGCAGTCATCTCATCTCCCTCCCCTGCACCACTCTATGCCATACTAAATCTTGGATTGATTTTCAGAAGGTTTTTATTTATTCAACGTACCTGGGCTGATGCAAGAGTGTGTGAGAGAGAGAGGAGTGGAATGTCTCAGTTTTCTTCACCCCGAGTCCCAGATGGACAGAAAATAAACTATTTGCCTCTGGGCACAGCTGTTTTGTTTTCACTAACGTGATTTAATTCCTATATTCTGAATGCTAAACGTGTGCTTTACCATGTATCTGAATTTAATGATAAACAGACACACTCTCAAGCGACAGCACTGTGTGCAATGTGAAGCAGATCCTGTGAGGTGAAATGAAAGAGGCTGAAATGGTTGAATGCACTCAAAGTCCAGGGTTGGGCAACACTGTGTAATGACAGCTCCCATTTGGCTCGCTTTACGCAGTGAACCTCTAGTTCCTTTCTTTGTTCCTGACAAAAACTCTGTGAGCTTTATCTCATTTGTGCTCTCCCTTCTTTTTCATACAGAATTTTCAAGAAGTCTGCTACCTCGTCCCAGGCGACTACTGTTATTGGTCAATCCCTTCAGTGGGAGAGGCCAGGCAATGCAGTGGTGTCAGACCCACATCCTGCCAATGATCAGAGAGGCCAACATCAGCTATAACCTTATACAGACAGGTAACACGCTAAGTGCAAAGGCAGCAAATACATTTACATAAAACATATACATATAACAGGTGTTAACTTCATTAATGTGTCTCAGAGCGTCAGAACCATGCCAGAGAGCTTATCAGAGAGATATTGCTCCCAGAGTGGGATGGCATCATCATTGTGTCTGGAGATGGCCTGCTGCATGAGGTGCGTAATGCTTTTATTGAGGGGCTAAGGGGGCTAACCGTGAAGATATTCATTGTGTTTTTTGCACCACATACGTGTACAGCTTTAATTGCATCCACCAATATGATTTTCTGAATTTTCTCTGTTTCTGCAGGTAATTAATGGACTGATGGAGCGTCCTGACTGGGAACAAGCAATAAAAACACCTGTTGGCATTCTGCCCTGTGGCTCCGGGAATGCACTAGCTGGCTCCATCAACCACAACGCAGGGTAAGTATATATCTCATTCATAACAGTGAGAATTGTCTGTCCTTTTCCGTTGAATCTTAGACACTGTGGAGCTAGAAGATAACTCAGCTCTGAGAACACAATAGCTACCCCAGTTAAGGATAATCATAAGTTTTATTAGCATCATATCTCTGCTCTGCATTTTCTTGTTATCTTAGATTCTGTTTGCTGATAACCTGTGCTGTTAAGTCCATAGGTTGTTGTACAACCCAAGACATTTAACATTTATGAGCACAGCATTATTAGCTCTGTTATATCACACATTTGAGATGCCATCTCGCAAAGGAGTTTTTTGTACTTTGTGTTTCCAATGCCAGAAGTTTACTTTTATCAACTAAAACATGCCACTACCACTACTAAAACATCATAACTAGACATATAAAGATCATGAATATGCAGATTATTTTAATTACACAAAATCACAATCTTATCTTTAAATAAAAGAGCATGCCGATGCTGTTTTTGTTGGCACCTGCTTATCTAGACTCTGAATTAACCTGTTGTCTGAACAGTTCTCTTCTTGTCTTTAAGGACACATTGTGATTTTGTCTTTTTTTTTATATCTCTCAGGTATGACATGTGCCTTCGGGAGCCCCTCCTTTTGAACTGCTGCTTTTTGCTCTGTCGAGGCGGTGTCCGACCCATGGACGTGGTCTCTGTGACAACAAGCCCATGTCCCTCCAGCAACAGTCGTACTGCAGCACCCAGGAGAGTGTTTTCTTTCCTTTCTGTTGCGTGGGGCTTTGTGTCTGATGTGGACATTGAAAGTGAGAGGTGGGTGTTTAATTGCTTATACTGCAAGAAACATTCACTGTTGGCTTTGTTCATCTCAACATTACTCTAATTCATTACAAAAATAGCTTTACTTGAAATCTTTCCTTATTCCAGGTATCGTGGCCTGGGCTCAGCTCGCTTCACCCTGGGCACCCTGGTGCGCATAGCTTCTCTTCGATCCTACAAGGGTCGTCTGTCCTACCTGCCTCCCTCTATTTGCACCTCATCGCCAGATGCCACACCACCTCCACCAAGGAGACCCCTCTCCCGCAGTATCACAGAGGGCCTGGAGGGCTTCTGCCGAACGCCCATCCATCGCACCTGCTCTGACATGGGCATCAGCGAACAGAGGAGCCTGCGTAGGGGTGAGGGAGAGAGGGAGAAAGAGGAGAGGCAGAGAGAAAGGGAGAGGAGAAGAGAGAGGGCGAGGGGAGGAGGAACTGGCGTGGTGAGGGCAAGCAGCCTGGCGGAGGACAGAGAGAGGGAACGGGAGGGGGAGGTGGAGATGGAAGCAGAAGAGGAGAGGTCAGGGACATGTTCAGAGAGGTCGGGGACGAGCTCAGAATCAAATGAAAGGGATGAATGCAGTATGGGAAGGGTAGAAAGGTTGGCTGGGATAAAGGATGAAAGGGAAGATGAAGGAAGAGTGGAACATGACTCTGGTGAGATGGACGAGGAGGACAGGGGGAAGGATGGGGAAGTTAGTGGCGGCTCTGCTGAGGGGGAGAGAGCATTGCTTCCGGGAGAGCTGGGACAGAGCTGTGGGGTCGACATGGGACGAGAGGCAGATGAAGAGCCAGAGGGTGGTTTCACTTACCAAGATAGCCTTCAGGAAGCCAGACAGTCACTAAGAAAGAATTCGGCCCCTTCAAGCCAGATAGCCAATGCTCTCTTCAACCAGCCTCTCAGTCGGGAGGCTGATGCAGACTCTGGCACCTCATACGGGGTAGAGGACATGGATCTGAATGGAACCTACTACCAGAAAGAACCCTACCAACTTGACGTTGCCCGTGAGCGAGCTCTCACCATCTCCTCTCCCTTTCGTCACTCTCCCTTCTCTTACAAACCCAAGACCCTGGACCAAAACCAGAACGCCTCCCGGCCGAGGCCCCTCTCCCTCCTCCAGCACTCCCACACAAACTCCCTCCCCCCAAAACTCCCCTCCCTCTCGCTGTCTCTGTCTCCCACACCCCCATCTTCCCCTTCCTGTGCCTCCCCACACTCCTCATCCTACCTCGTCCCCCGTCCAAACACCCCAAATTCCACCTCGCCTTCTCCATCTCTACGCACACCGTCCTCATCTTTTAACTTTGACATTGCCGAGCCAGCAGGACCCCAAAAGAACCGTCCTTTCTCACTGCCTTTAAATCTCCCTAGAGATGACTTGCTACCCCCCCTCGACCAACCCCTTCCCACCAGAGACTGGATCACCATTGAAGGGGACTTTGTCCTGGTCCTGGCCCTTTATCAGACCCACCTTGGGGCTGATCTTCATGCTGCACCCCAGGCCAGGTTTGACGATGGGCTGATCCACCTGACCTTTGTGCGGGCAGGGATCTCCAGAGCCACTCTGCTGAGACTGTTCTTTGCCATGGAAAGAGGAACCCACCACTCCGTCAGCTCACCATATGTGAGCCATGTAACCTGCAGGGCCTTCAGGCTGCAGCCTCTGTCTACACGGGGGACACTCACTGTGGATGGAGAACTGGTGCCTTATGGGCCACTTCAAGCACAGGTCGGAAAGGGGGAAAATGGGCTTGGTACTGGATATACTTGTCATGAAATGCTGTAGTCTGTGTTTAGTAATTGTACATGATTGGATTGGGTTTGTCACCAAGATTAGGGGTTTTGATTCCCTTTAGATCCACCCATGCATAAAGCACATGCTGATGTATCTGTAATATGCTTTACAGGACTGCACCAGTGATAGTATTTAGATTTTGGTGAATTCCCAGGTCATCCAACCATATGTTCTATTATGGTATAGCATCCTCCATTTTAACCTGACCTGCATGTTGGATCACATCTAATATATGTCCTCCAGAAAAGACTATATTGTGCAGAATTATGTTAAATGTTTTTTACTGTTTTGTCTGGCCCTATGATGACTGACAAAAGGTGGAAAACCACGTGTTTTTAACAGATTTTAATGATAATTTATTGTTAATCATTCACATGGTTGGCAGTGACACGTGATTATTTTTTCCCAGCTAGTAGGGACGTATGTTGTATCTTTAGCAGATGTACTGGAAGCCTCTGCAGTACTCAGTATTAATGCTGTGGAATTATGTTGACCAGTTACTGTGACACTTAGTAATATTTTTTTTTCTCTATATTTCACAGGTTCATCCTTCCATGGCTCGTCTCATCGTTGGCGACTCTGGTGTGAAGATTACCAGATTCTAATCAGGGATTGGTTGATCTGATTGACAGATACAGCACTCTACTGAATTATGTAATCTCTGTTACCAACTATACTCTGAAAGAGAGGGGAGGGGGAGGAGTATCTGAGAGACTTAAAATAGCCTGGATTGTAGAAACTGTTTTTCTAGGGTTTAATGAAAGGGATAACCCACCGAGCCACGCATCATTGGAGCATGACTGCAGGGATTAATAGCGAATTTGAAAATGGATGAAAAATGCGCCTCATTGCACAGCTGTTGGGTCACGCTCCGCGTACCATGAGAAGCATGGAAACTGCACAGCCTGGGATAATAAGAGGGAAGAACAATCGAATGTTTATGGAATTTTTTTTGTGCAGATAGTGCATGTGTTGGATGTATACATAGTAGTATGCATGCAGAGAAGCACTGCCTGATTGTTGCCTTTCAGTGAGATGGAAAGAAATCAGATTAAATTCAGAGAAAGTTCTTGAACATGAAATGCTATAAAAACACATTGAGATTCACTTGGGCCAACACACCATTAAAAATTGGTCCCAACCCTCTATCTCCAACCCCACCCCAATGTCCAAATGTTTGAGTGTAAAAACTTTCGTCCCTGAAAGGAATGCCTTATCTGACACTGGACAGTGCAGTTATACCTTTGCCCTTCTTACTTATATAAGAAATCCAAATCTTTGTAATGTTTATCCGTCTATCAGAGTGTCCGTCCCCTACATAAATACAACATACTTATAGACCCACCTACCCACTGTTATCTTTGTGCATGCTACTCTCCACTGTTTTAAGCATCAGTGGACACAAATGTGGACTTTACTGACCATTTTGTTCATGCAAGTGACTCCATGTAGAGCAGCAAGATCAAGCTTTTCAGGGTCGTTACATTAGAAGGAGCAGTGGAACTGTTGAACGGTGCCCACTGCTGACATTTTTACATAATCTGCACTGTACTTTCACAGCTTGGGATCAATAAAGTATATCTATCTATCTATCTATCTATCTATCTATACAGAGGGATTGAAGCAATGCTTCTCACAGTCCCCCAGTGTGTGCAAAAATATAAAGGTAAAAACAACAAAATTACAAAAATAAAGATAGAACAGGACAAGTGTTTCAAAATAAATACAGGGATACAAAACTGCTGAAGAGTACTAAGACATAAAAAGTGTAAAGGATAAATTACCGCTGTAATTATGTATAATTATATATATACAATGTAGTGCAAATACAGTGGGTCCATAGTGCAAGCACAGATAGCAGCAGATTACATTTTATAGCCTCTTTATATAAAGTAGTTGGTGCTAGATATGGGTGGGTGTGTGATGAGGGAAAGTAGTGGGGGCGGGGAGATTACAGTCCAGTCTTTGGGGGCAGAGGAGAGAAATGGGAGAGAGTTCAGCATCCTGACAGCCCGGTGGGTGAAGCCGTGACTCAGTCTGGTGGAGCTTGCATGGAGGCTCTGGTATCTTCTCCAAGATGGTAGGAGGCTGAAGAGGCTGTGTGATGGATGGGTTGAGTCAACCACAATGCTGATTGTTTTGTGAGTCAGGCAGGTGTTGTAGATGTCCAAGAGGGAGGGGAGTGAGGTATCAATGATCTGTCTTGCTGTATTCGCTATGGGCTGCAGAATCTTGCGGTAATGCAGCTGGTCAGGATACTTTCAGTGGTGTATTGGTAGAGAGAGCACATGATGGGTGCCAGGGCTCTTCTTCTCTTCAATTTGTAGAGGAAGTATAGGCACTGCTGGGCTTTCTTGGCCAGTGATGCAGTGTTGCTGTTTCTGAACCGATTTGGTGACTTTCACCCGTGGTCTATATGCTGGTTTTAGCATAACAGTGATGTGGTCAAAGAGGCCGAGGTGGCCGATGGATTCTTCCTGTTTACCCAGCGTCTCTGGAGCTCGACTGCTGGTTGCTGCAGCCCCGTTGGTCGCACAGGAGGAGGACCCATGGAGGTGGTGCGAGCCTGGATAACCTGCACTACCTGGAGCGCACAACTCTGCCGGCTGATGAGGAGGGAAAACTCCGAAAGGCTCTCCTAAACGTCCGGTCCTTGTCTAATAAGACTTTTGTCCTTCGTGACTTTTCTGATATCCACTGGATGTAATGTTTTTAACAGAGATGTGGCTGTGTGGAGGTGAAGTTGCGCCCCTGCTGGAGCTCTGTCCATCTGGAGCCAGTTTCTTTAGCTCCCCCAAACTGACAGGGAGGGGAGGGGGAGTGGCCTCCGTTTTTAAGGACCGTTTTAAATGCAAACAGATTCTGCTTTCACAAGTTTTGAATTGCAGCTTTTTACATTAAATAAACCCGCTATTGTTTTAGTAGCTGTGATCTATCGTCCACCCGAATATAATGACAATTTCATCTCTGAATTTGCAGACTTTTTATCTAGTTTTATTCTGCAGTATGAAAGGATCTTAATTGTTGGTGATTTTAGTATACACGTTTGTTGTGATGACAAGCCTCTGGTTTAAGACTTTTTAAGTATCATTGAGTCTTTTAGTCTCACACAATTTGTGTCTGGACCAACACATCAGCATGGACATACTTTAGATCTTGTGTTAGGCTATGTCTGTTTCAGTAAATGAAACTTGTGTTTTACCAATTTTAGATCATTCATTGATTTTGTTTGACATTTTAATTCCTAATTTACTTTCCTTAGGGAAGGAAACAATGGCATTAAGGTCTTCTCGATTCATCAGCCCTAGAGCCTTGTATGATTTTAACTTAAGATTGCCTGATGTGGTCACTCCAGTTTTTAATCAGTCAGTTTCAGTGGGCTGTCTTACTGAGAATTTTAACAGCGCACTTCAGGGACTCACAAGGCATAATTAGACAGTCAGCAGCACTGATCTGTCAGCACATGATTTTTTAGTGTATTTTAATGATAGGGCTGATGACATCAGATTCAGAATACCTCAGTCTTTTAGTGGTGATTCAGGGGATTCTGCTTCTACACCCATCTTCAATGGACCAGGCTTTATTGAGTTTGAGCCAATATCTTTGGCCACTCTAACTAAGGTTGTCATGGCAGCACTGTGTACAATCTGCCCTTTAGATCCTCTGCCATCATGGGTTGTTAAAGTGCTATGGCCTACATTAGGACCCTATGTTTTAAGTATCTTGAATTTGTCGCTCTCTGAAGGAGTTTTCCCAGCCTGTCTCAAACCTTGCTTTTACGTCAAAAACATTTGAGAAAGTGGTCTCGAATGAGCTCTTGAGTTATTTGTCATCAAATGATCTCTTTGAGCCACTTCAGTCTTCATTTCGGGTAAACCACTCCACAGAAACGGCTCTTACTAAGGTTGTGAATGACTTGTTATTGGCTCGAGACTCAGGGCCATCATCTGTTTTATTGTTGCTGGATCTTAGCACTGCTTCCAATACAGTGGACCACTGTATATTATTAGATAGACTACAAAATTATTTTGGTATTTCAGGTCA